>JALMQS010000435.1:0-93036 GCA_024734495.1 Forficula auricularia
CCTATGACATATGACCTTATGAAAATGACTCAGTATGTAAAAAAGATGGTGACCCCCTCAAAAAAGGGAGGGTAAAAATATTTTCAAACAAAAATCGAAAAAATCTGATATTCTTATATAATAAAAAAATAGTCTCATAATTAAAAGAAAATAATATTAATTGATAATGGACCTAAAATTAAGAGGGGGTGGAAGGTTCTTTTGTAAATTATTACCTATAAATCATTTATTAAATATAAGAAAGGGGACCCAGGTGTATAGTATACTGATGTGGATGGCTACCATCAGTTTAATATTTGTCAAAAAATTTTGAAAAAATAAAAAATTAAATAAATTTGTATATTATGTGTGATTTGGGTCCAAGGGTGGCTAATTGTTGAAAACAGGTGGTTTCATTCAGAAAATTAAAAAAATACTATTAGAAAATGCGATTATATATCCTTAAAACTTTTAGATAGATTCTATTTCCATTAATTGTATTTGATTTAAATTAAATAAATAAATAAATTATTTTTCTTACCTTAATTTTTTTGGCTCGAACTGATTTGCTTGACGCCTTCCGTACCGACCCAGATTTTGATAAATCCATATTCTGTTAGAGGAAAAAAAGAAATACTTAAAGGTTAATTGTGAATAAATTATAATGAGAATTACAGACAAATAATAATTAAATAAAAAATATTAATTGTAAATAAATAACATAAATAAATTATTTTGTCTTTAAAATGTGAATATGCTTCCATTTAATTATTAATTAAAATGAAAAGTGTATAAAAACGTGGATGTAGGGATGTAGTTAGTTAGTAATAGTACAGTGACTCCATAGATAAAAGAAAAATAGATAGGCGACTCGTCCGCCATTTTGTTTTTTGTTTTTGTTTTGCACCCTTCTCCACCAAGGGCTAGCGCTAAAGTCGAGGTAGGCAGAAGCGCGCTCAATTTAGCAAAGTTATAAACGAAAACACCTTTAATAAAATTCCTGTCTGTCTGTATGTCTTTTTTTTTTTTTTTTTTTAATGCAATCGAATGCAAGAAGGGGTGCACCAGTAAAGGTGTAGCCCTCTATGGATCTCGAAAGACCCTTGCATTACCGAAGAGAAGGGAAAGTTGATTAAGTGAGAGGGTGTAGACGTAGGTGTCTATGCACCCTGGTTTTGAAGGTTTGAAGATCATAGGTGCTGGGAAAGATAGAGGTTGGGAGAGAGTTCCAGTTCCTTGAAGTCATGGGGATATATGTATTCGCGAATGAAGTGGTCCGGCACTTTTCCAATTTGACCGCAAAAGAGTGTTGGGAGTCGGCAAAACGTACTGGTATAAAGTCCCCGTGGCTTCCCGCGAAAACGTTGATCACGATTCACGTAAAAACGGCTGAAGGGATTATTATGAAGTATGAGGGTGGGATTCGCGGGTTGGGGTCCAGGGATCGTGCCCCTGCGTAGCAAGAGGGCCGCCGGCGGCGGGCCGTGCAGCTAGTTTGAATATAAAACTAAAGATTTGAGCATCGTTTTTTTTGAAAATAGTTGGAATTTTTTTCAAAAATCAGCTCGGGTTCAGATTAACCAATGTATTTTTTTAAATAGTGTATTTTAATTTAATTTTTACATTTAAATAAGAGGAACTTTCTTTTCCATTTTGAGCCAAATTTCTTTAATTTCCGTTAGAGAAGAATAACACAAAAAATTCTGTGCTTATATAATATATTGCGATTCAGGGAGAGGTTTTTGTCTCGAGAGTGTGAACTGACTGCCCGGAAAGAATGTTAGTTCTCAGGTTCGACTTCCTGAGGGGATGAATCCCTTCTGATATCGCAATTTAATAATAATATTTCTACTAAAATCTTAGAATTTGTCCTAAAATTAAATTCTTTTTCTTTTATAATATATTTGTTTGAGACTATAGTTTCGAAGGTTTGACCCTTATCATGTCTTTTAATTAGAAATATTTTATCGGTTATTCTCATGGGTTTAAATACCCGATTGAATCTAGAAACATTCTTTTTGTTGTTATTGTAAGCTAGCCACATAACAAAATTTGTCTGTCTTCCCGTTTACCATCACGGACGCAAATGAAACCTGCTTTCTGGGCATACTCAGTACCTATACAGTTCAGCTCAAAAATTCATTAGATTTATTTGAGGTCGGATCATTTACTTAAGCTGTCAAATAGGTCATGGTTGTTTTCACGTGATATAGAAGTTTTCTAACATATAATCTAATAATATTGAAGTAGTTAAGTACTTAAGTATTACTACTGAAAATACTTGAAGTAAAAGTTAAGCTAAAAGTCTGCTTACACCTATGCTCTTTGTTGAAAAGTTTTTGTTTTGCCGAGAGTAGCAGAGTTGTTGATTACGAAGAAACAAAGAGGTTGTCTCTGCTTGATGCAAATAAACATACACACATATATATCGAGATGCTATATCTGTATATATATTATTTATTTGTTTGAGACTATAGTTCTGAAGACTTGGTCTTCATCATCGTCTTTCTTCAATTATAAATATTTTTCATGGAGTCAATATCCATATGATATTGACTCCATGAAAAACATTTATAATGAAGAAAGACTGATGATGAGACCAAGTCTTCGAAACTATAGTCTAAACAAATAAATAATATATATACAGATATATCATCTCGATATATATGTGTGTATGTTTATTTGCATCAAGCAGAGGACAACCTCTTTGTTTCTCTTTATGCTCTTAGTGTTCGTTTTGCATGATCTTCTAGGTCAGTGTTTCACAAAGGAGAGGTTTGGGGTTCCCCGCGCCTAGAGGTCAATAAAAGAAAAAAGTAGTTAGTAGTATCACCCTCAAAAAATTTGTCACATAAAGAAAAAATACTAACTGTAGAGTCTAAGTATTACTTTTTATAGTCAAATAAAACCATTATTACTTAAAAAATGTGATAACATCACTATTATTGTCTCAGTGATACCATTTTTGTTGCTCTAAAGTTCCTTAACTTTCTTATAATATACAACGATTACGTTACATTAGTAACAAAATGAAAATATCATTTAAATTGTTTTATTATTATTTTGTTATTAATGACGTTTGAAATAATTGCTTTTCCAATAGATGAGAATATTATATATGAGTATACATTGAATATGTAAAAAAACTTGTCCGACCCGAGGGGGCCTTATGGGTATTCCAATGACATTACCAAACAAATTTCATAATAATATTCATGACAATAGGTATTGCACTTTAAAATGCACGTTCTTTTGTACTCAATTTCCCCAAAATCTAGCAAATTTTTAAAATGTGGCAACACTGTCATCGGCGGCGGCATGTTATATTTCTAAGGTATAAAAGTAGCATGATGTTGATATTTTTAACCGACTTCAAAAAAAGAGGAGGTTCTCAATTCGACTGATTTTTTTTTTTTTTTTGTGTGTCTATGTTACCTGATATCTTCGCCAATTGTGAACCGATTTTGATGATTTTTTTGCATTGGGTTCAATCTATTTTCGGATTGGTCCCGTTTTTTTTTCATTGGTATTAGACCTTTTTTTGCTATGTTCGTTTAGACATAACTTCTTTGTTTATGATGGTTTTGGTCAAGTTCTGATGAAATGATCAATGATGAATTAACGTAAATATCCAATCCTTATGAGCAAATAATCGAAATTATAATAAATAAACTCTTTTATAAAAAAATCAATCTTAAAACGTTCAGTTAAAACTCGCAAACGTTTCTAGAGAATTTCTATATTTATGAATTTAATTTTATTATCATTTTCTGATGGGTGAAGGAAATAGAGAGAGAGAGGAGGAAGGATACCAATCGATTTGATTGGGGAATAATGGAATTTAAATAATTATCGGAAAAGAGGTTTTTTTATCTAATTAGATTTTTCCTCTTATTAAAAACAAGGACTAAAGATAAATAAGGACACTCGATGGTGGAGAAGTTATCTCCGGAATCGAAGCTAAAATACAAGGTATACATTAATTAATGTAAAATAATTGGTTTAATAATAATATCATTTTCTGATGATATTCAGAGAATGGGATATGAGAGAGACCAATCGACTTGATTGGGGAATAATGGAATTGAAATAATTATCGGAAAAGAGGTTTTTTTTATCTAATTAGATTTTTCCTCTTATTAAAAACAAGGACTAAAGATGAATAAGGACACTCGATGGTGGAGAAGTAATCTCCGGAATCGAAGCAAAAATACAATGTATACATTAATTAATGTAAAATAATTGGTTTAAAAAAATTAAAAAAAAAAATATCATTTTCTGATTCATTAGCCCGACCCTCTCTTACGAGCTGCATGCAAGGTATTATATTAAGTCACTATTAATAACATCACTAAAAAGAGAAAATAAATATAATTTTTATAAAAAAATAAAACTGGCTTCAAAAAAATTAAATGCAACAAATAAAATAATAAAACTAAAAAATAAAAAAAATGCACTAAAAGTTATAAAATAATTATCTTATTGAGTTACAACTAAATGACGAAATATTGACATGAAATCACTTTTTGAAGTCGGTGCTAAACAAACTATATAAGTGAGCGTACACGCCAATCGAACTAAGTAAAATCCGTCGAGTTTGATTCATAAAATGTATATGTTTGGCACCGACTTCAAAAAGTGATTTCACGTAAATATTTCGTCGTTTAGTTGTAACTAAATAAGACAATTATTTTATATCTTTTAGTGCATTTTATTTTATTTTTGTGTTTTATTATTTTATTTGTTCCATTTAATTTTTTTGAAGTCGGTTTTATTTTTTTTTATAAAAATTATTTTTATGACGAAAAATTAAATATCTCATATATTAGTGTTAGGGGGTTCCTCAGAAATAAATAGAAGTGCTCTAGAGCTCCTCCCTCTTCAAAAGGTTGAGAAACACTTGACTAGGTCTTATAAATAAAATATTTGAAAAAATACAAAATATTAACTTTTAGTCTCATTAGGGACTTTTGGCTCACTCTGTGACATTTGTTTCAAATTTCGTTTCCGGCAGGCAGGATTTCTACCTTAAGTCTATGCTTGTTATTTTTGGTTATTTGATTGGCAGTTTATAACTCTTTAAAGAAGAGATTAAGTGGTGTTGCTGTTGCGTTTTGTGGCTTTATGGTTTTCACCACTTTACGAATTGTAATGTTTATGCATAGAGCTATTCTCTTTTTATTTCCTGCGGAATATTAAATTGAAAAATATTATATTTCCTATTCTAATTGCGAAATATGTTTATTTCATATTTACGATTCTCGAAATTTACATAAAGCAATCCATTCTTAGTGAGAATTGGAGTAAAACACGAATTTTCAACCAGCCGGGAATGTATAGGTGGTTATGTATGTACAAGAGAGAAATGTTTCGTTAATATTCGTATGCAAACGAGAGGAAATATATTCGCTCACCCGCTGTGCCAGCCGGGGGTATATCTAATCTAATTTGAGAATAAAATACTCTTCCGCCTGAGGAGAGAAAGAACTCGAGGTAGCTAGCTATGTTAGCTACTCCAGCTAAGGCACTGATTCCTTGGGCGGGTCTTCGCTGATCATCATAAATTCCAAGAGCCTTCTTCTTACTTCCAGTCTTCTCGTACCTTCCTTTTCGCCCAAACGAAATGATTCCGAGATTTATCAAGTCTCACTTGAGATACAGCGACATCTCCGCTTTAAAACGCCACACTTGCACATTTAACCGGTACAAATTTTAATATTTATTAAGCCATGTAAGAAGGAACTTGTTGGATAGAGGTAGTGGAAAGAGACGTTTAAGCCACAACTTTAGAAATTTCCCGACCGATTTACGCTTAAAATACTATTAAATAATTCCACTTATAATCTATATAATAAAAATGAATTTCTGTTTCTTTGTAAGCGCAGATCTCTCAAATGCCTGGACCGATTTGGCTAATTTTTTTTTTTAATCTTCGTTATAGTCCAATTCAGGTTAATACGTAAAAAAAATTGGAAAAGTTGCCCGGAAAATTGGAAAATTCAGGAAAAACTAAAAAAAAATTCAGGTTAGCCAACATAGCTTGCCAAACAATAAAAGAACTAAACTAGCAAAAAAAACAAGTGTTGGCAGCCCTGTTTATTTGATTTTTGAGTGTCATTCATTCTCAATAGTTCTAACCACATTATCGTCGAAAAATAATTTAATACTGCAACAAAGATTTAAAAAAACGAAGCCCCCTGGCTAGCAAAAGGCCCGCCAAAGGCGGGCCTTGAAGCTAGTAAGCATATAAATGGACCGTTTATTTTGAAAGTGGTGCAAGTCCATTTTTTGTTATTTCGAGATATTTGTCTTTATATTATTATAAATATATATATATTTATTTAATTTTATTTATTTTCTTAGAAAGACGGACTGCTAAGCGAAATAAGTAGGTTATAATGAAAGGTAGTCCATAAATTATTTAAATTTCATAGTTTCGACTTTTCTTTCCTTCTTAAGAGTATTGAATAGTTATTGATGGGTGAGTATAACTTGGTTCCCAAATAACTATTCAACACCTTGAAGAAAGAGAGAAAAAGTCTCCGAAACGTCGCAATTTGAATAACATTTAAGTAATTTATGGACTGCCTTTCATTATAACCTACTTATATATATATAAATATTTCAATATTTTTATTTTGACGAATTCATGAGGATATTGTACTCCATTGACTGTGATATTATAAATATGAAAAGAAGGGGTTCATAAATAATTACTACGCATTAGGTTTGTAAAATTAAATAGTTATTAAAAAGATTGATAAAATTTATTTTATTTAATTATTATTTCGATATTTCAATTATGTACTTTTTGTGTCAACTAGCTTAATCTTGTCAAATATATATAGATGCTATATATATCTTTGTAAATATTAAAAAGGTTAATACTAGTAAAATATTAAAATACGTCTGAATTTTCAAATGTCGGGATTTTGGGTGCCATCCGAAAAGAAGACACCGATGTCTAACTAAAACTGGCATTAACTCATTTTTTTCAAAATTGGACTTACACCACTATCAAAATAAACGGTCCAAATAATTGGTATATATTTAATAAATATAAAAAAGAATGAAATTTTATTTTTTGAAAAACATTTAAAGATTTTTTTACAGCAGAGTTGTTGATTTTTAAGAGGGAATCAATGAGGGTGCCTTCTTTTGAGACAAATAAGCAAACGTCTATTTAATTTATTGAAGGAGACAATAAAAGAGTGTGTCTTCTGCTGGAATTATAAATTTTATTTATTTATAACGAGACTTATAGTTTCGAGGGCTTTGCCCTCTTCATCAGTCTATTACAATGGATTCACAGGAATTAATTTATGAATGAAAGGTTAAAATCTTTCATGTGGTTAGGTTAAGAAAAGGTTAAGAAAATATCATAGATTAACCAACATCCCTTTAGATAAAACAAATTTCAATAAAGAATTAGAAATAATAAAACAAATAGTGGACAAAAAAGGTGTCTATTCCATAACATGTGGAGAATGTGATTCGATCTATATAGGAAAAACAGAACGAAATTTAAACACACGCATTTCGGAACACAAAAGGGTTTTCAAAGGGGTTCGGGGCATAGTGCATTTGCAGACCATTTAATCTCCGAAAAACATTGTTTTCCTTGTTTGAATCAAATATTAAATTAATTAGATCAGAATTAGATCCCTTAAAAATTAGTATTTT
The DNA here is from genome assembly GCA_024734495.1 of Forficula auricularia. Lineage (NCBI taxonomy): Eukaryota > Metazoa > Arthropoda > Insecta > Dermaptera > Forficulidae > Forficula > Forficula auricularia. Next base: position 7,663 of record JALMQS010000435.1, read on the forward strand.
CGAATCGTTAGAAATTTTAAAATCATACAATAATTCACTAAAAAAATTCTTAAACCGGAAAATAGAAATTCCCGAAAGCGTTATTTTAAAAATAGCTGCTAAAATATAAACTTCACGAACGCCACCTACAGCTAAAATAATAAAACAAGTATAAATTTCAATTCTAGACTTGCCCACACTGTATATTTTATTAACCTAACCACATGAAAGATTTTAACCTTTCATTCATAAATTAATTCCTGTGAATCCATTGTAATAGACTGATGAAGAGGGCAAAGCCCTCGAAACTATAGTCTCGTTATAAATAAATAAAATTTATAATTCCAGCAGAAGACACACTCTTTTATTGTCTCCTTCAATATATAAAAATTCTGCTACTCTCGGCAAAAACTTTCAATTTAATTTAATTTATTGCTTGATATAGAGAAATCAATGAGGTTGTTTTCTGCTTGATGCAAATAAACATAATATGAAGAATGAGTAAGCAAATTTTTTCGTGGAAACTTCATATATATCTAATTTACTTGTTTTAGACTACATATAATCTCGAAGGTTTGACCTTCACTATTAGTCTTTTTAATTATAAATATTTTATATCATATTTCTCATGGTTTAAATACACTAGAGCAGCGGTTGCCAAAGTGGTGGTCCGCGGACCACTAGTGGTCCGCAAGAAAATTTCGCTGGTCCGCAGAAAAATGTGGAATATACTTTCTTTTCTATCTTTTATTTGTTGTTTGTACAATTTTTGTTTATTTTGTTTATTTTATTATGGTTTATTAATAAAGCTTTCATAACTTGGTTACTATTAACAGTTTCATTTTATTAACTAGGTACATTTTATGTGTTCTTTGATCACAATTTTTTTTTATAAATATATTTAACACTTAAAAAATCCTATTAGTGGTCCGCGGGATTTAAATTATGATTTAACTGGTCCGTGAGGTCAAAAAGTTTGGCGACCGCTGCCCTAGAGGATGTTTTCTTAAATGAGAATTTAATTTTACTTAGGGAAAGTGGTGTAGGTTTTAGGTGAAACATGATATTAATTAATAAAGTAAAGAGAGTGTAGTTTCACAGTGAATGAAATAAAACTCAAAGGGGTTTATACAAACTCAATATATTTCGGATTATTAGTCCATCATCAGGAGTTTACAGATTAAAAACTGAGTTGTTGATTTTTAAGAAGGAATCAATGAGCGTGCCTTCTTTTGAGACAAATAAGCAAACAACTATTTAATTTGTTGATTGATATAGAGAAATCAATGAGGTTGTTTTCTTCTTGATACAAATAAACATAATAAATAATTAATAAAGTAAAGGGAGTCTAGTTTCTCAGTGAATGAAATAAAACTCAAAGGGGTTTATACAAACTCAATATATTTCAGATTATTTATTATTAGTCCATCATCAGGAGTTTACAGATTAAAAACTGTTTTTAAGTTTACAGATTATTAGTCCATCATCAGGAGTTTACAGATTAAAAACTGTTTTTAAGTTTACAGATTAAAAACTGTTTTTAATCTGTAAACTCCTGATGATGGACTAATAATCCGAAATATATTGAGTTTGTGTAAACCTCTTTGAGTTTAATTTCATTCACTGTGAAAACTACACTCTCTTTAATTTACTAATTAATGAGATTTAATGCAGAGAGAGAGAGACACCTCTTTGAAATCTCTTTGTGAATCAACAACTCTGCGAAACAAAATCTTTTCAATTATACCAATAGAGCTCATTTTACGTTTGTACAGAACTCTAAAAAATATAAAATGGATAATTTTTAACTGAATTAAATCACTACTCTATTTGTTAGCCGAAAACAGCTCGTTTTCCCGAGAATAAATAAAACAAAATTTAAAGAATTTTGAATCTTTCACCTCAATAGTGAACATTCACAGAATCGAAACCACGCTATTATAGGATTAAAAAGAAAATCATTTTTATAAAATTCTATTTTTAACCGACTTCAAAAAAGGAGGAGGTTCTCTATTCGACTGATTTTTTTTTTTTTTTTTTTTGTCTATGTTACCTCATATCTCCGCCAATTGTGAACCGATTTTGAAAAAAAAATTTACATTGGGTTCAGTCTAGCTTCCGATTGGTCCCGTTTTTTTTCATTGGTATTAGACCTTTTTTGTTAGGGTTGTTCAGGCCTAACTTCTTTGTTTATGATCCGATTTCGATGATTCTTTTTTTTTTGGAAAGGAGGTATCTTCGGAATAGTGCCATATTAATTTGGTCAAGTTCCGATTATATGAACACTATTAATAACATCACTAAAAAGAGAAAAATAAAAATAATTTTTAAGAAAAAATAAAACCGACTTCAAAAAAATTAAATGCAACAAACAAAATACACTAAAAGGTATAAAACAATTATTATCTTATTTAGTTACAACTAAACGACGAAATATTAACATGAAATTACTTTTTGAAGTCGGTGCCAAACAAACTATACCTATAAGCGAGCGTACTGGCCAAACGTATTAAGTAAGATCCGTCGAGTCCGATTCATAAAAGGTATATGTTTGGCACCGACTTCAAAAAGTAATTTCATGTTAATATTTCGTCGTTTAGTCGTAACTAAATAAGATAATAATTATTTTATACCTTTTTAGTGTATTTTATTTGTTGCATTTAATTTTTTTGAAGTCTGTTTTATTTTTTTCTTAAAAATTATTTTTCTACTTTTATGGAACTAGGTAGGTAGGTGATTATATTCAATCCCGATAATTTTCTTCGTATGATGATTATTCTTTAGAAAAGCAAACATTAAAAAAAGAAATAAAATAAAGCTCTACTTAAAAGGAATCGATCGGTCTGGTTCGAATTTCCCACAAAGTGCGGTTTGCCAAGCAAAAGATCGTGATCTGGCGAGATAATTTCCTTTCGTTCGCCCATTCGAATGCTATCAATATTCTTAGCAACGATTTCGATGCCCAAAAGAGACAGAGTCAAAGCCACCACCATCCACCATATCCACCAGGCCATTCGCTTTCGAATTTTTTACAAATCCTTTTTGAATCCATATCTTAGACCTTAGGGGATGACAACAATCTCATTGCTATTACAAATGATCCTTTGCTGGATAAAAATATTTTTTTCTTTCTCTTTCTCTCTGTGTGTGTGAATATCAATTATTCAATTTTTATAAACGACATTTTTTTCATTTGTAAAGTTTTTTCTTTTTGTGTAAATGAAGAACATTTTTCATTCAGCATTTTAATATAATATTTTTAATTTGATTAATTTTCCCCAAATTATTATTTTTTCTTTCACTAAAAAATGAAAATATTAGAATGACTTTTCATGAAATTCTCTTTTAAGGTCTTCTAATTAAAATAAGGTCAATATAATTTTTAATCGTTTAATGTGAAGAATACGAACGCTTTAGTAAAGAAATTACGAGAGGTTGTCATCTTATAAATCCGAGCTAGAATAGATCATTTTAATTACAGTGCCTGGAGCACCGAGCGATGCTCGGTAACTTTTTGCCTCTAAATAGCTTAAGTTTCAAATTTCAAGGCTCTACGACTTACCGAAGGCGATATATGAAGGATTAAAATATTTATTTTACGACACTCCTAATTTACACCTCCTTTCTTTATTTCAATCGGATTAAAGTCTATACACGATTAATAACTCATGACACATTAATAACTCATGACACTTGATAAGTACACCAATTTTTTTAAAAGTTAGTGACGTTTTTGAGAAAATATAAAAAAAAAACGAAAAATCTTTCATGTAAGTGTCAACTTACTGGTGTTCCGATTTCAAGCAAAAGCTTGCCTATATCGAGATTGAGTTTCGAATTTCGTAGCTCTGGGATTTACGGTTGCGAAATTCAGGGGGGAGGGTACATTCTTGCGTGCGTAAACACCAACTTTCGGTAGTTCTATTTTATGGAAAATCTTGTGGAACTTCTTGTAGCCTCTAGATTTCAAATTTCAAGGCTCTGCGACTTTCCGAAGACGAGATATGAACGATTAAAATATTTATTTTTTGACATGACTAATTTACACCCCCTTCCTTTATTTCAATCGGATTAAAAATTTGACACGGCTAATAACTCATGAGACTTAATAAGTACACCAATTTTCAGCGAAATCGTTAGACCCGTTTTCGAGAATTCGATTATATATACAAGAATTGCTCGTTTAATATAATAAGATGTCAGAAAGGCTGCATTCACCCCTTGAAATTTAACGCCTGGGCCAAAAAATTGCAATCCAGACTTATTGGCTACCCTGTGAGGTGGATCTGACATAATATGTATTGCACTAAATATTTCACACGTTTGTAAAATTTTGCAAATCTACATATTCGTAATACAAAACACTTGCAGCAATGCAAATGAAATACCAATTATAAAATACTTTGTTCTTAAGGGTTTGAAATTTAAATAGCTAAAAGACAAATGTATTTCAAATAGATGTACTATATTTTAGAGTATCCAACTCTTTAGATAGGAGTTTCCATCTCTAATAAGAGCGCCACCTGATGCGGGTTGCCTAGGAAGACGGTCGTGTCCCTTGCTTGGATGAATGCTCGTAGGCAAATAGGCATCCGCTATCTGGAACGTTACGAGATCCACGTCTCGGTTTCAAGGTGGAACCAATGGAATCACTATCCAGAATATTAGTTCAAAAATACTCTAATTTACTAAGGACAAATTACAAATGCTAACATGATTTTAATGATTGATAAACCTTGTATAGTAAATCAATATAGCGTTCTATGCCAGGGGTTCCCAAACTTTTCCGATTCGCGGGGCCTTTTTTCAATTAAAATTTTTCTATGGCGCCCTATTATATATTATTTATTTTCCTCGCGCAGGAGGGGGCCTCCTCTTACAATAGATTTGAGTAATTGACTAAATTGGGTACAATTGGTTGTAATTTACATTTCTCTCTCTCTCTCTCTCTCTCCCTCTTTGTTTACAGTAGTAGCCTTGTTAAAATTTTATACATATGTCAAATAAGTAAAAGTACATAATTATATCAAAACAAATAGCGTTTTTGGTCCCTCTAAATGCTTTTGTATTAGAATCGATAAAAATATCTTGGGAATTAATAGTTTATTTTTCTATGAAAGCCAACAATTCAGACCACAGGGGGGACCCTTTGTATACATTTCAGATTTTTTCGAAGAAGTCTAAGTTAAATATTTTCTTTATATGTACATATGTCTAGTCGTAAGTAAGAGATAAAAATAAATAATAAATACATTTTTAGCTTCTCATCTTGTTCTTTGTCTAGTCTTGCTTCAATTAATTATTCAGCTTCGCGGCCCACCTGTGAAGAGGCTGCGGCGCACAGTTCGGGAACCTTTGTTCCATGCTATATTCTAAAAAAATAATTTTTTTAATATAGCCTTAGAAAAATCATAAGTATTTAAATTATCAAATTAAGTTCAGTATTTTGTATGTTGAATCCAAATTGAAATACAATTTACTTGAAAGCAATGTTTTTGAAATATAAATTACAAAATATTCTCACCTCAAGTATTTCAAAAAATATGTATATATGTATATAGCTACATAAAATACAATTATTATTTATTTTAAATTTATGTATTTCAAGGTGTCCTGCTCTAGAAGTTAGTTAATAATAATATTTATTGACTTAGAAACAATTAACATCAACATTAAACACCAGTATCAAAAATAAACATTAGTTAATTAGATTGATAGGGGGTCAGGTAGGCTAGGGGTTAGAGGTGCCAGCTTGCTAACCAAGTGAACCCGGGTTCGAATCGGACTCGAGGCATCCGGCTAAAACCTGACCCCGGGGTAGAGACAAATTTTAAAATAATAAGTAGTATACTAAATTGGCTTATGGCTAGAAAGACCAAAAAGCCAAAAAAAAAAAATTGGATTGATAGCTCCGCTAATTAGATCACTATCCCTAGATGGATGATATTATCTCTATCTTCAACAGTTTTAGCGTCGTTTTGTCAAACATTATAATGACATTAAGTGGATATCGATGAGGCAGTCCAAAAAAAAGAAGAAGATAATTTACACTATCTTTTTATTCCTAAAACCGACGTTTCGGAGGCTATTCCCTCCTTTTTTAAGGGTTTTGAAAAGTCAGTGAAGGAAATCCAATGCGGCATTCGCCTCTGTCTCCTCTTTCAGTGGCAGTAACAATAATATCTTGTATTTCATTCTCAGCAGTAAAAGCATTACTACATTATAATTCTGCAAGAAGGGAATAGGCTCCGAAACGTCGGTTTTATGAATAAAAAGATAGTGTAAATTATCTTCTTCTTTTTTTGGACTGCCTCATCGATATCCACTTAATTCACTTATCAGTCCGTCATCAAAAATTACTCCAATCTTATTATAAAGACAATTTCTCTGTATTATTTACAAATTCCCAACTATATAAATTTCATAAGAATTAGTTATCTTGTGAAATGACCTATACGTTTGAAAAGATATCGTAAACCTAAAGATCATAGGTTCGTTATATATATAATAAACTTAACACCATTTATTTTTTAAAGTATCGAAGATCCTCTTTTGCCTTTAAATTGCCGATTTCTCCCCGGAGGGAACAAGAAACTCTACTCATATTCTCTGTAACGGATCATCATCTCCTTAATATTAACAAGTTAGTGTGGAATAACAATTGTTGTCGATCATAGGATATTGCACGAAACTCGCTAATAAAGCTAGTAATAAAATAAGTAATAACCTTCTAATCCATTAACAAGTTTACTCCTCGAACATTCATTTAGCATATAAAGTTAAACGGGACATGGGTGGTGGGGGTAGGGGCAAAACAGCCCTCGAAACAACTCAACAACCCTAAGCCTCTCTTCATCCAGCTTACAGCCCCCCCACTCCAAACATACGTTTATTCGATTTATAAAATAATCATCAAAGATATGATATTTCTAGCAAATATTTACATAATTTTGAGTTTTCATTGAACAACCAATAAAAACATTTATATGAGTTCATTGTGGTTAACTTTGGCCAGTGCAGGAAACTTGAAGAAAAATATTAGATGGATTTTTACTTAGCTTTTCAATTTTTCCATTTCCATCATGTATCAAAAGTATAATAAATAAATAATTGGTGTGAAAATTCGAAGTTGAGATTGGAGGCAACCGGCCAGCCTATTAGCTAACACAAGGTTTCAATTTCGGTAATCCGATTAGAGATCAAATAACTTTTTAGTAGAATTGACATATTTTAGAAGTAACCTAATAACTTAATGAGAAATACATCAGTGATGCCTCAGAATAATGGAGTTTCAATTTTTTCTAGGGGGGGGGAGGGGCAATGAGTTATGTAGAGGAGCCCTCTTGACCAACCTCTAACTACGCACATGATTGTACCTTATATTTAACAAAATACTTAAAATATCAAAGTAGATTTTATTTATTTATTTAATAAGGAGAGAATGAGGGATTTTCTAATTTTTTTATCATAAATTTAAGTTAAACCATTTCTAGAATCCGATAGATACAATAATCACTTAAAAATGGCCACTTTGCAACTCTTTCTTGAGTCAATCACTCGAAAACATAATAAATAAAAAAAAACCTGATTCTAGTTAAAAATAGATTTACAATAATACTTCATATCCGAAAATAAATAATTTTTTGAGCCAACAAAAAGTTCTATCTTCTTAAAAATATTCGCCCGATTAAAATTTTAATTTCATTTTATTTAGAGGAACATACCTATCTTATAAATTTCAAGTTGTATTTAATTTAATTTACGAGCTTCAATGCTCTGACAAGCAGGCAAATAATGTTTCGTTTTATTTTTGAATGGAGCATAAAATTTTACTTATTAAAAAAAAAATAGAGTACCTACTTTCTTTTTTTCCAGGATGTACTTTTTATTTTTTCAAAATCATTCAAAATTGTTTTTTACCAATTTTTTTTAAAAAATTTGAGCCAGCAAAAGTTTAGGAATTCGAGAAAAAAGCTCATTATGCTTTTAGAAAAAAAAGTGGTACTCAACAAGGGTCAAATTTTTCCATTACAGAATGTATTTATCATCTTATTTTTTACTTACTTAGCCGTAAGCCTTTTTACTGTTAGGGGCAGGGACGGGGGAACCGTGGGGTCAGGGGGGTCAGCTGACCTCCCCCCTGGGAATTTATCTACGTATTCTATACCCCCAGACCTCCCGGTAGGCCTACATCACTTTCCAAGTTTTGACCCCTGGCCTAAGATCGTTCCGCCGTGCATGGTTAGGGGTAAAGGTTATCTTATTTTCTAATGATAATTAATTATTGTCTTCTGTTCTATGATGTAATTCAGTGAGCTGGGCATGTGTTGAGATCAGAAGAACATCGCTGTATCAAAAGTCTGGATGGGAACACCTATTGGAAGAAGACCTCTCGGGCGTCCTAGACTCCGTTGGAAAGACAGAATAGTCCGGACTTTATCAGCCATCTGAGTTTCCATAAATATTGAAAAATATTGCGTTAGACCGGACCAAATGGAGAGGAATCGTTCGTGCACCCGAAACCCACCCAGGGTTGTAGAGCTACGGAGTAAGTAAGTAAGTTCCATGATGTAAAGTGTTTTTTTTTCAAATATTTAAAACACATTTATTCTGCAACGTTTCGCCTCCAATCGATATTTTCACATGCTTTAAAACCAAACTACAAGTATTGCAGTCAAACTATAAACCATGACGTGAATGGTTAGAATGATTTCTATAACAAGTTGATAATAACACATATGAATGCATGACTTGTATTATGGTTTGACTACTGTGTTTATTGTCTAACTTAGAAATGTTGCAAAATATGAAGATTAAAATAAAAAAAATCCCAAGAATCGTTTTTTGATAATTAATAAATTTACAGCTTGATCAAAAAGTTTAAGGAATTTATTCAGAAAATCAAAAATACAAATTTATTGAAGGAGTCAATAAAAGAGCGTGTCTTCTGCTGGAATTATAAATTTTATTTATAACGAGACTATACTTTGCTACTATAGTTGCTTTCCATTCATACATTTTCATCAATTGTAATAGACTGATGAAGAGGGCAAAGCTCTAGAAACTATAGTCTCGTTATAAATAAAATTTATAATTCGAGCAGACACACTCTTTTATTATCTCCTTCAATATATAAAAATTCTGCTACCCTCGGCACAAAAACTTTCAATTTAATACAAATTTATTCATCAAAATCGATATTGTTTCCTTCAAAGTACTCCTCATCAACTGCAACGCACTCATGCCAGATCTTAGTCCCGAGTTTCCCGGAGCGATTTTTTGAGTCGACTGAACAGGAAGAAGTTGCCGGGATCCAAATCAGTCGAATTCGGTGTCTGTTGGATGGTATTCGTGCGTTCTTGGTCAAAAAGTTGCGGATAACGATGAAATTGCTCGACCGCGGGTTACGTGATTCCCACAAATCCGGTCTTTTTTGGCGCCTCAAAGCCAAATCATTAAACAAATGTCTTGAACGGATTCATAAGCGATATTCAAGTTTGCTGCCATCCCTCCAATGGTCAATTTTTAGTTTTCGGCCATCATTTCTTTGATTTTATCGACGATTTTTTTGGTTTTCGATGTCGACTGCGTTCGTCATCCTCGACGGACCCACGAAAACTTGGGCTACACATAAAAGTTTGTTTTCGATAGAGTAACACTTCTTCAACATTTTCGCACCGTTTTTAACTCAAAATTTAATACAAACTCGTTGATGCAAAGACGATTTCATTTTTAAAATCGTAAAAATCGAAAACGGCTCTGATAGTCCATACCGAAAACCGAGTATAAAAAATGTTTCGAGGATTGGATCAAGCGCTGGCATAAGTGCGCTGCAGTCGATGGGGAGTACTTTGAATGGGACAATATCGATTTTGATGAATAAATTTGTATTTTTGATTTTCTGAATAAATTCCTGAAACTTTTTGATCAAGGTAGTAATTTGAAAATGAGAGAGAACTATTTTTATCCGCGTCTCGTAAGTCTATATACGTGAAAACAAACATTAAATCTGATAAGTTTATTAACAACGGAAACAAGGCACTGGAACATTTTTACTGAGACACCTGGTATATAGAAGACTTTCTATTGAATAAAAGGAATACTTCAGTTAGATAACAAAATTAATACGCTCTATCTATATATTGGCTCTTTTGTTTGGAAACAAAGAGCAAACCGAAGAATTCATTAATTGGAATTAGTTTTTATTTTATTTGTTTTATGTTCAAAGGACAAAAGTCAATAGAAACTTTTCTATACATAAAGGGTGGATAGAACGTTTTTTTATTTATTTTTTTTTAATGTAACTTCACAGTAGGACTTTTAGTCGGGTTTACATAAGGATCGTTTTTTAACCTAGTTCCATTATAAATAAAATTATTTATTCAAGTTCAAATGAAATATTTTAAAATGTAAATTTTTACACCTGGGCGGTCAGTGAATTATCTAATCAATGAATTTATTAATAATAATTTAATCGGAAGCCAAAGGGACGAATTTTCATTGCAGCGGGCTCTTTTTATCGATTAAAATAGAAGTATTTTATTTTGAAATGAAGAATTTAAAATAGTCAACGAAGGAACCACTTTATTCTTGCTACTTTTAACAGTGTTTGTGCTTTTTTGAGGTTTGAATTTGTCATTGATATCAGATAATTTTTGCTTTTATTGTGAGAAAAATATGGAATTGGGAGAAAGAATAAGAAGAGAGAAAAGAAGAAATGAATCCGAAGGCATCAAATAATCTTATTGCCTATTGGACAATAATAAATAAATAAATTTAATTTTAATTACTTTTTTAAGGCCAGTTAGTGTATATTAAGCATCTCTTTTTATATATACCCGTACATACGAGGATAGTTTGATAAGTTTCCGGCCAGATAAAGAAAAAAAATATTTTGGATTTTTTTAAATTTTATTTTTTCAACATAATCTTTATCAAAACTAATACATTTTTCATAATTGTGCTTTAATGCGGTTTTACTATTTTTATAGTGTGATTTTTCAAGTTCCTCAAAATACTCATTGACAGCATTGATGACTCACAAATCTTTTTCCTCTGAGCCATTTTTTAAGGTTAGAAAACAGATGAATGTCGCTGGGGGCTAAATCTGGTGAATACGGTGTGTTGGGGGTGACAATTCGAACTTCAATTCGTTGGTTTTAGCCATCGCAACAACTTTGTCCGCCTCCGTGGTGTAATGGTCAGAGTAACTGACTGGCAACCCGGAGGTCTCGGGTTCGATTCCCGGCTATACCCAGATATTTTTTCTGTAAGTATAGGGTCTGGTAATAAAAATTAAGTGGGAGATAAATTTAACCGAATTTATCGGGCGGAGAATTTACCACTGCTCGAAGCCCCTAAAACCTTAGTAAATTGGATATTGAATTGTATCTAAGTTTCTGAGATTGGCTCGTGATCCCGCCTTCTTTTCCTTCTGCTCTGTTCTTTTCACGATGGAGGGGCCAGCCCATACAGGCCTTTAGGGGATCCACCTTCTGGTGTATCTCCTTCTCACATCAATATCATTAAAAAAAAAAAAAAAAAACTGACGAATGAGCGGGTGCATTGTCATGGTGAAACAAGATTCTTTTATTTGCCATATGGGGTAGTTTTTTCTTCACTTGGTTACTCAAACGTTTTTAATAACCCTGCGTAGCATACACCATTGATGGTTCTACCCTTCTCAAGGTAATCAATGAAGATAATTCCAAAAAATATTTGCCACAACCTTATTCGCAGATAAAATTGTTTTTGCCTTTTTTGAAGGGGCTTCACCTGATTTGTCCATTGTTTGGACTGTTGTTTATTTTAAGGCGTATAATGGTGAACTTAAGTTTCACCAACAGTTAAAAATCGCTGGAATTTCACTTAAACAGTGCCAAATTTTTGGTTGAAACAATCTTCCGGCAAAACTTGTGATCTATTGATAGCCTAACACAGAGCTTCTCCATACACAAATGTTGATATAAAATGTTGTTTACACGTTCAGATGACATCCCAGTAGTCTCAGCTATCTCACTCACTTTCAATCTGCTGTCTTCTAGCACGATTTTATGTATTTTTTGAACATTTCGCCAGTTGGGACCTCAATCAGGCGTCCTGAGCTTGGTTCGTCATCAGTGCTCGTGTGACTTTTCTTAAATTCAGAAATCCACTGTTTAACTTCTGAATAGAATGGAGAAGAATTTTTCAGTGTTAAATTAATTTCTTCTTTGATTTGAATTGGTGTTAAGCCTTTCAAATAGAAGTATTTTATGACCTCGCGCTTCTCCAATTTTTCAATTTTCACACAAAGAACTCAGGTTTTTCTTCAAAAGGCTATAAAACCTATACTAACATAACAGTCGACCTAAAAGTTGGTATGCAAGTTAGTTTAGGTTAGTACTATAGAATACGAGTAAAAAATTAGAACTGCTGACTCAATCTCTAGGTCAGGCCGGAAACTTATCAAATCATTCTCTTATTTCATATTAATTTTTGAGACTTGAATAAATTAATCATCTATTTTACTTTTAAAATTTTATTTTATTATAAATTTAATTATATTTTTTAAGAATAGAGGCAGAATTTCCTTTTTATCCTTCTACTCTTGTAACGTTTTCCATGTTAAAAATTTTATAAAACCATCACAAATTTTCGACCTCTTTAATGAGTGAATTTCAAGTGATGATAATATAGCGAGATTTAATTAAGTCATTCGATATTCATTTATCGAAATAGATGATACTAACGAACTACTAATAAATCGACTTGTTATCATATATATTTATGACTAACAAAAATAAAGCAATTTAAATGAACAGCAAAATCGAACCCCAGTTATTCTGCAACTCAAAGGAGAGAATGCTATTCTGTTGTATAACTTCAAGGGGCGCCCAGTAGACATGTTAAGCTTACCATGTTCCGATGGAAATCCCTACTTAAAATACTTATATATGTATACATAAATACTCTAAAAAATATTTTTAACCCTCATTTCTTTTTTTCACAAATAATAGTTACAATTTTTTTATTATTTTTAAACTATGGAAGTAGATAGAGAGAAAAAACAAAAACAATTTAAAACTTCCGCAAAACATCATTAAAATATTCTGATAGCATCAGAAGTTTTTTTTATTGCAATCGAATGCAAGAAGGGGCGCACCAGTAAAGAAGCAGCCCTTATGGATCTCGAAAGACCCTTGCATTACCGAAGAGAATGGAAAGTTGATTAAGTGAGGGGGTGGAGACGTAGGTGTTTATGCACTCGGGTTTTGAAGGTTTGAAGGTTATAAGTGATGGGAAAGATGGAGGCTGGGAGAGAGTTCCAGTTCCTTTAAGTCACGGAGATATACCTATAGTATGTAATGGCGAATGAAGTGGTCCGGCACTTTTCTAATTTGACCGCGAAAGAGTGTTGGGAGTCGGCAAAACGCGTGCTACGCGCAAAGCATGCTTTGGGGGGAACTATTGATTTTATCTCATCAGAGCACCTGCCGTGATAGTATCTATAGAAAAGGGAAAGGACAGAGACATTTCTTCGATGAGCCAGCGAGTCGAGGGAGTCGGTGAGGGTAGAATCGTTAATTAGCCTGACGGCTCCTTTCTGAATTGCATCTAGGGTAGCAAGAGAATATTTAGAGGCTCCTCTCCATAGATGAAAGCCGTATTCGAGACAGGGGCGGATTTGGGCCTTGTCTGTACCCTTATATTACGATATTTAAAAACAATTTTTAAATTCAATTTTTTTTGGCTTTTCAACCTTTCTAGCCATAAGCCAATTTACGATACTATTTATTTTATTTTTTAAATTTGTCTCTACCCCCCATGGTCAGGTTTTAGCCGGATGCCTCGAGTCGGATTCGAACCCGAGTCCACTTGGTTAGCAGGCTGACATGCTAACCCCTAGCCTACCCGACCCCACCATAAATTCAATTTTAAATTCTTTTTGTATTAATATTTCCATTGTTTAGTTGTTAGTTCTTGATTCTGTTACCTGAGAGCGCCAATATCTTTTTAACCAACAATCAGTTTGAATTCTTATTGTTTCTTATTTAAATTCCAGTTAATTTTCGTTGATTAATAATTAAAATCAAATATGTTTTAACATTTAGTGTTTAATTTTGAATATTTTTATTGGCCTAGTACTACTACTCTTCAAAGATATAAGTAATTATCAATTTAACGAATATTTTTTATGCATTTTCAAAAGTCATTTCTTATATCTCTAACATTTTACATATATTAAAGGTTAAAATAATTTTCTACCAGAGAATTTAATTATTTAGGATACATTTTATTTAAATCCATTCTATTATATATTAATACTAGGGATTGGTCGAGGTTTTCACGCTATATAACATAATATAACGTTAAAAACGTTTCGAGATAAATAATGTCCCTTTATCATTTGTGGAAACTTTTATAGAAGTGTTTTCTAATTATTTATTTATTTATTTATTATTCAATTCACTATAGATATATTACAAGGATAGAGACCCAAATTTTCTCTCATTGTTTTACTTCAGTTATTTTAAATAAATCAATACAATCATATTATATCAATCGACAAATAAAAACTTTTGAAGATAGACAAATTAATTAAATATAAGATTCGTATTTTTTTTTAATTTACTTTTAATTTTAAAATTTTAAAATTTCCAGGACTATAACTGGAAACATTTTGAAAGACGGAATCAGAAATTTTATCGTTCAAGAAGATATTTACGACACATCAAATAGACGATGATGGAATGAAACTGTACGAAAACTCTCTAAAAATATTAAGTATGTATTTTAATTGGAAGCAAAAATTTCAAGTATAAGTATATATTAAATGGTCCATAAAGTGGTTTATATAAAAAATTTCTAAAAAAAATAATAATAGGGGCTTGCTCGCTTTGTTATTGAAAAATAAAATTGCAAATAATACCTATAAAATAGAATATTAGGTATTTGTAATTTTAAATAATATATTATATTACTTATTTATATAAATACATGTAACTTGTACACTATGAAGGGAAAAATTCGCTCTCTGTACAAATGCACATGTACAGATGTACATTAAATAAATAATTAGGTATTTAACTAAGTGAACCGTGAAAGTTAAATAATTTATTTCAATAATTTCTGACTGTTAATTCTACATAATATCTAGAAATTATTTAATTACTTTTGAAAAATTAAATAAAAAATTAAAACTTATGTTTAAAGTAAATTTATCTAAAATAAATAAGTAGTTAAATTAAGATTCATTTAAATTTTTTTGAAATCGATTTTTTAAAAATCGATATGCGGTCTTCAAATTTTAGTGAATTTGCAATTTTTCCCTCAGAGAACAATTTGAGCTAAGAAGTTGGAATTTGGCTTATAGGTACACTTTATTTGTACAGACCTGTATGCTAAATTTTAGCTTATTCATTATAAACTTTTTATTTTATTTTTTTCTGCATTTCGAAACAAAAATTTTATAGGTAGAAAATACAAAGTTATAATCCGTTTTTTGTTTTTTAGCACCATAATACATTTTCTACAATTATCCGTTATTGATTTATCAAGGATGTCGGAATTCGTGAAACAGAGACCAAAGACACACAGAAAAAACAATAATATCAACCAGGTCTCTACGTTAGACATGGTAAGCAAAAGGCAATGATATGAATCTAAGAAAATCACAAGAGGCTGTAGAGGTTGTCATTTATTTAATCGGAGATGAAATGGATTATTTTTAATTATTTGTCAGAAAGGTTGTTATTACCCACTTCAATCGGCAACTGAACTTTAATATTCATTGTGAATAAGTCATTCAACCACCTTTATTTAAACTATATGGGTAAGCCCGAGGGGTGAATTGATTGGAATTAGGTGTACACCGTCTTTGGAATTATTTGGAATTACTTTGGAATTCATTAGATAATCTATTGTCATCTATTATCCTTTACTTGGAAATGAAAGTGGAAGTGAAAGTAGGTGTACACGATTTTAGGTCGCGGTTCACCCCTCGGCTAAGCCTATATGTTTAAAATCACTAGACCGCGAAATTTGACAAATGAATTAAATTTTTGAGTGAAATATTTAGCATGATTACATATGTCAGAGGAATTCACCATTTGCCCTGATTGCTAATTTTTGGACTAGGGATCGATTCCCTAGTGGGTAAAAACAACCCTTCTGACATATGATTAAAAATAATCCATAAAGAGAAACAAAGAGTTTGTCTTCTGCTTGATGAAAATATACATACACACATATATATCAAACTTGAAAGTTTATAATAGGAAAATAAGGACAAGTTTTTATGTGTGAATTTTTTATTTATCAGCCAACGTTTCGTCGACTTTGCCGACTTCTTCAGGGCTTCAGTCATACCACACATTCGTCTAAGTTTTCTTTTTATCTTCGTTACCATTGAAGACTATCAGAAACACAATTAAAGGTCTCCCTTATCATCAACTACCCTTCCAAGATAGTTTTAAAAAAGTAATTTTTTTCAAGATATTCAAACGAAAATATACTCTTTTAACTTTTAATAAAATTTACTATTAAAATGCGTTTAGTTTTGTGAAAATTAATATTTTATTTTTTCTTGAAATTCTCAATAAAGTTGATAAGGGTCCCCCCTTATCATCAACTACCCTTCGAAGAGAGTGTTGAAAAAGTAATTTTTTTCGAGATATTCAAACGAAAATATACTCTTTTCACTCTTTATAAAATATACTATTTAAAATGAGTTTAGTTTTTTGAAAATTAATATTTTATTTTTTCATGAAATTCTCAATCTAGTTAATAAGAGTCCCCATTTATCATCTACTACCCTTCCAAGATAGCGTTAAAAAAGTAATCTTTTTCGAGATATTCAAACGAAAATTTTTTCCTATTATAAACTTTCAAATTAATACAAATTATGGACGGAAATGATAATATATATTGATATATTGATGTATATATATATTATTAATTTGTTTGAGACATTAGTTATACTATAACAGAGGACAACCTCTTTGTTTGTCTTTATAAATCAACAACTCTGTTACTCTCTGCAAAATAAAAACTTTTCAATTAAAAATAATCCATTCGAATCTAATTGGTAGATGACACCCTCTTGGAATTATCTTAGACAATTTAAAATATATTTCTAATCGGCAATTTGAACTCTTATATGAATCTATTTCCACTCCAATTTGCATTTGCTATATATAAGTTTAATTTGTATATAGGTTGTACAATATCCCAATTTACCATTTTCATATAAAGTAAATTTTCCTTTATTAAGATATAATATATTTGCTCTGTTCTCTTCTCAATAAACCCTTGTCTATTTCTCGCGAAGTATATAAGATACGGTTAATTCAAGCAATAACGCCGTAACATTGATCTTGATTTACAATTCTGAATATGATAAACATAAATTTGATCTTAGGCTTGTATAAAGCAACTAAGGGAGAAACTACGGAAAGAGGTTAAGATATGCCGGCTGGGGGGAGGGGTGCGGTGCGGTGGAGGGTCGGGGGTGCGTGGGTATACACAAACCCAGGGATTTCGGGGGTGGAACTCTCCTTCGGCTGGAAAACAGTGTCTGCCTCCTCCACTGGGCTATGTTATGGAAATCACGTATCTCAATGTTTTCCAACTTGAATCCACTGACTTAGCCTCAAAGGAAACTCAAATGCTGTCTTCGGAAATAAAAATATATAGACATTTAAGTGGATAACATATCTCTCTCTCTCGACCTCTCTCTCTCTCTCTCTATTTAATCAATATTAAACAAATATAAGGAAGTGGGTTAGCTTTTTTTGATTGTTTTGTTATTTAGTTCAAACACTGGATTAGGTATACTCGAGTAGTAGTGGCTAACCTTTCGATTCTCACGGACCACTAAATTTATGATTTTGCGAACCAGTAAGTACAATATAATAATACAACTTGAGCAAGATGCGAGGTAGGTTTCACAAAAAAAGAAATAAAACAAAATTGAGTTTTGAATTCGATATATTTCGGGGGTACAAGATTTTTTTTAAAAAAGATGAACAATTTCATAAAACAATGATGGAAAATCTCTAATTTATTAATTTGAAATTCATTTATTATGAGTAAATATAACAAAATTATAGTTTAATTATTACGAATACAAAATTAATCTTATAATAACCTGACTCGCTTTAAATTTTTCGCAAACCACAGGCTGTTCTAGAGGTTTTTATTTACAAAGAATAATTAAAGATTGTACTAATATAATATTTTTATTTGTTTAAGACTTTGTAGACCTTGGCCTTATTTTCAGTTTAATATCAATATTTCACAAAGATATTTAGTATATTTTTAAATTTTATATATGTGTAGAATACTTTGAAAAAGCATTCTTTAGCCTCAAAATTTATACTTTGACTAAAAACTGCCCTTCAATAAAAATAAAATAGAATTCTTTCTAAAATAATAAAAGTTCTAATTTCTAGTAATAAATAAATATAGTCTCTTTTGATTAATTTAATTGATTTATTTTCTATTACGATGAATTTAAAGGCCAGCAGAATTTAGCATAGGTGTTGTATATTATAACTTGAGTAAAGTTTTTTTTAACTGAGCATAACACTAAATGTCCAAAGAGTTTGTCTCTAGAGTTAAAACAACTGTCCGGAATTCATGTTTGGAATTTGAGTTCAACTTCTGACGCCGACTGGGGTACATGAAATAAAAAAAAATCTAAGACAATTCAGCCTTAAAATTCTTCGTAATATAAATTAATATTGTGAAGAAAATATAGCCTCAAGAAAATTTAAAAATACACAATCTTTTTTAAAATTTCGAAAACTCTCTTGCTTTTAAACTTAGTATTTTTTGTTAAGGGAGAATGGTGTAGGTTTCACCAAGAACCTACACCATTCTCCCTTACAAAAAAATACCAAGTTTAAAGGCAACTGAGTTTTTGAAATTTTAAAAAAGATTGTGTAAGTAAAGAAAATTTTTGAAAATGTTTTTTGAAACTTTTAAAAATTTAAAATACTAGGTAGGTTTCGCATAAATAATTAAATATTTATGTGAAACCTACCTAGTATTTTATATTTTAAAAAGTTTCAAAAAAAATTTCTTTACTTTATTTAGTATTTTTATTTATACACAAGTATCCGCTTAATAAATAAATAAAATAAAATATTACATAAACCCAAAAGCTTTAATTTATATTTGAAAAAAATTTTCTCTTAAATAACATTTTTATTTTCCTCACAAAAAAGAAATAAAATTGAAACATTTTTAAATTTATTTATTTTACTTTTTACTTAATTTCTAATGAGAATATGTGTGTGTAGTTTTATCTTTTTATCTCTCTCTTTTTCTCTTCTATTTCGCTGTTGCAATCTATATTTTTAAATTCTTAATAAATTTTCACTTTGAAATTATAGTTCAAATCAAATTTGATTTATCTGACTCGTTCTACTTTTTTTTAAAGAAAAAGAAATAATGAATTTTTATTATCTATAATTTTGGCAGCACCAATTTTACCTAGCTTTCAAACCATAAAATCTTTTTTTGTCCCGGTCTCTGTTTTCTGGACGATTGAGTTTGTCGCTGAACGTATTTTATCTTGTGAAAGCTTCTCTCTCATTTTTTTTTTATTTCTCAATGGTCAATGCGTTTTCTTTCAAAAACCCTTAACTTCGTTTCTCTTTCTCTCTCCCTCTTTCCGTCACAGGCAAAAACCAAGAAATTGTCTCAAGAAGAGAACAGAGGTTTAATGAGATCGAGAAAAATAGGTAGCTACTCAGTTGATAGACTAAGATTGGGTTGGAAACCAAGGGATACAATCGAATCAGCCTATCTTTAAAAGATATAGAGATTGCAATTGGATCGAGGAGAGAGATTTTATATTAGGAATTCATTTATTTTGGTACACTTGGAGAAAGTATGGAATTGACTAAAATAATTTCAATTTTTTGCTTATTTGTGTTTAAAAATGTCTGGAACGTGAAGAGAAGTCAAATATGATTTTTTCTGTCTTGCCGTATCTCTATGTTAAAATACCATCAATAACGAAAGAACAGAAAGTCCATTTGGTGGAAATATTTTTTGTTTTTGTTCGAAATGAAGTAATTATCCGATTCTGATATTTTTGTCTCAGAATTAAAAAAAAAATCAAATCCTTAAATAGGGAGTTGCTAGATAGTAGTTATTGAGCTGAAATTTGACTAATACCTTTGTAGAAATAAACTGCAGGTGCATATAATCGTTAGTACCTTGTGATGCACCTAGACAGGATACTTGATCTGGCAAAAGCATATCAAGACGAAACGCAAACAACTGGATCTTAAACTTCAAAAATCATACTGGCTAATTGGTAGACTCTCACAAATGACTAAAACCAACAAAATATTCATCTACAAAACAATAATAAAACCAATATGGACATATGGCTTACAACATAGAAATTATTCAAAGATTCCAAAACAAAGCGCTGAGAGCAATCGCTGATGTCCCCAGGGGGTACCAAACACGACTATACTAAAAGACATAGAAATAACTTCCGTCAAAGACAACACAGTCACAAGTACCTAAACAAACTAACTCATCACCCAAATGAGTAAGCTCAAGACAAAATAAATACATTACCACCAACAAGATTAAAAAGACACAGACCAATCAACCTACCACAACGCTTCACGTGACCATGCCAAACCTTCTTGAAACCAATAAATCCCACCTTAATGATAAGTCAATGGAAATATCATTAAAATCATTGTAAATCATGTCATTTTTCATTAAACCTGTAAAGAAGCATATTGCCCGCCAAGGCAGATTGCTGATGTACTCTTGGAGACTAATAATATATATATATATAATCGTTTTTAATTCGGGAAAGAGGAGGGGGTAAAATCTTGAAGAGTTGGAGGTCAGATTTGAAAATTGCCATATTAGCAGAATTTTTCACAAACATGTTTAATTTCAAAAATTTTACATGCATTTGAATGAAATAAATTCATCCATTAGAATTAAGGATTTTGGCGTAAATAGGTTTTTTTGGGTACAAGTTCTCATTCATATTCTCATATTATTTATATATAATTTATTTGTTATAGATTATAGTTTCGTTGGTTTGACCTTCATTTGGAGTCTTTTTAATTAGAAATATTTTATCTGTTATTTCTCAAGGGTTCAAATACCCGATGTGAATCCGTTTTGTTTGTAAGCTGGTTCACTTTTAAATAAATAAAATTAAAATATCTTTATTTAATATTTCTACCGATTTAATGTCGTATATGAGCTTTTATTATATCCACTAGCAAAAAATATACGATTTCTGGGATATTTAAATGAATACTAGCAGCCATATCATTCTTATCTAAGCAATCAGTGAGCATTTTATAGATATATGTACTATCGAAAATCTTAGGCTGGCATTTGAGAGTTTCAATTCCAAGGCTATGAAAAGCTTTCTCATACTGGGATTCTATTCTATAATGCGAAAAACGAGGTCTTATATATAATAGATATGCTTGCTTAGTATGATATTAACAATATTAATATTTTAGAAAAATAATTTTTTTCCCAAAATATCTTGATAAGCATTTAAAAAGTCTTAATAAATGAATATTTACTATTTAGAACTTTGATTTTAATTTTTGATTTCAATTGATGTTGTATTAAACTATTTTTATTAAATAAAATATTTATTTTTAAACATAATACAATCAAAAATATTGTGTTAAAATTCATAATATTTTTAAATATAGTATATTAGTATTGAAATTACAATATTTAAAATATTAAAGTTGTTAAAGGGAAATAAGGAAATATCTTTTATGCAGATAATTTATATTTTATTGCAAACGTTTCGTCAACTTTGTTGACTTCTTCATGGCTCAAATAGCTAACTTCCCTGCATATTTGTCATTTTTATAATTATTCTTTCTTAGTAAACATATCAAGGCAAGTCATCAACATCAAAGAGATTGAAAATTTGATGACTTGCCTTGTTATGTTTACTAAGAAAGAATAATTACAAAAATGACAAATATGCAGGGAAGTTAACTATTTGAGCCCTGAAGAAGTCAACAAGGTTAAAGAAACGTTGGCAATAAAATATAAATTATCTGCATAAAAGATAATACTCCTTATTTCCCTATAACAACTTTAATAATTTAATCGATGGACATAAATAATCCAAATAATATTTATTTATTTATTTATTTTTTTTGACTTTTCGGCCTTTCTAACCATAAGCCAATTTACGATACTATATATTTTTTAAATTTTGTCTCTACCCCGGGGGTCAGATTTTAGCCGAATGCTTCGAGTCGGATTCGAACCCGGGTCCACTTGGTTAGCAGGATGATACGCTACCGCCTAGCCTATCTGACCCCCCCAAATAATATTTAATTTTTTTTTTTTTTTTTTGGCTTTTCGGCCTTTCTAGCCATAAGCCATTTACGATACTATATATTTTTATTTAAATTTGTCTCTACCTCGGGGGTCAGATTTTAGCCGGATGCCTCGAGTCGGATTCGAACTCGGGTCCTCTTGGTTAGCTGACATGCTACCGCCTAGCCTACCCGACCCCACCATAAATTTAAAATTTTAAAATTTGAATTAATAATAGGTGAATTGTTGTCGACAAAGGAGTCCTCGCGACAATAAAGAAAGCAACAATGCCTACGAATCCATTAATGGCTTCTCTTAATAAAGCCCATCTTATGCGAATAGTCTCTTGATATTTTCATCAGTGCTTTAAAATTTACATTTTATCTTTGAATATAATATTTAAAATGCATTTTAATAATAACATACAACAAAAACCATCCAAATTCAAAGGTAAGCATCCATAATCTTATCCATAATTTTTTATCATATAATTTATTTCAATTACATTTTTATTGAATTCTTTTTTTAGTATATTTCATAATCAAGAGTGAATAAATCTACCCTTTGATTTCAAGAAGTTCAACAAAATAAATGCTGATGTTTAATTAAAATTTAAAAATTGAAAATTTCCATTCAAATCTATAAAAGGTGAATATAATTCCAATACTCAAAACTATCTGGTATATTTACATATATTTTATACATGTAGTTGGTTCATTATAATAATAAATAAAGATTCACTAGTTTTGGACAATTTTTTTATTAATGTTAAATATTAATTTTCCTACGACGTTTCGTCCTTTTCAGGACTTTTTCAATTATTCAATTACTCAAAACATTGATCGTTGATAAAATAGTAAAATAATCGAGACAAAAAACAATATATTCATAATATTTATCTTATAACAAGTTAGCACAACCAATTTACATTGTTTATTGTAAATTGCTTGTGATAACTTGTTATAAGATAAATATTATGAATATATTGTTTTTGTCTCGATTATTTTACTATTTTATCAACGATCAATGTTTTGGGTAATTATTTTGATTATTTATGTCCATCGATTAAATCAATAAAGCTGTTGTAGGGAAATAAAGACAATACCTTATGCAAATAATTTTTATTTTTTGCCAACATTTCATCAACTTTGTTGAGTTCCTCAGGGCTCATATTAATTAAAAATAAGTTAATTTATTTTAGCCCTGTGGAAGTCAACAAAGTTGACGAAACGTTGGCAAAAAATAAAAATTATTTGCATAAGCTATTGTCTTTATTTCCCTACAACAGCTTTATTGATTTAATTGATGGACATAAATAATCAAAATAATTACTCAAAACATTGATCGTTGATAAAATGGTAAAATAATCGAGACAAAGAAAACAATATATTCATAATATTTATCTTATAACAAGTTTATTTCCCTTCAACATCTTTATTAGTTTTGGGTTATTGAGTACTTGAAAAAATCCTGAAAACGACGAAACGTTGTACGAAAATTAATATACTATATATAATAGTATAGATTAATTTGTAACAACGCTCAGAGAATGCTGCCGACAGGGAGCGCTGATGCCGTCGGTATATTTGCGGCAAATTTGAAATATAATTGTAATTTTAATTTGAAATGAAAGACTCCAATTGATTTTAAATTAAAAAACATTAAATATATTGATAATTATTCCTCCCCCCTCACCACTCAAAAATTAAATATTCAATTCGCTTTTCTTTGCGCACAGAAGAAGAAATTAATCACATCTTATTTGATTTATATTTTATATATTATTTGTTTATTTTTTAATAATTTGCCACTTTTTTATAATTTTTAAAAAATCTAAATTTTGTTATTCTTATTTTTGGATTTTTACAAAATTGAACTACTTAAGACACGCATTCCCATATGAGTTTCTCATCGCAATACTGGAGGGAGCAGCCTGTCATACAAACAACACCTGATCTCTTTTAAATATTTGGAGCCTTATATCGATTATCGATCCCAAATTTTAAAAAAATGATATAATTCTCTTCTTCACACGATCCCACTTATTTAAATAAATCTATTTCCACACAAAAAATATCACAATGCTGTAGATTATAGAAAAAAATACTTCCAGATTCATATCTAGAGCCTCATTTCTGTAGCTGTGTCAGGACGAAAATGAGGCGAAACTTTTAAGAGACTATGTATTTTCGGGAGTTTACAGATATACATTTGGAGTGTGGTGTTTTAAGAGGAATAAAATTTTTGGACCGAGACGCTGCCCGCCAGAGCACCAGCCCGGAGGGCCGAGCTTCGTTTAACTATATTCAAACACCTCCCAAATTCGAAGATCCCGGTTTCGAACCTCGGCTGATCCTTTTGTCTATAACAAAAAAATATTTTCTTCGTTCCCTAATTTAATTAATATTTAATATTGATAAAAAAAATTGTCCAAAACCCGTGAATCTTTTATATATTTTATAAACTTATTATTTTATATTTCCTATTATATATAGTAGTTAAAATTTGATTAATTTGTAATCCTTATTAAATCTTTTATAATTATAGTGTCCACCGACTTGCTCACATCTTATGCGAGATCTACCAAATTCCTTCTGAAAAGATTTTGTCTTAACTTCTGCTGCCCATTGATGCTGAACCTCTTCGACCTGGAGTACTTCTGAAAAAAGGTATTTATTTAAGCATATTGATGCAAATTTGTTCTGGGGTTTCAATTTCAAAATTCATTCAAATGAATTGCTTTCCGATTTTTTTGTTTTTATCCACTTTAGATAATTTTAGAATGTTTTTTCTCTTTCAATATTATTCTATTTTCATAGCTCTATTCCTCTATTAGCTTTTATTTAACAATTCAATAGTTGAACAATTTTAGTTTAAAACAGAAGTTATTTAATAAATAAATAATATAATAAAATACTAAATTAGAATCGAGCTACGTGACACAGTCACATATTCATTATTAAAAGGCCTCTCCTTTGTTCATACGAACATGCAGTTAAATTCTTTGTCCAGCCCTACAACAGGGTTTTGACTCTCTATGAAAGCTCTAGCAATCTATAAGTTAAATTATATCAACATGTCATATTAGCTCGGACTTTTTCATATAGGAACATGCTCGTATGTTATAGGTGATTTAATATGTATATTAAAATCCTATATTCAAACATTTTTCCTTCTTTTTCATCCTTTTCAAAAAGTTTTACTTTTTTATTGATTTAACTTATTATCTTTCTATCGTGACGATATCCGGCTTACTTCCCTTTTCCTAGTGATTCGGAGGCCCTCCGGAAACAAGGGCCCTTCGAACCAGCCACTTGCGCGACCCCATAAATCTGCCACTGCCCTACCTATACTTAAATCATGATAATGATAATAATAATAATAAAACAATCCTAGAAGCTATAGTAAAAAAGTAGATATACATTGTTAAGAGACAACAGGAGGAGTGACTTCATCTGATCACGGTGCGTACTTAGAAAACATCGATACTCAAGATCTAAGAAAATAATAAAAATATTATAAAAAAAAAATACATATAAATTAGCCAAAGGCTTTTGATTATTTGCTAAACTTTATAAATTTATATATAAAAGCCAAGGGAGTATTTTTGATTTTCGGAAAAGATTGTCTTTTCCAAATTTCAACATAATTCTCACTGATAATAAATTATATTTTAAAAAACTAAAAAATATGCTTCTAAAAAGCACAAAGTAATATAATACTTAATCAAAAAGTGTGGGGCGCAAAAACATGTATTTTTAATTAATTTCGACAAAGTGCCCCATGCTTTTTGATTAAGTATTACATTTTTACTTTACCATACAAGGTATGGTCAAGTATTGTAATCGTGCATGAAAAAAGTGTTTTTTTTTCTTTTTTTCGAAATATCTCAAAAACGGCTGAAACTATTTTGATTAAAAAAATTGAGCGAAACCATGGCATTTCCCTCTACAAAAACCCTAATAAGTGAACATCGAAAAAATTATATTTTTCGAGATAATAATTGTTTTGTCAAAATGTCTGTTAGTATGTCTGGTTGTCTATTAGTTAGTTAGTTAGTTAGTCTGTGCGTTACCAAATTTTTGTGGACGAGCTAGCTCAAAAACTAGTGTGAATATCGTAGTTTTGGTCCATTGAGATTAAGAGCTGATTAGATTTTGGTCCATATCGACCCAAAATTAAGGGGGGTGGAGGGGGGGAAGTTAAAAATTAAAAATCTAGGCCATTTGAGCAAACTCAACCAAATTGTGTATACATAATCATTTGGACCCCAGAAGTCTAAAAATGCAAAAACTAACCGCCCAAAATGTGGTGTGGGGTGAAGGTGGGGTGTAGGGTCAAAAAATGAAAATCTTGGCCATTTACCAAACTCAACCAAATTTTGTATACATAATCATTGGGATCCCAAAATTCTAAAAATGCAAAAATTGACCGCCCAAAATGGGGGGAGGGGTGTAGGGTCAAAAAATGAAAATCTAGGCCATTGTACCAAACTCAACCAAATTTTTTATACTTAATCAGTGGGCCCACAGTAATCTAAAAATGCAAAAACTAACCCCCTACCCTACATGATTATAAATAATTTTATTAAATATTAAATATAAGGAGGTTGTATGGTAAAGTCAAGTGGATGGCCACATCAGAACACGTCAGCTTTTTTGTACTTTTTAGAAGCATGTTTTTTAGTTATTTTAAAATATAATTTATTTTTTTACTTTTTAGTTTAATTATTTTTATAGAGAAAAGTTTGCCGAATTTAACAAAACAAAAGTCACATTGATAGATAGATAGATACATACATACATACATACAGGTGCAGCTAATATAAAGCATGCAATAATAATAATAATAGTTAACAAACTAATTTTTGTAATGAATGATTTTAAAATGCCATGGCAAGATATTTAAAAAAATACTACCTCATGATCATGAT
This sequence comes from Forficula auricularia, assembly GCA_024734495.1. NCBI lineage: Eukaryota > Metazoa > Arthropoda > Insecta > Dermaptera > Forficulidae > Forficula > Forficula auricularia. Next base: position 34,907 of record JALMQS010000435.1, read on the forward strand.
ATACCTACCTTGAAATTTTTAAATTCTTTAAAAAATTTATTTTAAAAATTTTATCAAATTAACAAACTTGCTCTTCATCAAACTCTTTCTCATTTTTGTTTCCGAAGTCTCTCCTACAACATCTGGAGCGAGATTATCCAGCCAGCATCTCTAGCAACACAAGACAAGTTCTCCAAGAACTACGCTTCTCCTGAACATCCATCCACCTGGACCATAAAACGCAAGTACCCATGCATTGGCGCGAATTCGTTTTGGGGTTTCAATTTCAAAATTTAATTCAAAAAAATTAATTTCAGATTATTACTGTAACATTTTTCAATATAGTACAATTTAGCTTAGCTATATCTACAACATTTAGGATGCCTTTTTTTCAGCATTTCTTCCCTCAGCCCCTACTACTAGCTATCATTTGACTGTTAGATAGTTTAATATTGTTCTTAATATAATATTTGTTTAATAATAATAGTTAAACAAATAAATAAATTAATTAAAAATAAAAATATTTATTTAGAGTAGATTCAGATCATTTAACAGTATATTTTTTCAATAATAATTAATTAGTGAACATTTGTTTATTTATTAAAAAATCAATATTATTATAGTTCTTTTATTTATTGTTTTATTTAAATTGAATCAGAGTATTTTCAACCATACATTTTTTAAATGGAATTAGAAACAAAATATATTTTATTTCAATATTCTACTATTAATATTTTTTTTCACAGGTATATAGATTGTATAATAATAAAAATTATTAAAAAAAAAATCTCTCATTTATTTCTAATATTGAAATAAAATTATATTTTCCAACGATGTAATTATTCAGTTGTAGAAAAAATAAATAAATACGTTTAGTTAGCTTAAATAGGAAAATTCGAATTGTTGATTATTTTTCAAATAAATCTTTATAGAATGTATATTTATTTTAATATTTCTCATACCTACTCTTAAATAAAAAAATAACCCTTTTCTTCCTGGTATATTAAAATAAATACAATTCTTTTTTTCAAAATTTGTAAATTTTTCTTTTGAGAATTTATAATAGTCAGAGAGATATAATTAGGGTTTTCAGAGTCCCATCTTCATTTAGGTCCTCCGAGGCTCTTCGAGAGAGTGTTGGCTGATCTTCGCTTCACAAAGTAAGAGTGATTAGGGCTCGCTGTTAGAATGTTTCACTTAGGTGTTGCAATTAATGTGCTGCAGAGATTCTCTTTCAGGGACGCAGCCCTCGACCACCGCGGGATTCATCATCAACTTGGTACCTTAGCTATTCAGATGATTAGGGTTGAGATGTGCGTATGTGTCCCGGATTTAAGGGACTCTCTTTCGGTCTAATATTTCAAATATTGTCTAAAATAGTCGCACATCTTTTTTTCAGTAGAAATTATTATTAAAATTATAATTCATACATTTAATCAGTTAGAGAACATGGGGGGATGCGCCAATGCCAACGATTAAAAACAAAAATATCAATGCAAATATAAATAATAATAATATAAATGAAAACATACATATATAATTTATAAGGCTACTCTGACAGGCCGATCCAATGATTTGATTTTTCAAAGCAAATGACAAATTAATTAATTAATCTTCAAGTAAAAATTAAACCAATTTTACCTATAAAAATAATAATAATTGAAAATTGTAGATCGACAGTAAAATTTTGAAGTTTTGAAGATAATCGACTTTTCAATCAATGAAAAAACACTTCATTAGTTTATTTCCAAACTTTAAAATAAATAATAATCAATTTCAAAATTTAAACTCAAAAGATTTTATTTATTTATTATATATATTCAGTATATTTAGAACTTTAAAATTGATTAGAAATTTATTGGAAAATAATTTCATTTAATGTTTACATGAATAGTAAATAAAGAGATATAAATTAAAAGAAAAATACTGTTCAAATACTAAAGAAATGGTCGCTTTGAGAATTCACTGTCGAGTGGATGGGAGTCTGTCGCCCGGAGCCTGCAGGCTTTCCTCGTGGGTCCATTAGAGGAAAGATCAAGCTTAGTGGTTTCCATTTTGGACCTCTGCTGGACACTTGTTGTTGTCTAGATTTTAAGTTTATCTCTTAGGTTGCCCTCTAATCTTAGCTAGTTCACTCTGGTTAGGCCCCTAATGGTGCATGTGTTAGCTATAGGGTCCAGCAGAGAGCTAATATCGAAGTCACTGTCTTGTTCTCGCCACGAACGAACCACGAGGTGAGTCGACCAGACCGGAATCAACGGTTGAGGTCCAGGTCTCCTCTAATCTTAAGATGCGTTGCGATATCGGAATATCTTTAAGATCTTAAAAGATAAAATGCTACTGAACAAGGGTTCGATGCTAGATTTTGCCCGGTAATGACTCCAGGAGGAGTGCCTCTTATTTCCGGATCTGCCCGGAACTCGTGATAAAATTTCAGGAAATTTTTGGGCGATGACTGACAGAAAGATCCTTTACCTTTATAAACTTATTTGTACATCTCTCTGACAGTCGTTGATGTTGCGCTTTTGGATCTAGGGACGGAATATCCCGCCAGACAAACAACAAAAGATCATGTAGATCGTCTATGGGTATTCCCCGAAGAGGCTCTCCTGTTGCTAGGGACTGTGCTGCCTAGGTGACCTGGCGGGCAGCGTCTCGGTTCAGAAATTTTATTCCTCTTAAAAAACCACACTCCAAATGTATACCTGTAAACTCCCGAAAATACATAGTCTCTTAAAAGTTTCGCCTCATTTTCGTCCTGACACAGGCTACAGAAATGAGGCTCTAGATATGAATCTGGAAGTATTTTTTTTTCTATAATCTACAGCATTGTGATATTTTTGTGTGGAAATATGTAGATTTATTTAAATAAGTGGAATTGTGTGAGGAGGAGAATTATATTATATCACTTTTTTAAAATTTGGGACGATAATCGATATAAGGCTCCAAATATTTAAAAGAGATCAGGTGTTGTTTGTATGACAGGCTACTCCATCCAGTATTGCCATGAGAAACTCATATGGGCATGCGTGTCTTAAGTCGTTTAATTTTGTAAAAATCAAAAAATAAGAATAACAAAATTTAGATTTTTAAAAAATTATAAAAAAGTGGCAAATTATTAAAAAATAAACAAATAATATATAAATCAAATAAGATGTGATTGATTTATTTTTCTGTGCGCAAAGAAAAGCCAATTGAATATTTAATTTTTGAGTGGTGAGGAGGGGGAGGAGGAATAATTTTAATGTTTCTTAATTATCATCTTAAAATCAATTGGAGTCTTTCATTTCAAAATTCAAGTCCAAATTACGATTATATTTCAAATTTGCCGCAAATATACCGATGGCGCTCCCCGTCGGCAGCATCACGTCAGCGTTGCGGCAAATTAATCTAGGCAAATATATATAGTATGAATTCTTAATACTTGTAAAAATTTCTTTTTCGGTATATAATTTTTTTTTATGATAATGATGATAGAAGGAGTTACACCAAAAAGGTGCAACCCCTAAAGGCTTGGGTGGGCCCCTCATCGTGAAATGAAGAAGAAAGAATTTTATGGATTGGGCGGGGGTCGAAGGTATCTGTGAATACGGGTCTTAAATAGCTGAGGGTTATAAGTCGCGGGAAAGATGGTGGCAAGGAGCGAGTTCCAGTCTCTGGAGGTCATAGGGATAAAAGAGTTGGCGAAAGCGCTTGTTCGACTTTTATCCAATTTGACAGCGAAGGGGTGCTGAGCGTCAGAAAACCGAGTGTTTCTCGTAAAGAGGGCATTAGGGGGGATAATTGATTTCAGGTCGACTGAACAGACACCGTGATAGTATCTGTAGTACAGGGAAAGGGCAGAAACGGTTCTTCGGTGAGCTAGGGAGTCGAGTGAGTTGGTTAGAGCCGGGTTTCCTATTAGTTTAATTGCTCGCTTCTGAATTGCATCCAGTGTAGCAAGCGAATGCTTGGAGGCATCCCTCCTCAGATGAGAGCCATATTCGAGACAGGGACGAATTTGAGCCTTATACAGTATAAGAAGTTGACTGGGAGTATAACAGAGTCTAGACCTAAATAGGAGACCAAGCTTGCGCGCTGCAGCTTTAGCAGTGGTTGAGATATGGTCATTCCATGAAAGGTCAGACCCTAGAGTTACGCCTAGCATTGAAATTTTATCCCTGAATTCTAGTGAGTTTGAGTCGAATGATATGTTTGGGAGGTTTCTGTCGACGCGCCTAGAAATAAGGCAACACTGAGTTTTCCCTGCATTGAAGTTAACTAATTTTTGGGATCTCCAGTTTTTAAGTTTGCATAAGTCTAAATTAATTGAAGAGGCAATGTCTGCACGGTTTTTATGTGATGCAGAGGCGTTATATAGGGTGCTGTCATCTGCGTAACAATGTACCGGATTGGAGGGCAAGTTTAGAAGGTCGTTGATATAGATAAGAAAAGCGTAGGAGAGATAACCGATCCCTGAGGAACTCCAGCGTTGGTGTGGAAGGAGGAAGATGATATTCCATCGATGACAACCTTAATACTACGGTCTGAAAGAAAACTTTCGAGCAACTTACAGAGTTTCGGTGCAAGCCCGACGGAGGTCAATTTGGCAAGAAGATTTTTGTACCAGAACATATCGAAGGCTTTTGAAATGTCTGAAGCTACCGCGAGGGTCTCATTCCCGGCCTCCAGGGTTTTGTTCCAGATATGAGTTACATATGCTAGGATATCACCAGTCGACCGGGATTGCCTGAAGCCGTATTGCCTATCGTGGATAAATTTATTTGACTCGTAGAATATATATATATATATATGTGTGTGTGTATGTTTATTTGCATCAAGCAGAGGACAACCTCTTTGTTTCTCTTTATAATTCAACAACTCTGCTACTCTCGGCAAAATAAAAACTTTTCAATTATAATTTCTTGGGCTCAGACAAAGCTGTGTGCCTGAGTGATGTTGTTTTCTCCCCGCCAGGTTCGCTGTCATCAGTGTTCCCCCACCAGTGGCGCACCATAACCCCTTGTCGCGCTGATCTAATGAATGTCAACTTGGCGATAAATCATTATTTTTATATATATTATAATAAAAGAGAGCGGGAATTAAAATCTCTCATTTGAAAATATATAGTTCATATAAAAGGAGTCACATTAAACATACTTTTTCAATTGACACTGTTTTTATACAGCAATACTTTTGGGGCTGAACCAAAAATCAGATGCCCTCATTTTTTTTCTTCACTGAAATACAAGAGTCCAAGATGCTTTTTTCACTATTATTTATATCCGACGATTGGCTGTTCGGTTTTCAATGTGTGTTTGATTAGGAAAAAATGGGAGCCCCAAACACAACCCGCCCGACGATTGGCGGTTCGGTTTTCAATGTGTGTTTGATTAGAAAAAAAAATGGTAGTCCAAAACACACCCCGTCCGGACTTAACTTTCGGAGGTTCGGTTAATATATATTATATATATTAACCGAACCTCCGAAAGTTAAGTCCGCGTCAGCCAACCGAACCGTCTAAATGCCAGCCCGAAAAGGAGCTATACGAACCCAACCGAGCCGAACTTAATATATATTAACCGAACCGGAGTCGTTTGCACATATTCGGTTCTATTACGTGGTTTGATTTAATAAAAATATTGTAAATAATATGAATAATATTTATTATATTATTATAATATTAATAATTACATTATTATTGATCTACTGCACGTTTAATTAAAAACCGATAATTATATTTTTAAATCCACGGGTCAATATTCGTTGAGTGCTGCTCCCTGGGAGCGGTCAAATAACTAAGATAGGAGAGGGAGAGGTGAGCAGAGTGGGGGAACCATTTTGACAGCGAAATCTATATATCTTTTATCTATGAGCGAAATTAGCGGTTAAAATAGGAGATTATCATTTTACCATTTTACCATTTCTTGTTATGTTTCTTTAATATATATGTATATATTTTTTTTCAGATATCCAGCAAGACATCATGACAAGATTTTTTTTAATTTGTTATAAATGTTTTTTTTTCAATCTGTTAAAATTTTGTATGTGAATTTTATATTAAAATAATAAAAATAATTACATTTATTTATAGTTTTATTTCATATCTCCCTTTTCTCCTAATTTTATTTTAAGAAATAGTTATTTTTCTAATTTTTAAATTACTCAAAAAAATAATTGCATTCTGGATTGCTATTCCTAATAATAAAAATACTATTAATAATAATAATCGACGGACCTGGATTCCTAATACTAATGCTATTTCCCGCCTTTTTCTCTCCCGATTAGTGGCTGCCGGCTTGTGACCACAAGGGCGGATCCAGGAATTTTTTATGGGGGGGGGGGGGGGTGAATGTATATAAGGTACCCGATCTACTTTTTATCTCGGAAGTGTGTCGCGATCGAATTGTCTAACCGGGGGGGCGGGGGTCAGAGACGCCCCCCCACACACACATATATAGAACTTTATTTTCAATTTTTTTTTTTACAAATTTTTTTGCCAGGCACGGGCCTCTATGAGGGGGGGGCGATCCCCCCCCCTGGATCCGCCCTTGGCCTAACCCGACCTCCATAATCTCTTTGAATACACAAACTCCAACAATCGCTCCTTAAATCGATGAATTCCTCTGATATTCTTTATCTCACTTTGCATTTTGTTATATTATTCCGACAAACCCTTATAAAATAATTTTATTCATCTTGCAAATACATATATTACAATAATTAAATAATTCCAATGGATTAATCATACACAATATATTGTTAAATAACTTGAATTTATTATCTTTCTTTTCTTTTTACTTTATCCAATGCGAAGCATGGGAGAAAGTATTGCAATCGGTCGCGCGGCAAGCGCGACTTCAAAGGGTCCTCAGGTAAAGACTACGGAACCCATGGACTCAATTAAGGTCACAAATTGAAGTATTCAATAAGATTGAATTTTAGCACGTGACGGTTTTGCCAAAAATTATCTGGGATCTCGTCGAGAGGCCAAAAAGTCCCATTTTTTTTGGAAGTGCATGGGGATGGATGGATGGATGGATGAATGTGTGTTATCGTTTTTTTCGTCCACGAATTTTTCCACACCGTTGCACCGATTGAATTGAAATTGAAAACCTACCAGTATTTTAACAAAATGAAGCGCTGATTAGTTTTTGGTACATATCGGTCCACAAACATTAGTACTTTATTTCAGTACTTTTTTAGTTTTTTCTAAATATCTTGAAAATAACTTAACCAATTTTGATGAAATTTAATATCCTAATCAAGTACCTTGGGGACCACAAAAACGGTTAAATAAAGTTTTTAGTAAATTTATATTTTAAAGTACTTTACTCTAGGATGATATATAGTACTTTTTTAATTTTTTATTTTAAATTCCTTAAAATTTATTCATTTGATCGTTTTAATATAGCTCATTCAACCTGACTTTAAGTAAGAATGGTTAGGCTTCTCGCTGTGAAATGCTAAAAATTTGGGAGAAAAATATTTAAAGTCAGCCTGGTAATTTGAGAAATTCACTGGAGAAGCTGAGAGTAGCAGGTATACGTGTTGACAGGATGGGTCCCGAGGGGTGACGGTTTGTTTTTTGTTAGTTTTTTTCCCTTGTATAATCGTGGCCAATATTTACTTCTTTCTAATTTAAATAAGAATCAGCAAGTAAGGTAAAAGCACCTATCGTCTATTGATGGCCTAACCTAAAGATGACATTCTCCAAGGAACAATAAGTAAATACCTGATTTTTAAAATTTTAGTCGATTTTCTTTTAGTAGGTTAAACTTACATATGTCAATGTTGCATGTATGTACTTTACAAAAACAAACACCCTGCAAGTATGTTAAGCCAAAGTTGCATATGCTTTGCAAAAACAAACAACGTTCAATCTTGTCGCTGGGAAACTAGGAGGTTTAATTTAAACTTGCCTCAAGTGTATGTACTTGCCTCGACAAACTTACCACAAGCTTTCACTTTTGACACATCAAACTTCTTGCAAGAAGGATTCAAGTTTAAATTGCTATCTGGGATGCATTCTACAGAAAATTTTACTCTTATCAAAATGAAAGAGATCATAAAATTAAAAAGTCTAAATTCTTTTTTGGTAAACAACTCAAGCTTGAGTTGTTTATCATAAATTAATTTAGTCTTTTTGATTTTAAGTCTGTTCTTCCACGTTTTCAGTAGAGGTTGCCATTAATAGTCAAAACATCAAAAATGGAATCCAATAAGGTTATTTCTCTAGTATTAGATAAGAATCGATCGCTATTTTTGATTTTAAGTCGATTCCTCCATGTCTTCAGCAATGGTTACCAATAATAACCGAAACGTCAAAAACCTAATATAGAATTGTTATTCCTCAATTATTAAATGAGAATCGATCATGATTTTTGAGTTAAAGTCAACATGAACTGCAAATTGCAAGTGATATCTGATTAATAATAAAGGAATAAACATATTAATATTTGGAATGACTTTGGATAAAGTTTAGCAAAGATCGGTTGCAGTTTATTTCTCGATTCGACCAAAATAATTTTTTTCCTTGAAGATGTTTAAACCTCCATAATTCTTTATCCATTGATCTGACGACTTTGAGTCTAATAAACTTTTATATTTAGAATTAAATTTTATTTAATAAAGTTTATGATAAAAATTTTTATGTCTCATGGTTTAGGCTCACAAACCTACTGTTATCTAATAATTTGTGAATATAAGCCTTAAATAGCCAAACTATTATTCAAATTAAAAAAATGTATGATCAATACCTTGGAAGATAAAGAAAGTTTTTCGTTTAAAATTTAACAATTTTTTCTCAAAAAATAAACTCTATTTAAATTTTAATAGCAGTTTTAGTTTAATAGGGACCCCCTTTAATAAATAAAAAAATTTCAGTGAAATCGGAGACATCGAAAGGGGGCTTATTAATATTTTAATATAGATTTCTTTAAATTTAAATTCTGTACATCCGTCATGCAGTAGTATTAGTGCATCTTTTTCTCAATAGAGTGTGCGGAGTGTGCATATCATGCGTTAATTTAGGTACATTATTCAAACATGACAATTTTTGACGTTTAAGTAAAAACATATTTACGAGTAATATCCATTTTTTTTTATCAATTTTATTAAACCAATTATTTTACATTAATTAATGTATACATTGTATTTTTGCTTCGATTCCGGAGATTACTTCTCCACCATCGAGTGTCCTTATTCATCTTTAGTCCTTGTTTTTAATAAGAGGAAAAATCTAATTTGATAAAAAAACCTCTTTTACGATAATTATTTCAATTCCATTATTCCCCAATCAAGTCGATTGGTTCCATCCTTCTCTCTTTCCCATCATCTATCAATATTATCCATTATATTTTAATAGAATTATTAGAAAAATGACCTAAAATCTCTAAACTTGAACCTAGCAAATTCTCTGTTTAAGAATATTTTCATTGTCTTCAATTTTCTGAAAAGTACGTATTGGAAATTGGTCTATATAGGTATATATAATTAATAATATTTATAACCTGTTAAGTTATTTGATTAATTTCTAGGAAGAGGTGCTTTGCTGTTTTTATTTACTCTTTGATCTTATGATCTTTATGTTTATGTATTGTTTTGTTGATTAAAGTTTTTTTCTCCCACGTAAATATAAACAGCCTTTTCTTTTCTAATTAATACTATATATAAACTGCTGCGCAAAATTATCGCATCACTATTAATTTTACTAATAAATATAATAAACTTGTATTGTCTTTCATATTAAATTGATAAAAAATAATAAAAAATGATAAATACTCATATTAATAACAATATTTTCATCTTTTAATCAATAAAAAATAAAAAAAACCCAAAAACTTGAAATTACTTACATTTGATGAAAATGAGGAAAATTTAAAGAATGAAATTTAACTAATTTTATTAAATGTTTTGATTAAAAAACAGTTTAGCAATATCTTGTAACTCCTCCTCTTGCTCTTAATACCTTTTGGATTCTGTTTGGCATTGAGAGAATTAAATTTTGTATTTCTTCTTGGGAGATGTTCTCCCATTCCTCAATTGATGCCATTTCCAATTCTCCAAGTGTCCAATCAGGTTGACTTCGTGTTCTTAGGCGTCTCCCCATTATGTCCCATAAATGTTCAATAGGATTGAGGTCAGGACTTCTTGCAGGAAATGACAGAACAGATATACCGACTTCTTTCAGGTATTCTTTTACTGCATGAACAGTATGAGGACGAGCATTATCATGTAAAAACTGAAATCTTTCTCCAATTAAAGGAGCAAAGGGCATTACATATTGCTCTAGGATTTCTCTCATGTACCTTTCAGCATTCAGAGAACCTCCAGTTACTCTATGAAGTTCCGTACGGGCATCGAAATTTATCGCACCCCATACCATAATGGAACCTCCTCCAAAACTTACTCTTGGTGAGATGTTGCACTCTGAATATCTCTCTGCTGGTCTTCTCCATACCCTTTCCCTTTCATCAGGTGAGTGTAGGGCAAACCTGGATTCATCTGAAAACAAAACTCGTCTCCAATCATTCAATGTCCAATTTGCATGTTGTTGAGCAAATCTCAGTCTCGAAATTCGATGAGCTCTGGTTAAAAGAGGACCTGTTGCTGGTTTCCTTGATTTAATTCCAACTTCATGAAGGCGTCTTCTTACTGTGGAACCAGAAATTTGGGTGTTTCGAGCATTTTCCAACATGCCTCTCAACTGGCTGCTTGTGAAAAAGCGATTTCTTAAAGCAGCAAGTTTAATAAATCGGTCATCCATCTGATTTGTACTTCTTGGGCGGCCTTGTCCAGGTCTTCTTGTATGATTTCCAGTCTCTCTAAACCTTTGAAGAACTCTGGATACACTTGATTGATTAATCTGAAGGCGTCTTGCAATTTCACGTTGGCTCAACCCTTCTTCAAATAATGTTATGATCCTAACAGAGTCATGTTCCGATAAATGGTAATTACGATTCATTTTTATTAGTTTTATTTTAGAAATCAATATGTGATTATTTTATGAAAATTTGAAGTGATTGGTAATGCAAAGAAAAATGTTTGGGCTAGAGAAATTGTTTTTAAAACAATGATTAAAATAAACCTAAGAGAACCAATTCGTTTAAGAGATTTTATTTCAATAAAAGATAATATTTTATTTTAATTATTTTTATTATTTGAGTATTTTGTTATTATTTTGATGATTATGATATTTTATTTTGTTATACAAAGTTATTTAATTTGATAAATATTTGATATTTTAGTAAAATCAATGGTGATGCGATAATTTTGCGCAGCAGTTTATAAGAGCCTAGACACCCTGAGAGAATTTTCTTTAAAAAAATTACCCTCTTGCCTAGAATCGAACCGACGAACTCTTGAACTAAGGGCATCAGCTCTAGCCATTACACCAATGCAACATTAATATTTATATCTTGATTTCTGTTACTAAAACTTTATATTTTTGATTTAGACTTTGTGTCGAGATAATATTGTATTCATTTGAACTCGAATGAAAATGAAAAAACACTAATAGATTTTAAATTAAGAAACATTAAATATAGGCTCAGACAAAGCTGTATGTCTGAGTGATGTTATGTTTTCTCACCGCCATGTTCGCTGTCATCAGTGTTCCCCCACCAGTCGCGCACCATTACCCCTTCTCGCGATGAACTAATGAATGTCAACTTGGCGCTAAATCATTATTTTTATATATATTATAATAAAAGAGAGCGGGAATTAAAATCGCTCATTTTAAAATATATAGTTCATATAAAAGGAGTCTCATTAAACATACTTTTTCAATTGAGACTGTTTTTATACAGCAATACTTTTGGCTGAACCGAAAATCAGATGCCCTCATTTTTTTTCTTCACTGAAATACAAGAGTCCAAGGTGCTTTTTTCACTATTATTTATATCCGACGATTGGCTGTTCGGTTTTCAATGTGTGTTTGATTAGAAAAAAAAATGGGAGTCCAAAACACACCCCGTCCGGTCTTAACATTCGGAGGTTCGGTCAATATATATTCAGTTCTGCTCGGTTGGGTTGACACCAACCGAACCGTCTAAAAACCAGCCCGAAAAGGAGCTATACGAACCCAACCGAGCCGAACTGAATATATATTAACCCAACCGGAGTCGTTTGCACATATTCGGTTCTATTACGTGGTTTGATTTAATAAAAATATTGTAAATAATATTAATAATATTTATTATATTATTATAATATTAATAATTACATTATTATTGATCTACTGCACTTTTAATTAAAAACCGAAAATTATATTTTTAAATCTCCGGGTCAATATTCGTTGAGTGCTGCTCCCTGGGAGCGGTCAAATAACTAAGATAGGGGAAGAAGGAGTTGACAGAGTGGGGGAACCGTTTTGACCAGGGAGGCTAGCTCGAGAAAGTGTCTCCATCTGACGTCACCAGCCGCTATCTTGCGATTGGCAAGAATAGAGAATGCCCATAAGAGCAATGCTAATATTTATATAGTTTACGCTATTTATCTTCAAATAAAAAGGTTCTTAAATAGAATATATATATAAATAAATATTCAAAAATGTTATTTCTTAGATTTGCAATGAATTTAAATAGTTACTTTCAGTAAAAATTTGATAAAACAAAGAGAGCACTCGTACCCATTATTAGGTAGATTTCGAAGAAATATACCTATTGGGCTCACTCTCATGGTGAAACTTCCGAAAAATTCCATCATAGTTTCTCCGATCATGGTCCCTAGACCCCAAAACCACCCTCAGTTCAAAAGTTTATATATATACCTATATATATCTATGTATGTATCCCAATTTTGCATGTGCGCTGCAGGCCGCAACATTCAACCCATTGCAATAAAATTTATCTCTAAATTCAGTCTTGGCGTAAACAAGAACGGAGTAGTTTTTGGTGACTTCAGCCCCAAAGGGGTGGAAATGGTGGGTGATTGAAATCTTAAAAAATTACTGACAACGTTAATATGCCTGATACCAGTTTGGTTGTAGATGCCTAATATTCTGATAATTAACCTCTACAACATTTGTCTGAATTTTTTTATAGGAACAGTCTAAAAGGGGTAGAACAATAGGCTGAACATGTTACTATAATTAAATATTTATTTAAAAACGTTCACTTTGTTCTTGAATGCTTTATATTTAGTAAAAATTTTGCCGAATTAATATTTGGAATACGAGAAATAGAATAAATACCCGTAAAGTGCGTCAATTAACCTAATTCTAGTGTCAAAAAACTTTTAACTAGTTTATTGTTTTTAAGGAAAATTAAAATATATACAGTCTAATCTAAAACATAAACAATTTTAATAAAAAACAAAAAATATATGAAGAAAATCAAACTTGTTTTTTATCACTGTTAATAATAAAAAGAACTGTCTTAAAGATGGATACTATTAACATACGTTCAGATGGGAAGAGAAGGTTTTGTACCAATCGCAAGATGGCGGCTGGAGGGGAAATGCCTGTCCTGACTGGAGACACCCCCACTCCTGCTTTTCTAGTCTAGCTGTTCCTCCTTAGCTCCTTGGTTTTGACAACGGAATTGGCGCTTGAAATAACAGAGCTTTGCTTTTACCTAAATATATATTAATTAACGAGGCAAATTTGAAATATAATTGTAATTTGGATTCGAATTTTGAAATGAAAGACTCCAATTCATTTTAAATTAAGAAACATTAAATATATTGATAATTATTCCTCCCCCCCCCCTCGCCACTCAAAAAATTAAAGAGGCGAAACTTTTTAAGAGACGATGTATTTTCGGTAGTTTACGAGGTATACATTTGGAGTGTGGTTTTTACTGAGACGCTGCCCGCCAGGAGCTACCTGTCGGAGGGTAGAGCTTCGAGGGCGTGCCGGAGAGCTCACGAAAAGCTCGTCTTAATAGATTAATTAATATGATTTAATACTAATATCATATTATAACCTATTTATTAATTTAATTCATTTCTATATATACATTTTCTGAATTTATATTTTCTATATATATATAGGTAAATCAATTTGGTTTAACAAAATGCCCAAACGTATAATTAGTAAAACATTCCAAAGGAAAAAACAAAAATTCAGTCATGCTAATATAATAGAGGACTCACAAAATGCCAAAATAGAATATTTACCGTCACCAAAAAAATCAAAAAATGATAAAAAAGAATACAAGTAAGTGAAAATAGAAAATGTTTTTAATTTAGCAAAATCCTACTACTCGAGGCGCTCAGATGGCAGAGGATAAATCTTGCATATAGCCATCATATCTACTCTTATTAAACGAGCAAAAATTGTTTAACAAATTTTTATAATTTTTCTCATTAAATTATATTATAAATAATATTATAAATTTATTTAACTTCATTATTTCAAGTTAGAAATATATAAATTCGGATATTATTTTCACTTAATATTTGACAAAAATCACTTGCTTTCGATTCGCGATCGAATCAATACAGGAAACTTATGTCTAATAAAATTGTTTAAAATAATACAACTGCTCTATTATTTAAACTTTACTTCAAATTAAAATTAGGCATACAATGAAAATGAAAAGGGGGCGATAGGTGTTAGTCAACCTCCAGAAAGGGGAAATGGACCACAAAAGGTTGGGAACACTGGACTAGATTATCATATTCAATGGGGCTCTAAATCCAATTTCAGAAAACTGTCCATCCAAGTAAATATAATCAATTTTATTCAGGTGGTTTATTTTCATAGTTTAAGAAAAATTTATTTATTTAATTTTCAGGTAATGGGGAATTAGGAAAATTCATCTTCAGACAAGGGCGGATCCAGAGGGAGGGTGGCGGGGGGTCGCCCCCCCTCATAGCGAGACTTCCAAATCGCTCCGGTCATATTCACATTTCGTAGAGACAAAATTTGCCACCAGTACTTGTCCCATTTGCAACCAGGAGGCAGACGTATCGTCTGACCACCAATCACAGAGCGACATGAATTTTCGTTCATTTATCAATTTTGAGGGCCTAAAAATCACGAAAATTCTGGACTTTTTTCAGATTTTCCCTTATAAATCGAAAACCATGCGTCTAACAGAAAGTTTCATTCTTACCAAAAATGACAAAGAGGATAAAATTTCACGACGGATATGAGCTTAAAAGTTAAAATCAGTTCAGCCGTTTTATATTTTTAAAAGACTGTCTCGAGATCACACAAGTGATCTTCAAAGATTGGCAATTTTTTCCAACTTGTCGGAAAAGTGGATTATGCTTATTAGGTGGTCATAAGAAACCACTCTTCGAATTTTGGTGCTGACCCCTAATAGTTGCCAATTGAATAAAAAATGAGATTGGAAAAGTTTCATCTTAATTGGACAACGGTATCCCGTGCTAGCTCATCCACAAAAATTTGGAAACGCACAGACTAACAATAACGGACTAACTAACAGATTAACTAACAGCCGTTTTGACAAAACAATTATTATCTCGAAAAATATAATTTTTTCGATGTTCACTTATTAGAGCTTTTTTGTAGAGCGAAATGCCATGGTTTCGCTCAATTTTTTTAATCAAAATATTTTCAGCCGTTTTTGAGATATTTCGAAAAAAAGAAGGAAAAAAACACTTTTTTAATGCACGATTACAATACTTGACCATACCCTGTATGGTAAAGTAAAAACTTGACACCCTCCAATACGCGGCAGTCAGAACAGCAATAATGCAAGAACATCATCGCCAACAAACGCACTTGTAGTGGAGTGCAGAGCAGCAGACAAGATCTGTCAGATAACAATTATATTAAAAACATGTCACTGAAGGATAATCCCATCACTGGAAATATAACCAAACTATAGCATAATAATTAACCAATCAAGAAACACAAACTCCCCTAATATACGAACAGTTCCACAATACTATTGAACAGACAAAATTACTAGCCATATTAGAAATACCCTACTACTCTTTATAACACAAACCTCACGTAGACGCTGAATATTATGCTATAAAAGAATTATCTTCTCTTAGAAAACATTTAGCAGAATCATACATACCTTAAATGAAAAATAGCCAATTTACAACATTTACCAAATGGAGTCTGGTAAGTGAAGCATAATTAAATCTAATTGTTTAATCATTAATTTGTTTTATTTACATTATATTGATTATTTATTTGTATTGTTGAAAAATTAAATAAAGCTAAATCTACACGTTTATTTTAGCTCTTCTTTATTTTACTATATTATATTATAATTGGCGACGAAGATGAATCAGAATCAATTTCAAATGTTCATGGAACCCACCAAGAGTAACCAAGAACAAATTACGCACATCTTGGAACTTTTATCCTTTAATAAGACGGATTTAGCAATACGGATAGATCTTGGAATAACCAAGACCAATTATATAAGCAGAAGAAAAAATTACCCTTTTAAAAAACTTGAAATGTGATATACCAGGTGAGTTTTTTATCTTGAGACATAGTCTTATAACTCAAAAACTGTGCATTATATGGAAAAAAGTTTCAAATAAAAGTTTATTTATATCGAGGGGGAAACTAAACTACACTATTGTTTGTCGACCTAGAACAAGCTTTCAATGGTATTTAAAGGTCAAGTTGTGTTTTTTAAATAGAACCCTATTGGTTGCGCCAGTCGCAACCGTG
Organism: Forficula auricularia; assembly: GCA_024734495.1. Lineage (NCBI taxonomy): Eukaryota > Metazoa > Arthropoda > Insecta > Dermaptera > Forficulidae > Forficula > Forficula auricularia. The sequence continues at coordinate 51,477 of JALMQS010000435.1, forward strand.
TGCTTGGTGCGTATGTGGGCATCGTTTTTTCCGATTTTTGCACGCGAAATCGCTAGGGCAAAAACCATCCGCTGGGAGGAACAGCGCTGGGGGGGCGTCCGCTGGGCGGAACAGCCGTAAACAAATCATGTTTATTTACACAATTAATATTTTTTCTCATTCTTGTACAATCAGCGAATCTGTGCAGATCATGTTCTGCTAATCAGAGTCCAGTCTCCCATTTTACTCACTTATTTTTGCTTGCTGGTGTTCATTCTTCTCCATATCAATTGTATATTGATAAAATATCAACTAGTAAGTTGATATTTAATTTTAGAACACCACAACTGGACTTCTAAACTCCTGTTTCCTGGTAGCCGTACTATTTCCTCTCTCTCAGTACCGACTTCAGTGAAAGGAAGTACACGTTCGTTTTAATTATGGTACGGATTGGCCTAGAAGAAATTTACAACCTCAATGGATTCGTCAAACATTTCCAACAAACTGATAAGTGAAACTATTTGATCCCATACTCTTTCTTACACTTTCCTTCAATTCCTTCTAACTGAAAAACTCTCTCTCTTCTCATTGAATACAATCCATTTGGTTTTTGAACACTACATCTCATCTACGTCTTAATAATCTCGCATACTCATTTGTTCTTTCGCAATCAAACTCACCTTTTCCCAATTTATGTTAATAATTTATAGTATAAATAGACTAATATATTTACTATATTTATTTGAATAGCTCTACCGCCTTGAACTATTTTATTTATTTTATAAATAAATATGGCCGCCTCTTTAATGGCTAACTAGCTCTTATTTGAATTCTAATTAAACATTTTTTTATTCCTGTTACTATCTAATAACTTTAATTGAAAATTGTTAATTATATTTAATTTTATTATAATATTTTTTTGTCTCTTATTGCAATTATTGTTATTCATACTATTAATTAATTAATTTTAAATTTATTCGTTTACTTGTTCCAAATACTTTCTGGTTAACTAACATATAATTTTATCCTGTTAATAATAATAAAAATGAGAGAAGAAGAGGAAAGGAGAGGAGAACCAATCGATTTGATTGGGGAATAATGGAATTAAATAATTATCGGAAAAGAGGTTTTTTTATCTAATTAGATTTTTCCTCTTATTAAAAACAAGGACTAAAGATTAATAAGGACACTCGATGGTGGAGAAGCAATCTCCGAAATCGAAGCTAAAATACAAGGTATACATTAATTAATGTAAAATAATTGGTTTAATAAAATTTATAAAAAAAAAAAAAAAAAAAAAAAAAAATAATAATAATAAAAATGGATGAAGATGGAGTGGGTGATAGGAGGAATTAACCAATCGACTTGATTGGGGAATAATGGAATTGAAATAATTATCGGAAAAGAGGTTTTTTATTTAATTAGATTTTTCCTCTTATTAAAAACAAGGGACTAAAGATGAATAAGGACACTCGATGGTGGAGAAGTTATCTCCGGAATCGAAGCAAAAAATACAATGTATACATTAATTAATGTAAAATAATTGGTTTAATAAAATTTATAAAAAAAAAAAAATAAATAAAAATGACGAGAGAATTGAGGAAATCCAATCGACTTGATTGGGGATTAATGGAATTGAAATAATTATCGGAAAAGAGGTTTTTTATCTAATTAGATTTTTCCTCTTATTAAAAACAAGGACTAAAGATGAATAAGGACACTCGATGGTGGAGAAGTTATCTCCGGAATCGAAGCAAAAAATGCAATGTATACATTAATTAATGTAAAATAATTGGTTTAATAAAATTTATAAAAAAAAAATAATAAAAATAATTTGATAATTTCTGGTCATAATTTCTATTCACAATTCAATTGAACTTTTCAATTATTTGTCAGATAATTTGTTTTTTTTTGCTTCTATTTTATTACTCAAATTAATAAATCTATCTGTTTAAAAATCCTATTTTCCCATTCATTTAATTTTTTCCTTGTTACTTTTTTATTTATATTTCGACTTTCAGATGTAAGCAAGAACCTTCTTATTAAATTCAATTTCATACATAATATGGTGATTATTTATTCACATTAAAACTAACATAAAAGTTTAAGTGGGTTGAACAGCTGTAAAATTTTTGGAGTCACTGTTCTTATTTTTTCCTGCTAGCATATTTTTATTTTTGTTGAACTTTGAATTTTTTTTTTTTTCACCCTGACTATCAGTTGGCTCAACCACCCTATATTTTTCTTTAAGTCACCATATTCTACAATAAAAACTGAACAACTTTTATAAGAACTATTTTTTAATACAACATCAAATAATTAATACATGAATCAATTAGATCTCAAATAAAAATCTTAATAATTATTTTTAACAATTATTCAACTTAATTATCAGATAATAATGATTAAATAATTAATTTTTAAATAAATATTTATTAAATCGAAAAGTCACAACAATGAAAATAAGTGTTTATAATGATATTAAAACTTCGTTATACTCAGATTTAAGAGATTATTTTCTACTTAATAGAACTACTTAAAATTCTTGAGTTTAAAAAAGTTTATTTCTCGTGTCAATCCAGTAGATAGTAATACAATATTGTACTAGATGAAGGAGGAGGTATCAGCCAAAGATGGAATCACTGGGTTCAATAAAACACCTTTAATAAGACGTTTCGGCCTGAATTTTATTTGGCTATCTTCAGTCAATTAGGAGTTATACACAAAATGCGGTACACATATGTGATCGAACGAAGCCTTGTCAAAAATATTTTTTTTTTTTTTATCTTAATGTGAAAATATAACATGCCTGGACCCAAAAGTTTCAGAATGAAAATGATTCCATCTTTGGCTGATACCTCCTCCTTCATCACAGCCACGAACTCTAACAATAGTAATACAATATTACTATAATAAAAATGAAGTATTTGTTTTTAAAGACAGAATTGAAATGGTCTTAATTTATGGTGAATGTGGAAGAAGTGTTATGGGGCTGCCATTGAAATAGATGCCGAACGTTTTCCTGATAAGAATACACTCTCATAAGCTTCATTTTATCGTGTTGTAAATCTGTTAAAAAAAAATAAGGAAATTGGAACTGGAATTAATCCAGAAGACTTGCGATACACTCTGGAATGTCACAGAACATAGTCGAAAAATTATTAAATTATTAATTATTATTAAATTATTTATTTAATAATTAAATATTTGATCATTATTATTTGATAATTAAGTTGAAAAATTGTTTAAAATAATTATTATTTGAATTTTTTTTAGATCTAATTGATTTAATATATTGTTTATTTGATGTCTTATAAAAAAATAATTCTAATGAAAGTTGTTCAGCTTTTTTTGTAAATTTAGGCAATGTAAAGAAAAATATATATATTTGACAAAAATTCCCTACATTTGATTCGCGATTGAATCAAGTGTAGAAAACATTCGAAAAATATAGGTTTCTATTTAAAAAACTGAAGTTAACCTTGAAATACCCTTGAAAGGTTGTTCTAGGTCGACTAACAATAACGTAGTTTAGTTTCCCCCTCGAAATAAACAAACTTTTATTTGAAACTTTTTTTTCATAAAATGCACTGTTTTTGAGTTATAAGACTGTCTCAAGATAAAAAACTGACATATATATGAACCAGGCTCATCACCGATACATTTCATTTACTTTTTCGAAGGAAGATGCCTTTTATGGAATTTCAGCAGCGAAATCCCTAAAGGCGAGTTATTTTTTATCTCAGATCAAACTTTTCTAGGATATGCAAATAAAGCGAAAGAAACTTTTATTTTTTGTGATTACTAATTTACTCACTACTACTAATTTGCTCACACTAATTTATGAATAACTAATATAATGCTAATGTATAATTATGTAATGTGTTGATGTATTTAATGAGTATTGTAATATATTGTTGTGTATGTAATACCTATATAATTTTATAATTTTGTAAATTGAGGCTTCTAGCCGTTGAAAAATGAAATAAATAAATAAATTATGAAATCTACAATTAAGAAATCGTTTTGCATCCAAAATTAGAAATAGAATTAAAACTGAAATGGCCACATTTAAAAGAGTTAACTCCGGATGAAAAAGAAGGTGGAAGTTTCTTTCAATAGAATTTTCCATTTTGTTCAATCTCGTGAATTAACTGAAAATAAAACGAATAATCTAACTTCTAATTTTCAATTAATAAATTTTCTAACAAAAAAATTAATGATTAAAGAATTAATTAATTAGATTTAATTATGCTTCATTTCTTCCCCCATTTATGTATATTGTAACAGTAAGTGTATTCATTTGCCGGAAAATGTGCGTATAACTTATCCCGTAAGCTGGCATGTCCATTTTGAAATCTCCGCCTAGTCTTTGAGCTTCAATTTTTTATAAGTTGGTACTTCCGACCATCAGTCAGAACAGGAAACGCTCAACAATTCATTTTGATTCTCGAATTCTCAAAATTAACCTAGAATAAAAACAGGTGTTTTGATTTCAAATATTTTTTGTCTTTTTTAAAAGAAGATACCCCAATTATTCATGTGCAATTATATATATATATATATATATATCCTATTTAATTCATTACTGTATAAATTTTTTGAATTTATTTTTTCTATATAAATAGATAAAACAATTTGGCTTAAAAAAATGAAAAAACATATAAATAATGAAACATTAATGAAAAATCATATCAGTCATGCTAATATAATAGAAAATGATAAAATGGAATATTTACCGCCTCCAAATAAATCAGAAAATGATAAAAAAGATTACAGGTATGTAGTTTTTAATTTTTTTTTTTTTGACAAAATCCAACTACTCGAGGCGCTCATGATGGAACTTTGATATATTAATTATTATTTAATATATTGGTTAGAAAAATATTTAAAAATTCATTATTTCTTACACAGAAATATATAAATTCAGATATTATTTTCACTTAATATTTGACATAAATCACCTGCTTTCGATTCGCGATCGAATCAAATACAGGAAACTTATGATTAATTAATAGCAAACACCTAACACACGTGTTAACAGATCTAGCGCGCTGGACTAGGAGATTGAATATATAACATCTCAGATTACAAATTCATTTGGTGATCCATATCAGTGTTTGATATAAAAAACGTCATGCGGGCTAAAAGCGAAATGATTAAGGTGACCAGCTATTTTTTGTTCAAAAAGAGTACACTTTGCAAGTATTTCATAGGTGAAAAAAAGAAGAAAAAACGATAAAAACTTTATTTTCTTTTAAAAACATATTTTTCTTCGGAGTGGATTTTTTTTGCTAAATGAGGATGTTCCTCTAATAATGTAGCCAGATCCGAACAACTTTCATTTTTAACCGACTTCAAAAAAGGAGGAGGTTCTCTATTCGACTGAATTTTTTTTTTTTCATAGGTATTAGACCTTTTTTATTAGGTTTGTTTAGACCTAACCTCTTTGTTTATGAACCGATTTCGATGGTTCTTTTTTTATCCGAAAGGGGGTGTCTCAGGGATGGTGTCATATTAATTTGGTCAAGTTCTGATGATATGATCACTATTAATAACATCACTAAAAAGAGAAGAATAAAAATAATTTATAAGAAAAAATAAAAACCGACTTCAAAAAATTAAATGCAACAAATAAAATACACTAAAAGGTATAAAATAATTATTATCTTATTTAGTTACAACTAAAGGACGAAATATTAACATGAAATTACTTTTTGAAGTTGGTGCCAAACATATACCTTTTATGAATCGCACTCGACGGATGTTTTTACGTTTGGCGGGTACGCTCGCTTATAGGTATAGTTTGTTTGGTACCGACTTCAAAAAGTAATTTCATGTTAATATTTCGTCGTTTAGTTGTAACTAAATAAGATAATAATCATTTTATACCTTTTAGTGTATTTTATTTGTTGCATTTAATTTTTTGAAGTCGGTTTTTATTTTTTCTTAAAAATTATTTTTATTCATTATCTCTTGGTCCAGACTTAAAGACTCAGCAGACTCCAATAGCTTCAACCAGCACTAGTCTCGCGATATATATATCTTGTTTAAAAAGCGCGATCAAAAACAATTCTCGTTAATATGTTAATTATTCTTTGATATATTAATGAGAAAATTATAAATTTATTTAACTTCATTATTTCAAGTTAGAAATATATAAGTTCAGATATTATTTTCACTTAATATTTGACACTAGCTTCAGGGCCGCCTTCGGCGGGCTCTTTCGCTAGCCAAAGGGCTTCGCCTTTCAACTTAAATTAAAATAAAGTTTTTGTCTTGTAAAAATTCAATAAATAAGGTAAAAATCGTCATTTAGTGAGAATAATCCAATTAAAAAATTAAAAATAATAAACCTTTAAAGTTTATTATTAGATTATAGACAATTTAGGTTTAATTAAGCTCAAAATAGGTTTTTAATAATTTCAATAGGCTGAAATTTCCTATATTTCAAAACAATATAACAATGGGTTTTCAAATGATTTTGTTTTCTTTAAAGAATTCTACGGGCTAATTGAATTTTTGTTTTAATCTTTAAAATATATTTTTAAAGAAATTCCAAAAGGTAATGAATTCCTTTCAGTTAGTTTAGTTAGTGTAGTTTCAATAATCCTTTATAATTAACTTTGAAATAAATACATAATATTGAAATGAATGAATGAGCTAGAATACAAAAGCCAAAAGCCATAGTTCTTTTGAAATGGCTGAGGGTCTTAAATACAATAGAAAAAGGATGAGGTGAGATTCCCAAGGGTATTTTTAAGAAAAATTATTTTTAAATAACATATTTTATTGAATGTAATGGAAGGCAGCCTTCCATTACATTCAATTAAAGTTTCTACCAGTCCGTCTCTCTCCAGAGAAAATTTCGTTGCAAAAAAACATATTTTATTTTAAATAAAATATTTTTCATCTATATATATAATCAAAAGCTTGGCTGAAACTTTTTTATTTTTTTCTACCCTATTAAAGACGGTTTTCAGAATTTTTTTCAAATTTTTTCACCCAACCCAAAAGAAGTTAGGAATTTTGAAAAAAATAGTTTTTTTTTAAATAACCATGACTTTTTCAAAAATTTAGTTATCATGACGACTTTTTTTTAATTTTTGGTTTTAAATGTACTTTAAAAAATAGATAGTTTTTTTTGAATCTTTGTTGCAGTATTAAATTCTTCTTCAACGATAATGTGGTTAGAACCATAGAGTATATAGAGAGGAAGGCTCCATAAAGGCCCTATGTATTTTAGCGTATACGAGTTTCAGAGCTCTCTGGCTGTTCGCGTAGTGAAACAAAATGGCGGGAACCGCTCTCACCGAGGCAAATTTTGGTGACGTCACACAGCGGATGATTCAAAATAATTTATCATGAGTAAAAAATGAGCTTATATACAGGGTGATTCACGGTCGATGGGACGTTATCCGTTTTATAGAAAACGGAAAGTCGGATTTTTCTGAAAATTTAGCACCTTACATTTTCTCACCTGTTCTATCGATCTAAAATATTTTCAGCCTTGCGACGTTTCGGCTTCCATCGAAAAGTCGCAGCAACTATATTTTTTTTTTAGATCGATATAACAGGTAAGAAAATGTAAGGTGCTAAATTTTCAGAAAAATCCGACTTTCCGTTTTCCATAAAACGGATAACGTCCCATCGAACTTGAATCACCCTGTATATTAAAGAAAACAAATTATTAATTGTTTTGTAATTAAAAAAATATAAATCTTTAAAAAATGTTTAAAACGTATATGTATATACATAAAATAAAATCGTACTTTTATTAAAAAAAAAAAACTTTAGCAAATAATTTAATTATAATTCAGGGACTAGGAGGAAATTCATATATAAAATAAATACTTGAAAATAATTTAAAATTAACCATTTTTTTATTTAGACCAAAAAATGACATTACAAATATTTTAATAAATAAATACAATCTTTTCAATGGAATTTTTGTGATTCGCATTCGCCAACATTAGTTGTTTGAGGAAAACCTTTGATAAAACCTTCAAAGAATCACCTAGACACCTAAAAAATATACAATATTTTTTTGACCGACTTCAAAAAAGGAGGACTTTCTCTATTCGACTGAATTTTTTTTTTTTTTTTTTTTTTTTTTGTGCCTATTTTACCTCATATCTTCGCCAATTCTCAACCGATTTTGAAATTTTTTTTTGCATTGGGTCCAGTCTAGCTTCCGATTGGTCCCATTTTTTTCGTTTTTTTTCATAGGTATTAGACCTTTTTTATTAGGTTTGTTTAGACCTAACCTCTTTGTTTATGAACCGATTTCGATGGTTCTTTTTTTATCCGATAGGGGGTATCTTAGGGATGGTGTCATATTAATTTGATCAAGTTCTGATGATATGATCACTATTAATAACATCACTAAAAAGAGAAAAAAATAATTTTTAAGAAAAAAATAAAAACCGACTTCAAAAATTAAATGCAACAAATAAAATACACTAAAAGGTATAAAATAATTATTATCTTATTTAGTTACAACTAAACGACGAAATATTAACATGAAATTACTTTTTGAAGTTGGTGCCAAACATATACCTTTTATGAATCGCACTCCACGGATCTTACTTAGTACGTTTGGAGGGTATGCTCGCTTATAGGTATAGTTTGTTTGGCACCGACTTCAAAAAGTAATTTCATGTTAATATTTCGTCGTTTAGTTGTAACTAAATAAGATAATAATTATTTTATACCTTTTAGTGTATTTTATTTGTTGCATTTAATTTTTTGAAGTCGGTTTTTATTTTTTCTTAAAAATTATTTTTTTACTTTATTTTCTAATTGAAATGATCTTTTTTTATTAAATTAAAATAAGATATATCTATTTACCTATAAAATATAGGCCATTCTTTATTTTAATAAAAATACGTATATATGTTGTCGGCTTCTGGCACAAAATCTAATCAAGAGCCGTTGTTTGGAGACCTGATGACGGCTTTAATGTGGATGCGAAATCACTTCATTCTGGAGAATCTCGCTGCGTTGTCAGGATACCAGATGGTGACTTTTAAAAAATGTTTTCAAGGACGTCGTGGATATTTTTTATAAATTGTTTTTGATTCAAAATGGTCTGAACATATAACGAAATGCTTCGAGCCCCATCCAGATATTCGAGACAGGGACGAATTTCAGGCTTGCATAGGGTAAAAAATTGTCGGAAGGGTAAAAAAAATAGTGTCTGGACCTGAAGAGAAAGCCAAACTTACATACACATATAGTCAAACCGATATAGGATAGGTATATATGTATATATCTATATATATCGGTATCGATATATATAGTCGAGGTTCTATAACAGTGGTCGTCACACTTTTCTTGTCAAGGGCCACATAGGACAATGGGGGGTATCATTGCGGGACGCACACTTATGAATTGGGTTGCCAACTCAATTGATTTACTATCTATTGACTAAGCAACTAAAAATCTAATTTTACAGTTTTTCAGGGCTAAAATAAAGTGTTTTCTTGGAGAAGTTGTGTCTTGGAATTATTGGTTAACTACCCAATTATATAGCTTCAAATTTGGACTTTTCGATATCAAATTCAGGATATTAAAATTCAAAATCAGACTTTTTCAAATCAAATTCAAAATTTCTATAAAACCATGCATATTTTACATAATAAATTATAGCTTTTTACCTGAAAACGTTTCCTGAGAGTATAAAATTCTAATCTTAATGAGATGAAAATTGGTATGTAAATATCTTACAATGGACCAAAGCTTTAGCTTTTTACCTGACAAAATTTTCTAAGAGTTAAATTAAATTAAAACTTTTTCTTAACTATAACTTTTTTCAACTGTTCATTAATAAATCCTGAATTTGATATGGAAAAGTCCGAATTAGAAGTTAAAAAACTATATATTAGCAACGTAGGTAGTATTAGTGAATTAATCAATATATTTTAAAGATTAAAACCAAAATTCAATTTGCCCGTAAAATTCTTTAAAGAAAACAAAATCATTTGAACACCCATTGTTATATTGTTTTGAAATCTAGGAAATTTCAGCCTATTGAAATTATTAAAAACCTATTTTGAGCCTAATTAAACCTAATTTTCTATAATTTAATAATAAACTTTAAAAGTTTTTTATTTTAATTTTTTAATTGGATAATTCTCCCCAAATGACGATTTTTACCTTATTTATTGAATTTTTACAAGACAAAAACTTTATTTTGATTTAAGTTGAAAGGTTCTTTTTGCCGAATAATTGAGTAGCAGAAGGGGACAATAAAATATTGTTTTCTGCTGGAAAAATAATTTTTCTAAATATTCATTCATAAAGAGATATACTTTGTCCTCTTCATCAATCTATTACAATTGATTCACAAGAGTTGATATATGAAAGTGTTCTTTACATGTGTATAAAGTCCTCGATACTATATCTCTTTAAATTTATTTTTCTAGCGGAAGACACACTCTTTTATTGTATCCTTTGGATTTATTTTAAAATAATATACAAACAAATTTTGAACAAACTTCCGTTCCTGAGTAACGAAATTCAAACAAACCATCTAACATGAGAAAAAAATCATGTTTGAAGATTATTTATGAACATGAAAATTGTAATGGATTGAGCAGTGTTTTTATATATAGTATTTTATAGATATCACACATGTGGCATGTAAAAAATATTTTTTCGAGGAAACAACGCCAGCTCCTCTCTGGGGGGGAGCAAACAAACAAGATGCCCAATATTAGCTTTTTAGAAATCTTTCAACTCTGTAAATATTATTTTTGGTTAAGGGAACAATAATTATAAACCTGGCCAAAAATTTAGATATACCAATCGGAGCACCAAACGGACATATGTTGCTAATATAGTTTCGATACGTCCAGTGGTTTAGGTTTGAAACATAAGAGTTAGTCACAGCAACACGAGGTCGGGTCAGCTATTATCTATATAAATTTTAACCATAAAACGAGAAGCTCCCCGCCAGGGGCTAGGTGACGGCGGGCCAAAGGCCCGGGCGTCAGCTAGTTTAATATAAATATAATCATAATAATTTTCTAATTTCAGAGTAATTAAACTTGAAAATGGCTTGACTGCTCTTTTAATATCCGACGTGGAAAATATTAAAGAAAATGATGAGAGTGAATCAGAAGGTAAGCTAATAATTAACACATTGATTTATTATTTATTATTAACTAATTAAATTAAAAATGTTTTATTAGATGAAAGTGATTCTTCGTCGATTGAAGAGGAGTCGGAAAGTGCAGAAGAGTCCTCATCTTGTAAGGGTCCTGAATTTTGTGAAAGTATAGCTGATAAAAAATCAATCAAGATAGAAGAAAAAATGGTAAAACCTAAAATTATTATTATATTATGGCAAATCGGATCCTCTGGCGATGTTGGAATTTCAAAAAATATGTAATTTTAAAAAAAAAACTCGTTTTTATTTCTAATATGTATTAGTCCGGGAGCTAGCAACGTCGGGAAAACAAGAATTTCAGGTCAGCTGATTTTTTGATATGTCGTTTCTTTTGCTCTTTCGGTTAGGGTCTGGGCTATCTGGCTGGCGGTAGCGGTTGCGTTTACTTCTGCGCATCCAATTTGTACAGGTAATAATACTAACTTTTGAAAGAATTTTAAGAAGGCTAATTTTTAATATTTTATCTTTAGATAGGTTTAACAAACATCCATCTCTTATTGCCAGACATTTTTATCGTTGCTAATAATGTCCCAGACGCGATTTTTTATTGATTAAAAATTAAAAATTTTAAATATTTCAGTACGTCTTTAATTTTAATATTATATTATTATGGCAAAATAAAATTCAGGCCGAAACGTCTCATTAAAGGTGTTTTATTGAACCCAGTGATTCCATCTTTGGCTGATACCTCCTCCTTCATCTAGTACAGTTTAATCACAGCCATCGTTGTCTTCTAATATTTTATCATCTGTAACAACAACCAAATTAACATTAGTGTGATATTTTTCATTCGTTATATAATATTATAGTTATTATTAATAGATATTCTATTTCATACTTACTTTGTATAATAATATCTGCAACTGATGATGGTAATTGCTCTCCTACAAACCAGACAAAATCGTACCTATCATCGTTGATGGTCCAACCGGAAGCAACTGGGGATAAAGATGTTGGATGTTTTAAGTGAGCATTTCTCCAAAGTTTTGTCACATAGCGAACCCTCAATAAATGCTGTTGCAATTCCGCTTTGCAGGGTGGCAAACTTGATGAGTTGAAGTTTCGAAATTTTTTTTCAAAGTTTTCATCGGATTTTTTTGACTGATAGGTACTTGAGAACAAATGAAATCGCACATCATTGACATTCGAAGAGTGACGAACTCCATACATTTGACAAATAAATTTCTCAAGGGTCACATATGTAGTTTCAAGTACTTCTTCGTCATCCGTAATAATGTTTTCAAGAGCTAATCGGTACTCTTTAGATTTCTCCAACAATTTAAAAGGCCTCACTTTAACTTTTCGTAAGAATGCTGGCGTGTAATCACACCCTGTGATTGCGTGGAAGCATGGTAAAGCTTGAGACAAAGATTCACCAAGGATTCGGTATAATTCATTAACGTTAATGTATCGCTGATTATTTCCTACGCCCATATTCATCCAAATTTTCAAAGAAGCGTCCACATGATCCATATTTCCCAGGAGAATAATTAAGATATCAGAGTCAGAACAGCGTATAACAACTTCTGCGTCAAAATTGACTTGACAAATATGAAAAATAATCCGAGAATCGGCTTCTTCGTGTTCTCCACATGATAATGATTCTTCAGTACTTCTAATAACTATGTTATTTAACACTCTATACGAATAACATTTGTCGAAACTAACGTAAATAGTTTTATTACCAATGAAAGGTAACATGTCATCATTAGCCCAGTGATCAATAAAAAAGTTAACTAGAGCTTTTTTAAATTGTATGTTTTTAAGTTCTGATGCGAAATTATGTGGCCGAATTTGATTAGGCCCGATTGATACTGGACTGGTCGATTCATCTCGCCTTGAACGTTCACAATCTTTAATGGAAGGTGAAAAGTATTGATCAAATACAATATCTATACGAGTAGATTTAAATTGCGAGATCGAATTGAGGAATTTTTTCGATATACCATCAAAGGTTTGAGGCACATCTTTCATGAGATGTAACATAAAAATACCATCAACGATACTTATTATATCAAAAGATGACGGTGGTTGATTCATCGTGTTTCCCAATTTCTTTTCTATCAATTTTGCTAATTGTGCTTTATCGGTTTTACAAATTGAACCATCTGGATGGCACATTGATGTTGGCATCGGCGTAAGTGGAAATGGGTTCATAGGAGCTGCATCTTTACTGGTGCACCCCTTCTTGCATTCGATTGCATTAAAAAAAAAAAAAAAAATGATAAAACTTTCTCAATATCGACCTAGTGAGTAAGAGAAATACCCAACATTTGACCAAATAAATCTCTTTGCATTCGAAGTTCAACAACTTTATTTACAAGAGTTAGCTTCTTCTTTTTTGGAGCTAAAAAAAATTAAGCACTCGATTTTTTTTAATTGGTCTATCAAATCTGGTCTCATCTTCAGCACATTCACTGATAAACTGGTTTCTTAAGTCCTCGCCATTTTCTTCAATATTTATCAAAAAATTGTCTGTAAACTTGGAGATGGTAGAGGGGTGGTCAGTATGTTGACTGTGGTCAAATTTTATTTATAAAAGGGTTCAAGAAATGTCTAATGAGGGTATTAAACAAAGGATGTAAAATATGGAAATGGGAACAAAACTGGAGTTTGAGGGATTAGTAGAAAGGAAGGGTGAATCACGACTACAATCCTTTTAAAACTCCTTTGTATCCTATTATTATCTATTTTTGGGCCATGTAGGTATTTTATTTTTCATGTTAAAATTTCATCATTGAAACTTGAACTTCTGTAATGGTTTTCTATCTTGTTCTCAGCAATCTATTCTGCAACTGTCTATCTCTGACTAGTAGCATCATACTGGACTTTCTCGTTCTGATTCCTGTTTTAACAACTGAATTAGTGTCTGGCAAATTAATTTTAGGTTTTTTCACACTTAAATAACATAATATTAAAATTAAAGACGTACTGAAATACTTAAAAATTTTAATTTTTAATCAATAAGAAATCGCCTCTGGGACATTATTAGCAACGATAAAAATGTCTGGCAATAAGAGATGGATGTTTGTTAAACCTATCTAAAGATAAAATATTAAAAATTAGCCTTCTTAAAATTCTTTCAAAAGTTAGTATTATTACCTGTACAAATTGGATGCGCAGAAGTAAACGCAACCGCTACCGCCAGCCAGATAGCCCAGACCCTAACCGAAAGAGCAAAAGAAACGACATATCAAAAAATCAGCTGACCTGAAATGATCGCTCGAAAACGTTGCTAGCTCCTATACTATATACAATACGGCCTTGCACTTAAAATTCTAATCAGTCGTCAGCAGAATTTTAAAATCGACTATATCGTACTATAATTGTGTAATCTAAGTTAAATTTTTCAGCGCATATACCTATATATGTCGGAAGGATTTCGTCCCTAGGTTTAGTTCAACTGCCCGGAATGCAATTTGGGCACTTGTGTTCGACTCCTGAGGGAACGATCCCATCTGAACTGAGATAATATAGCTTGTAAGATATCTTTAAATTATTTTAATGTAAAGTTAATTTTTCATATTATGTTAAGGTGCGTCGGAGTAACAGGGTCTGATTTTACACTTAATATTGTGATTTCGACTTTTCACCCATTGAATGAAACCTTAGCAAGTCTTTAATAAATTACTGATATACATACTATCTTCTATCCTACTACATAAGTAGAGACCGAATTCCTATGCAATTGCATATTTTGTTTGCCGCCACATACTACCCAGGGGATCAATTATCTATCCGAATCATGCATCTAGGATACTGTGGGTTAAATTTTATACTGCATATTTTTGCATATTTGAGGAATATTGCATAAAATTGCATATTTGAAGAATATTGCATAAAATTGCATATTTGAAGGATTTTTTTGTCAAATAATGCCTATTTCGCACCCAATACAGATTTTTTAAAAGTAAATTTTCGGAAAAAAAAATGAAGAAATAAAGCTCCTTAAAATTTGCCCCCATTACATTTAAGGAGAGATCCTTTTCATCGTATAAATCAATTTTAAGTGATGGTAGACATAATAACCTCTAAAGATAATTTAGAAAAATATTTGTAATCTAAACTATTCACAATTACAATCAAATTTTAATAATTTTTTAGATCTTTTGTTAATTATATATTTATTTTTATTTTTTTATTTTTTAATCCCCTTCGGGAACTATAGCCCATTTTGGCCATTGAGTTTTCGTGTGTGTGTAAATTATTGTAGGGATCAGATTATAGCCGGTCAAATATTTGAATTATTTTATTAGTTTATTATTTTTAAATCAATAAGAAAAGCTTTTTAATATATAAAAATAAAAGTAATACAATACAATCGTGTCTATTCATTAAAACTCGTATTTTTTCGATCACATTTTTTGAAACATTATTATAGGTAATAAGTAAAAATATATTTTTCTAGAGTGGGTTTCACAAATAAAACAAATATATGTTTTGAGTTTTTATCTCGATATATATTTCGGGTTATGAGCCCATCATCAGGAGTTACGAGATAAAAACTCAAAACATATATTTGTTTTATTTGTGAAACCCACCTAGAAAAATATATTTTTACTTATTATCTATTAAAATGTTTCACCTAGAACCGACACCAAATTCTTTAAAGATTATATTATTATAGGTATTTATTATGTTGATTTTATTCAAGAGCACCTATTAATTAAAGATTTTTTTTTATATATTAAATATAATGCGAATTTTGTGAAATTTTTTACTCATTAAAAAAAGTAGGTACATATTTGACACTTGGTGTCTATAGCTTACTTTATCATTTTATTTCTTTCATAGCACTAGTTCAAATATATAGTCTTTTTGTCTTCAATTTGAATTTTTTAGTGCATAAAAAAATTTATTTTGCCAATTTTTACTGCATATATTTGCATATTTCAACGTATTCTGCATATTACTTTCATATTTCAGCCTTTTTAACTGCATATTTTGGCAGTTTTTACTGCATAAAAATCCTGTCTCTATACATAATAAGTAAGAAAGAGTGATAGCTAGCTTTCAATTATAAAAATATTTTTTATTTAATTTTGGGTAAATGTTGAACCCACTGACTGGGGTAACTGGACCATTCTTTCTACATATTTCATAATTTATTCTGTTTTGGGTATCTGGCTACAACAATTACATAAATATGAATTTAGAAATTTAGACTCGTATCGCTATAAGATATGGTATGAATGGTAAGGCAAGAAGCTTTGAATAAAAATAGTCATATTTAACTACACTTTTTCCAATTTTATTTCATTGTATTTGAGAATTTTCAATTGAAAAATTGAAAATCTCAATTGTATTGCAGAAATCTCAATTTAATTTCAAATCTCACTTTTATATTTTAGAAAATAAACATATATAAACAACTAACTAAACAATTATTGACATTTTCTGAAATACAATTGAGGTTTTGTGAAATTGAATTGAGATTTCTAAAATACATTTGTTCTAGGAAATCTTGGTAAATAGCCTGGTTCCTTATATAAAATTTCGGACTTGCTTCTAAATTCCATTTAGGGAGGAGGGACAATTTTTAAATTTGAATAGGAAAAAAATATATATTATTTATTAAATTTTAATTTTACTTTAATTATTATGAATTTCAGGTGGCTTGTGGACTTTGTGTTGGTGTCGGAAGCTTTAGTGATCCTCCTGAAATTCCTGGAATGGCTCACTTTTTGGAACATATGGTTTTCATGGGATCTCAGAAATATCCAAAAGAAAATGAATTGGAATCATTCATAGAGGTAGGTTTATTTCTATTAAATTTATGATATTTCTATCAAGTCGGATATTATTAACAAATCTTATTCTAAAGCCTCGAGGTGGGGAGTGTAATGCTAGTACGCATTTTGAGACCACAACATTTTATTTTGAATGCCATAAAAAACACCTTCTTCAAGGATTGGATCGATTTTCCAATTTGTTTATATCCCCGTTAATGAAGAAAGATTCAATGACCCGTGAAAGAGAAGCAATAGAATCAGGTTAGTTTATCTTCTTCATTTTTCATAAACTTAAAATTTAAAAACTTTGTGATTCTTACCCATTACTTTAAATGAACACGAAAAATAAAATAAACTATTTTCTAGATAATTTATTTTTTATTACTTAGATGTGAATAAGGACATGGTTAAATTTTTAATTCCTTTTATGGGCCGATTTTTTAATTCTCAGATAAGTCCCTAGATAGCTAACTGAAGTGTAAAATTAACTGGCTGTTTATTATCAAGGGAATAAATATTTTCAGTTATCTTTTAACCAAGGAATAATCTATCTTTCCTTTTAATAATTAATTGGTTTTTTATTTTTAATAGCCACGCTATTTAATAGCTTATAACAAATATTATATATATTAAAATTAGATAAATTTTAATTATTATTTATTGTAATCTTTAAAGAATTTGGTGTCGGTTCTAGCTGAAACATTTTATTAGATAATAAGTAAAAATATATTTTTCTAGGTGGGTTTCACAAATAAAACAAATATATGTTTTGAGTTTTTATCTCGATATATATTTCGGGTTATGAGCCCATCATCAGGAGTTACAAAGGAAAAAGTTTTCTTTTGTAACTCCTGATGATGGGCTCATAACCCGAAATATACTCGTATATCGAGATAAAAACTCATAACATATAGGTATTTGTTTTATTTGTGAAACCACCTAGAAAAATATATTTTTACTTATTATCTATTATTTATTGAGCTATACCTTTTCCAAATACATTTCACAAGACCATTTTTTTTTTAATTCTGCTCGGGCGGGTGGAAGAGGAGGATTAGTGGAGGAGTAGTAAGCGAAAAGTGTAAGAGTTTTTACGTGGACGTGTGTTACTTACTTATATATAATACGGAAAATGAACTTACTTTTCTGAATTGTGTTTATTTTTATCCTGAATTAATGAAATTAATAACTCTACAAAATCTTTTCCAAAATTGCCTTTCATCCCATGTACTAAAATGGTCAGGTCTCTCTTTTACAACAGTCTTTTCTCTCGGGTTCAGGGTTTATATAGTTATCTTTAACCAAATTTTGTATACATAGTTTGATCGAAAGAGCTAGAATTTTCAATTTTTGCCCCCCCCCCCCCATTTTGGGTGATTAGTTTTTGCATTTCTAGCCTTCTGGGGGTCCACAGAAGATGTATAGAAGATTTTGTTGAATTTGGTCGAAAGGGCTAGAATTTTCATTTTTTGACCCGCCCCCCCCCCTTTTTTTTGACTGATATCATGTATAAACCACATTAAAAAAAAATTATTTTATGTTCTTTTCCAAAATATATTCAGTTTTTTCTAGTTAAATTTTTTCATTTTTTTATACCTCTTCAAAATGTGGGAGATTTATACCCCACCCTGTATAATATAATAACAAACAAAATGAAAAATAATTCAGTATGCACAAACTACATAACTGTCAAACGACACACCACATAACCTCAAAATGTCATAGAAAACGGATAGATAAACCTTAACCAGCCCCTCAAGAAGCAGATAACTTTATTCTTCAGTTAGCGGCTTTATTCGACAGATAACATCTATCTGACCATTGGAAAATTGAAAATCTTATTATCCATCGATTAAACTTTATTCGACAGATAAAGTTCACTAACTGAGGATTGAAAAATCGGCCCTTAGTAAATAGTTAAATATAACTAGACCAATATCATATGTAATATATTTTTATTTATTATTTCGCCGATGTTTTGGATCCTCAACGGTATCCTTCTTCAGGGCAGAGGCTAGTACACAAATATTAAAATCTCCAACAATATTTCTTCATACAATTTGAACTTATACTACTTTCCAATGTTTCAAATCATTCTCAATCCAATCTCAGTTGAATAATAAATTTAAATTTTATGATGTAATAATATATGTGTTGTAAAGAAGAAGATTACCTTTGAGCTTTGAGGATCCGAAACGTCTACGAAAGAATAACAATTTATTACACCGAATTAAGTTTTAATTTACAATTTATTATAAATATTTATTTTTTATTCTTTTTAAACTTTTTTAAAATAAGTTATGTTTATTTTTTATTTATCCCCTAAATATTTCATAAATGTTGGAAATATAAAATGATACCTACTTATATTTTAAAATATAATTATTATTTAATTTAATTGTAAAATTTCTTTTAAAAGAATTTCAGTTAATTATTGACAATCAATTTGAATGCAAAATTCAACTCTTAAGTGATTTTGCTCAACCGAATACTCCAATTAGAAAATTTATGTGGGGAAATTTAGAAACACTTAAAGATAACGTTAAAGATGATGATTTATATAAAGCTGTCCACGAGTTTCGTAAAAGACATTATTCTGCTCATCGTATGACTTTAGCTGTTCAGGTACACGTGTGAAATAAATACAAATTCTCTTAATACTTTATTAATAAATTATTTCTAATTTTAGGCGAGTTTACCTCTGGATACTTTGGAACTCTGGATAAAAGCATGCTTTAAAGATGTCCCTAATAATAATTTACCTCCAGATGATTTTTCATCATTCACAGATATATTTGACACTAAAGAATTTAACAAAATATATTATGTAGAACCAACAGTGAATGTTATTGAGGTGAACCATTATTCTTTTTTATTTTATGTACCTACTTTGCATTAACAAATTTAAAAAAATAATGGTCAAAATAATGGATGAGAATCAAAGAGGTTGTCCTCTGCTTGATTCAAATAAACATACTCACTTATTATATACATATATCAAATATAAATATGTATACCAGGTGTATAAGTTTAAAACGGTGCATCGCTCATAGTATGCGTTAGTGAGCGTTTTAAGCTACTTTACCGACAGGTTATAACCTCTTTTTATGAGTTTGACATTTTATGAACATTAATCAGTGCAAATCACCAGTAATTTCATACAACAACATACATTTTTCCTTTGGTAATCATGTCTAGTTTCTTGTCCGAAAAAAGCATATGCGGGAAGCTCTGCTTTTCTGATTTAATTTGAAAACATCGGTTGCCGAATGCTTGTGGAGGCCTATGACGACAGTGCTTTATCGGAAACAACTTGCAGAGATTGGTTTCATCGGTTCAAAAACGGCAATTTTGAGCTGAGCGACAAGAACCGTGAAAATCGACCCAGGAACGTTGACGACCATCAATTACAATCCCTTTTGGGCCCAATCGCAAAAAATGCTTGCCGAGCAATTGGTTGTTACTCAACCAACCATTTCCATGGGGCTACGTGCCATTGGAAAGGTTCAAAAGATCGGAAAATGGGTGCCGCATAAATTGAACGATAGGCAGATGGAGCGACGCAAACCACATATAAAATCTTGCTCGCCAGACAAAAAAGTCGTTCCTGCATCTGATTGTGACTGGGGATGAAAAGTGGATATATTATGAGAATCCTAAACGCAAGAAATCGTTGGTTGATCCCGGCCAACCATCAACATCTTCCCCAAGACCAAATCGGTTTGGACGGAAGACGATGCTGTGCGTTTGGTGGGATCAGCAGAGTATCGTCTACTATGTGTTGTTGAAACCTGGTGAAAATGTCAATGCTACCCGCTACCATCAACAACTGATCAAATTGCACCGTGTTCTGCGTGAAAAAAGACCGGATTATCAACAAAGACATGACAAGCTGATTTTCCTCCATGACAACGCGCCATCGCTCACGTTAACAATAGTCCGAAACTACTTGGAGAGACTCCACTTGGAGGTGCTACCACATGCCGCTTATTCACCAGACCTGGCCCCTTCTGACTTTTTTTATTTATTTTTTTAATGATATTGATGTGAGAAGGAGATACACCAGAAGGTCCATCCCCTAAAGGCCTGTGTGGGCTGGCCCCTCCATCGTGAAAAGAACAGAGTAGAAGGAAAAGAAGCCGGGATCACGAGCCAAATCTCAGAAAGTTAGATATAGTCCAATTTACTAAGTTTTTAGGGGCTTCGAGCAGTGGTAAATTCTCCGCGCGATAAATTAGGTTAAATTTATCTCCCACTTTTTTTCATCGATGGGCCACGCGCTCGCAGAGCAGAAATTCGATTCTTATAAAGACGTCCGAAAATGGCTTGATGAGTGGTTTGCCTCGAAAGAGAAGGAATTTTTTTGGCGTGGTTTCAACAAATTGCCCGAGAGATGGAAAAAATGTATAGCTAGTGAGGGCCAATACTTTGATTAAATTTGATTTTGTTTTCTATGAAAAAAACATGTTTTTTTTTTTACTAAAAAAGCACCGTTCTAAACTTATATACCTGGTATATAAACACGAGCTTTTCATACGTCCCTTGGTTGGCCTTGCGGACAGCCTTTCGGGCCTCGGATATTTGACCTCCTCTGCTCTCCGTCCCCTGTCCTATTATTTATATATTAGGAAAATCTCATCGTTTTCAAATTTAATATAAATAAGGTCTAAACGTTGATGAAGCGAGATATGGCTGTCCACAATTTATAAATTAAAAAAAGAGAGGAATTCAGCTATTAGGGAATCCTCTGTAAAATAAAAAACTCCCAATTACAAAAAACGTTTCGGCTTTAATTAGATAAAGCCATCTTCAGTTCTTATGAGAGTATTTGCAAATTCAATACATTTATTAAACAATGAGCGCAGACAGAGTTGTGTATTATCAAACACAAAATTATATACGAGGGGTGAACCACGATTGGAAATAGATGTACATGTCTTTGGAATTATGTGAAATTATTTTGGAATTCATTAGATAATGCCCCTTCATCTATTGTCTTCTACTTGGAAATAAAAGTGGAAGTGGAAGTAGGTGTACACGATATCAGGTCGCGGTTCACCCTTCGCAGTGGCGTAGCCAGAAAAATTTCATGGGGGGAAGGGGGAGGGTGGGGTCAATCCACAAACCAAAATATTTAGTGGGAATTTTTTTTAAAACAAATGGTCCAGTTAAATTGTGTTTTTACCCCGAAAGTTTTGGGGTGGTTTTAATTTGTTCTACCATTTATGTTTTTGGGTGTGCTGAATCCGAATCTGACGTTTACTAACAAAGTTTTGTGACGGAACATTGTCAAAAATGCAAAAAAAAGAAGGGTTAAAAAATCTTATTTTTTGGCTGTTTTTTGCTTATAACTCGAAAACTATCAACTTTTCGTAAATACCTTCATTTTTCAAAACGAAAGTTTATAAAATTTCCTACAAATTTAATCATTTAGGTTTTGTCTCCGATCAACCGTTCGAGCTCAAGCGCTAGTTGAAAATTGGAGTATTTTTTTTGTTTACGCAAATCCCCTTTTTTCGTTTTTTTCCCATTTTGACCATGAAAGAGCATACATTTTAAAACTAAATTAAATTTCCTACAATTTAAACAAAGTTTCATCTTAATTGGATAATAGTAACCGGTGCCGCAATGATGAGGTTGAAGTTTTGAAAAACGTTTACTTGGCCACTTTTTGTTAAAACTCTTAGATTTATAGATTATCCAGCATTTCCCTGACACTTTTGAGGATTCGGATCATATCCTCTCCGAAAAATGCTGGATATCTACAAATATAAGAGTTTTATCAAAAACGTGGTTCAAGTCAAAAAAACTTCCTAGAGAATGAGATAGGAATCAATTTTCTAGGATGAGTGGTTTTCATTTTATGAAGGAAAAATCCGATCTTTTGCAAAAATTTGCAGTTTCTCAAAATTTTAACCTCATTGCGGCACAGGTTACCATTATCCAATTATGAAACTTTGTTTGAATTGTAATTTAGTTTAAAATTGTATAGAATGGTCTTTGTCGAAAACGTGCTCATTCAGGGTCAAAATGTTGAAAAAATCGAAAAAAATGCGAGTTTGCGGAAAGAAAAAAAATACGCCAATCAACTAGCGCTTGAGCCCGAACGATTGGTCAGAGGAAATAATCTAACTTGTAGGAAATTTTATGAACTTTCATTTTGAAAAAGGAAGGTTATTTACGAAAAGTTGAGTTTTCGAGTTTTAACCAAAAAACCGCCAAAAAAATGAATTTTTTTTAACCCATTTTTTTGCATTTTTGACAATGTTCCGTCACGAAATTTTGTTAGCAAACCTCAGATTCAGATTCAGCACAACAAAAAACATATAGGATCAAGAAATCAAAACTTTCCCTTGAGGGGCCCTTTAGAGAACAATTTAACTGGACTAAAAAGGTACTTCAAGAAATTAAAAAAGAACATAATTCTTGATTATGGTAAACATATCAAATATATGAAGGGATTTTCTTGGGTGACTTTGACCAGGTGAAGAAAGATTCAATTGTTTTTAATAATATTGGTTTATTTAATGCTTTTTAAATCTTTGATAAACATATACTTGATGAATCGTTCGTGTCGGATGGATAAAAGTAACTGCCTTGTGATGCTCGGGGAACCGTCTTTTAATCCGTCGCTGGTGGCGTTGTTGAAACGTGAGGCCAATCATAGGGCTGAAGAGCCGGGAACTTGGGCCCAATCAGAGAGCTGGCTTGGTTGTGCGGCGACGGTGGTGAGAAGAGGGGATAGGCGCGCGCAGCCTGGGGTAGTGGCGGGGGACCAATGGTAGTCTGACTGATAGCTGAGGCGGCGGCGATGACGTAGCAGCAAGAGGGACTAGCGCACTGTGGTGGGGTATCGAACTGGAAAGCACTGGGGGGTGGGGGGTTCGCTCACACACTAGGGAGATGTAGCGAAGAAATTTTACTAGATGCTGGAAGTGGATATGCAAGGAAAATCTGCTTAGGCTGGTTGTCTTCCGACGGAGGCGCGAGGTGGCTTGAATCAGTGCGGTTGATGTCATGGTGTGTAGGACCAGGGCAAGTTGGCTTGGCTGGATCACACATATATTTAATTACGGGAGGGTGGGGGGGGGGCTTCTGACCCCCGATTATATATAACATATAAAATGTGTACATAGCTCTAGAGAGAAATGGCGTACAGGCTGCGAGAAACGGCCCAACGAGCTGTAACCGGAAACCCGGACTCTATGAGTATGTACATAGTTCTTAGTATGCTTACCACTTAATATGGCGAAGTCTCAAAAGCTATTTATTATTTAATTTTTAGTTTGTTTTTTTAGTTTTATTTATTCACTATTTTGGACTTAACTATTTTTATATTTCATTTTCGGTCATCGGTCTTATCTAATTAAAGCCTAAACGTTTTCTGTAATTGGAAGTTTTTTATTTTACAGAGGATTCCCTATTGGCTGAATTTCCCTCTTTTTTTAATTTATAAATTGTGGACAGCCATCTCTCACTTCATCAAGGTTTTATATAATATATGTATATCAACATGTTTAAACATGTAAAGGGAACCATGAGTGGGTGGATAAGGTGCTCGGTGGGCAGCCAGTAACCCGAAAGTATATCCGTGCTTAGAGACACATAAAAGAAAGATTGGTTCCGGGAAGCTTCGAGCTGCGCTCCGCTCCAAACATGTCATGAGGATCCGATCGTGTCTGCCCGAGAGGCTGTCGCTATACCAGCTGCCAGCACAGTGGTGAGGACTGGCCCAGGCCAATATATCACTACAATCTAGAGACACAGCCAAGTTCGGAAAAACGGGCGACTCCCCGGCCATGTGTATATTTACGCGAACCATTTCCAGCTATTTTCGATCCCCCCCCCCCCTGACTCAAAAACTATATAACCTACACACTTGAAATTTTGCATGCCTTAAGGACGGTATTCATATTCATATGAGCGTTTGAGCCGAATGAGCATGCGTTTACCCTGTTTTGCTCATATGAGTATGGGCCGAACTGAATTTAACCGAATGGCCTGAGTCGAGGGTTGTCGGTGCTTCAAAGTGAGCACGTGATTAATACATGCTCTGTGGGTACGATTGTATTGGCCACACATGGAGTCGGGCCGAACAATATGAGCAGATTGATTCTCTCCTTCTAGACTACAATACATTTCATCTACCTGTAGGGCAAAGACTGGGTTTTTCTGTTCACTCCGCACAAGGTCACACACAGTGGCTCAGTGCCCATCGGGGACCCCTCCACTGACTCAGGCTCGGGCCACATGCTCATTCGGCTCAAATACTCATATGAGTACCGACCTAATAAGGCCCACTGGAACACCTAGAATCCCAAATTTCATGAATAAATCTATTATAGTTCTTGAGTTATTAAGCTCTGAAAAGTGCCATTTATAACACTCACTCACAAACTCCCTCACATATCAAAAACCTAGAGTACTTCCGCTAATCCTAGAATGCTGAAATTTGGCATACTGGTAGAGTTTGGGCTACAATCGAAAAATTGAAAAAGTGAAACTTTCCCTTTTTCAGGACCTAAAATGAAGGGGTGAAATTTATTATATGCTTAATTAACATATAGTGGAAATACAATCAACCTAGAATTCTGAAATTTGGAATACTGATAGAGCTTGATACATTAATAAAGAATGAAATCGAAAAATCGAAACTTTCTCTTCTTCAGGACCTGAAATTTAACTGCTATGTATTAAATACATTTGGATGAATTAAATAAATTTTATTTAGTTAAATTAAAGGATAAAACTTCTAAAATTAATGATATCTCACCAAAAACATAAATGTTAAAAAGGGCCAAGTTCGGTACAAACGGCTTGGCCGACAAAAGAGTTGAGATCTAAACGGGTACCAAGTTCCATAGCAGTTGCTTAAATCATAGCTATAGGAATGTAAAACGTTCTTCAATTGATTTAAAAGAAAATTTGTTACGTTCTTTGATATTGAATTTATAACTTGGCAAGTTTTATATCCAACTAAACTGTTTGTAGTATAAAATAGAACAAATAGCAAAGTTAAATTTTAAGCTTGTATTAATAATATCCTCACGTTAAATGAAAGTTATTAACTATTATTAAAACTTGCCAAGTTATATATTTAATATCAAAGAACGTAACAAATTTTCTTTTAAATCAATTGAAGCAAGTTGTACATTCCTATAGCTATGATTTAAGCAACTGCTATGGAACTTGGTACCCGTTTAGACCTCAACTCTTTTGTCGGCGAAGCCGTTTGTACCGAACTTGGCCCCTTTTTCACATTTATGTTTTTGATCAGATAAATATATCACATACTACTAATGGGAATTTGTGCCTGTGTCTATTTATATACATTAGATCGTTCGGAAAGTTTTTTTTTTTTGTGAAAATGAAATTCGATTTTCTTATAGTGTATAAATATTTTATTAAATTATATATTCCCCATTTTGGTCCAATGCCTTTTGCATCTTTCTGGCAGTAGCATTATTACACGTTCAAAACAATTTTGATCTTTGCTGTCAATAAACTGATCCAATACATTTTTGATACCTTCATTTGAAGTAAAGGTTTTGCCGTCTAAAAAATTTTGCAAGGGCCGGAACAAATAATAATACGATGGTGCCAGATCTGGAGAAAATGCTGGGTGTGGTAGTACATCCCATCCAAGCTGTAAAAGCTACTGGATGTAAACTTCACTTACTATTCATGACCTTTTTCTATTTGACAGCTATTTAACTTCTTACGCTATACAATGAATATATAATTTATTAAATTATTAACAATTTAGTTGAATAATTTTGAATTGATTAATGTAAATTTCTTTTGCAGGTGGAAATGACTTGGGTGTTTCCTTCTTTATTAAATAAATATTATTCTAAACTCCACCATTATCTCAAAGTTTTAATTGAACATGAAGGAGAAGGAAGTCTTCTTTCTTATCTTCGTCAAAAGTAAGATCATAATATAGACATTCTTTTTATTTTTTAATCATAATTTATTTATTTTTCCAGACTCTGGGCTGTTGATCTTTCAGCTTTTAATACTGACACTTTCCAAGATAATAGAGTATATTCTTTGTTTATGGTAAATATAACATTAACAGAGGAGGGAATAGACCATATCTCTGAAGTAAGTTAAATTTGAATTCATTTATATTTCATGATAAAAACTTATATATTTATATACCAATATTTTTAAATAATTAATCGTTTATCAAGGTTCTTACTGCCGTCTATTCTTATATCGAGATGCTTCGTAATGAAGGCCCTTCTAAGAGATTATACGAAGAAATAAGTTCTATTGAAGAATCACGCTTTCGATTTTCACAAGAAACTCCTGCTGTAGATAATGTCGAATATTTGGCTGAGGCGATGCAATTCTATCCTTCAACCGATTACATTACAGGATCTAGTCCCTATTTTGAATTTGACCCTCAGGTGAAACATTCATTTTCTCAGACTGACTATAAATATAATAATAATTTAAAACAAATTTTCATTTTTAACTATACTTCTATCATTTTAATTCTATTAACACATCATATATGAATATTTATGTTCTGACATGTAATTAAAATTATCCGATTTAATATAAGATAATCTCTCTTGATTTCTCAACAAAATTTAAGTCTCCTTCCATTCTCAATTTCAACTTATACAGGGTAATAATCTCTTAAATCTGTGTACAATGAAGTTTTAAGATCATTATAAACAGGAAAATAAGGACAATAGCTTATGGAAATAATTTTTATTTTTTGCCAACGTTTCGTCAACTTTGTTGACTTCCTCAGGGCTCAAATAAATTAACTTCTTTGCATATTTGTCATTATCAATATTCATTTTTAGCATTGATTGAAATTTCAATCTGTGTGATGACTGGCCTTATGTGTTTGCTAAGAATGAATATTGATAAAATGACAAATATGCAAAGAAGTTAATTTATTTGAGCCCTGAGGAAGTCAACAAAGTTGACGAAACGTTGGCAAAAAATAAAAATTATTTGCATAAGCTATTGTCCTTATTTCCCTACAACAACTTTATTAATTTAATAAATGGGCATAAATAATCAAAACAATAAACACTTATATTTTCATCGTTGTGACTTTTCGATTTAATAATTGATTATTAAATCATTATTATTTGATAATTAAGTTGAATAATTGTTAAAAATAATTATTAGGATTTTTTTGAGATACAAGTAATTGATTTAATATTTTGTTTATTTAATGTCGAATAAAAAATTAGTTCTTATAAAAGTTGTTCTGTTTTTTAAAGATATGTAAAGAAAAATTTAGGTTTCCATTTAAAAAACAGAACTTGACCTTGAAATACTCTTTCGATTGCTCTTTGGGACTCGAGTTCAATTAAAAGTTAACCATAATTCAGTTGGGGTCAGTTCGGATCCAGTTAATCACAATATCTCGTAATCTCACTATCACGGCAGGTGCTCTGATGAGATAAAATCAATAATTCCCCCCAAAGCATGCTTTGCGCGTAGCACGCGTTTTGCCGACTCCCAACACTCTTTCGCTGTCAAATTAGAAAGTAGCCATTCGCCAATACATATATCCCCATGACTTCAAGGAACTGGAACTCTCTCCCAGCCTCCATCTTTCCCAGCACCTATAATCTTCAAACCTTCAAAACCCGAGTGCATAAACACCTACATCTCCACCCTCTCACTTAATCAACTTTTCCTTCTCTTCGGTAATGCAAGGGTCTTTCGAGATCCATAGGGGCTGCTTCTTTACTGGTGCGCCCTTTCTTGCATTCGATTGCATTAAAAAAAAAAAATTTCATGAGCAATTTTTATTAATTTGATCTTGTATAAAAAATATTTTTTTCAGTTTGAAAATTTGCTACACAAGGAAAGTTAAATTCAGATTTTTAACAGCTTAAATTTTGAAACTAATTATAATGATTATATCTATCGTCATTAATGAGTTAGAGGCGCATGTATCCCATTGGAGTTGAGGTAGATTTTAAATAATAGAAGGATATTGCAGAATATGGCCTCAAAAGTAGAGACTATTCCATTATTTTCTCTATTTGTTGTCTAATGAAAATATAACGACGCCCCTTATAAAATTGCACAAGCAGTCGTGTATTAGTTTTGTTACATTTTCTTCACAGTTTCTTTACTTTATACTTAATTGGACTGGCAAATTTCATTTTGCAATAGAGCGTCAACTACTTGGCTCTCTTTAAACCTTAAATAAAATATTAAAATGTATTTCATTTTTTAATCTAAGTTTTATTTTCTAGGCAATCAAACTTTGCTTAAATGCTATGCTACCTGATAAATGTAACATTATGATTTACAATAGTAATAGAGAAATATCATACACACATAAAGAAAAATGGTTTAAGACTGCATATTCAATAGAAGGTAAACACTCATAGTCATATTGAAATATTTCTATTATTATTACGCTTTTTAGGGTTCCGTTTAACAAGTAAAATGGGAACATATTAGTGTCGCCACAATGTTCTGTTTATCAGAGCATTTATTTTATAACTCATAAACTAAATAAGATGCAAACTTGTAATTTAGAAGTTATTTGTATATTCAGGGAGACAATAAAAGAGTGTGTCTTCTGCTGGAAAAATACATTTTTAATTTATTTATAACGGGACTAAATCGACTCAACCTCTAAGCGCGCATACAAAGTCGTTTTTCTTTAAAATGTCTAAGCCGATATTTATAACATATATATATATATATATTCTTAAATAGTTTTTAAGGAATTTGGTGTTGGTACTTGGTGAAACATCTTTTAAAATTATTGGATAAAAAATACTTGGTAGGTTTCACATAAAGATATAAAAATAAAATGAATTTATTTTTGGAGAGTCTTTAATCCCGATATATATATTTCGGGTAGCTAATCCATCTTCAGGAGCAACAGAAAGTTATTTTCTCCGGCCTCCACCAGGCATAAAAACAATATCTGTTTTTCTCTCCAGGAAAATGCCACCCCAATTCGAAATACACGATTTTCTAAAACTCAACACCCCTACGCGCTTAAACTGGATTCTAATCGAACAAACGCATTCGCCAATTCATTTATCCCCATGACATCTAGAGACTGGAACTCTCTTCCCCCGACCGTCTTTTCCAGCAACTTATGACCTTCAATCTTTCAAGACCAGCATCCACAGATACCTTCGACTTCTACCCAATCACTAAATCTCCCTTATCTTCACGTTACAAGGGTCCACCACGGACTACAGAGGTTGTACCTTCTTGGTGCAACTTCTTCTTGTATCAGTATCTTTATAAAAAAAAAAAAAAATCGTATGCAGGAACCACCACCACAGGAGGCTGTTTGAGAAAACAGCATGGACAAAATCGCTCACCCGGACGCCTGTAAACCCGACTTCTGTCACTGCCATGAATGCACACTCTACATTCATCTGTGAATAGGAATGCCCGCCATTGGTCGATACTCGAGCAAATTGAAGTCGAGCTTGACTGTGAAGTGTGGTTAATTTCGGTCTTCTGCATGTGAGAGGTTGGCTTCCTTCAAGCGTCTTCTGACTGTCCACTGACTGACAGCCACACCTCGAACTTCTCTCAGCTGCTGCTGGACACCGACGCCACTGAGGTGGCGCTTTCGGAGAGACGTCGTTACGATAAAACGGTCATCCCTCTCAGACGTGCACCGGCGGCGGTGGGTATTCGATCTTCTAGTGTAGGCACCAGTCTCCTGAAACCTTCTGTAGACCCTTGAGACAGCAGACTGATTTAAGTTCAATTAACGAGCGACTTCTCTTTGGCTAGGGCTCTGTTCCAACAGAGCAACAACTTGAGCGGCAACTTTTGGCTTAGTATCCATGATTTTCTGAAAGCAATGGTGTCAATTTGCGGAGATGTGTTCAGGTCAATTGCTGAAAAGCGATAAATAAGAATAATTGGTTACATTGGTGTTTATAAGAAAATTCGAACTAACAAGTAGCTGCAGCATTTTTTTCCAGTTTAGCCATTCGGATCACATAATTTAAAAAGTAATGAACCAATTTGCATGATATTGAAATCAATGTAAAGCTAAATAAATAAGCTTTAAAAATAAATTATATATATTATATAAATATCGGCTTATCCATTTTATTGATTTATATTTATTCGATTTTGTTACCAAGAGTAGCACTTTAAAAAATATCTTCTTAAACTAAACTTAAATAAGAATCTGTTCATCATCATCTACATTATTTGTATACTTTTCTTTCATAGATATTCCTCCTGCTTGGCTCAATTCCTGGAAACATCCTCCTAAAATGGAGTTTAAACTCCCTGGCCCTAATCCATTTATTACAACGAAATTCAATTTATTACCGATTAAATGTGTGGAATGTGAGTGCCAGGGAAATAATGCTAACGCAACCGAGAATCAGCCTTATCCTCGGAAAATATATTCCGATCAAGTTTCAGAGCTTTGGTTCCGCCAAGTGAGTATAAACATTTTTCTAATATTTTGAGTTAAATATTTGAACTAATTTGTTATTGTGATATTCAGGATTCGAAATTTTGTCTTCCATATGCATTCTATTACTATTATTTAATATCGCCTTTAACTATGGCCTCTGCTGAAAATGCAGCTCTACTAGATCTGATGGTCGCAATTTTAAATCAGCAGCTTACCGAAGAACTTTATTCCGCTATGGTAGCTGAATTAAGTTATTCTCTCGATGCAATGGAGAAAGGGCTAATAATCAAAGTGGAAGGCTTCAACCAAAACTTACAAGTAAATAATACTAATTACATAATTAGAAATATTATCTAATTATCAAAATTACTCATGATGATTATTTTTTCAGGTACTTTTAGAAAAACTATTTATTCATATTATTCGATTTGAGCAAAATGTCGACAATGACTTATTCGAAGCAATGAAAAAACGACAAAGAAAAGGAAACCGCCCTACAAGCGAGTAAGATTTCAAAATCTCATTAAATTTTTTAAAAACCTTTTTATGGTTCCGTTTAATAAGTAAAACGGGACCCTTCACTTACCATGTCTGTCTGCCATAATCTTTATTATTTATTTATTAATAACTAGGGCCAGGATTCGTATGCAAATGCATATTTTTTTTCACTATTTTCCATTTTTATACATGTTTTGAACGACTCTGATGATAATATCAAAAGTTAATAGTAGATATTGAACCATAAACATCCTGATACATTTCTCATTTCTGTAAAACTAAAAAAAATAATTTTAAACCAGTCAGTCAATTTTTATAAAAAATTAAATTTATTAACACCAAAAAAGAAGAGCATTTGACGTTTCGGGAGATTTTCCTCCCTTCATCAAAAATAAAATAAAAAAAATTCCACCACTCGAGAAACGTTCTTTTATTTATATACTATTTATATACCTAATTTCTAGTTAATAAAATTTAATATTTCCATTTTTATAAAAAGATTATTGTATAATATATTAATAATAATAAAATAAATAAATAATAATCAATAGGGAAAAAAATCGAACAGGCGCTTTCACCAACTCTTTTATCCTTATGACCTCCAGAGACTGGACCCAGCCACCGTTTTCCCCGCGACTTATAACCTTCAGCTGTTTAAGACCATAAAATCCCCTTTTCTTCTTCTTTTCACGATGGAGGGGCCAATCCAGGCCTTTAGGGGATGCACCTTTTTGGTGTAACTCCTTCTCTCATCAATTTCTATAATAAAAATAAAAAAAATCTACTATTAAGATTTTTCATATTTTTGCATATTTCATGTTTTAATTTACATATTTTAGTCGTTTATTGTGCATATAAAATGCTGGCCCTAATAATAACTATATTTAATATTGAAAATCGGTTTGTTATAATCATGTTGTTATTTTACTTTTTTTTTTCAATATCCTTTTATATTGATTTTTCTTTTTCGTAGAGACAATTAAATTATGGTATTGGTCTGCAAATACCAAAAATAAATAAATTCAAGATAATATACCTATAGGTATAAATTAACTATTCTTACTCCTGCAATATAATTAAACATATAATTATTTTCCCTATATTTATTATTTGTAAAAATTAAACAATTCAATATCGTTTATAGGGATATCCAGAGTTCAGTTTTAATGCAAGTTTATTGGAGTTCATTTGAAAAGTATCAGGCTGTTCAAAAAGTTACTTTAAAGCAGCTCCGTGACTTTTCCAAATCATTTTTAAGTGAATTGTACATTCAATCCTTGGTGCAAGGAAATGTCACTCCATGTCAAGCTTTTAACGCTCTCACAAATATAATTAATTCTTTGAACTGTGGACCGATTGACCCAGAGCGACTTCCAAAGGTATATTTTAATTTTTCTCGAGATAAATATAAAATTCACACTGAAAATTACTTTTTCCTTTAAGTTACGGGTATATCAAATTCCTTTGGGAGAAAATTATGTTCGAGTTCTACCATATGGAACTAAAAGCATAAGAAATGATTATCATTTAGGACCTGCAACAATTAAATCAAGTTGTTTAGTCGACTTAATTATTGTAAGTACCACTCTATTATTAATTATAAATTATACTCTATATGCCTGAAAGGCAGACGCATTCACTCGATTTTTTTGCCTATTGTATTTGAATATGTCTGAAACCTCGAGAAAAATCATTTTCAAATTTGATTATATTTATCTGGATTCTGATACCCCCACTCAACTCAAGGGCGACAAGGTGTAAAGATTTCATTCTGGGGCCTAAATATTTGTATATCTATTGCAGAAAATTTTGGGCTCCAACAAGAACTTTAAATTTTATTGAGATTTCCACGCGTTGTAATGATAAAGGCAAAATCAAACAAACGGGTGTTTTTCAATTTCAATTTATTAAATTGGTTTATTTTTTTTGCTAATAGTTTATTACAAATAATTATATTTGAAAATTAATTAGGAAATTGCATTTTTCCCAAGATAATAAAATTAAAACATTAATTTTTAATAGTTTATTATATTTAAATTTATTACTAATGGTGTTTAAACTGGAGAGCGATCGAAATTTTCATTTTAGATATACCTATTATAATTTTATTAACTACCATTTTATTAATTTTTTTCTAAGATGCTAATGGAAGAACCTGTGTTTGATGTTCTACGAACCCAAGAACAGCTTAGCTATGAGTGTTTCTTGTAGAAAACTAGACATTTCTGGAGTTATTGGATTCTCCATCTCAGTTGTAATAACCTCAGATAAATTTACATGTGAACATGTTAATAATAGAATTGAGTCCTTTTTAAAAACATTCGCTGAAAAATTACGAAACATGTCCGATTCTGAACTAAACTCAACTAAAAAGGCTTTAAGCAAACTCAAAAATTGCATGGATCTTAAGCTTGAAGAAGAGGTAACAAGAAATTGGAGTGAAATTAATAATGAAACATATTTGTTTGATCGCTTAAAAAAAGAGGTATTTATTATATTGACATTTTCATGATTTTAAAAGTTTTTTTTAAAGTAAGGACTAAGTAGAAAATTAAATTATGCATGATATTTCGGATTTTATTTCTTATCTCGAAGTGGTTAACTTCTAATGAGAATTGATCAAATAAAAACATTTTTATAGAAAAGCATGAAATGAATGAATAATAAATAATATGTCATATAATTGTTAATTAATCTTCTATTGTTCTATGTTTGTTTCCAAATAAATATGTTATTTTGAAACCAATTTTTTTCATTCCTAATTTTTTTAGATCGAATGCATTGAAAGTATAAAATTAAGCGAAATTCGAAAATGGCTAGATGATTATATTCAATCCAACTTCAGAAAACTGTCCATCCAAGTAAATATAATCAATTTTATTCAAGTGGTTTATTTTCATAGTTTAAGAATAATTTATTTATTTAATTTTCAGATAACTGAAAAGTCGGAATATTCATCTTCAGATAAGTCTTCTAAGGAAAATTTAGGTAATAAATTAAATATAAATAATATTTACAAGTCACGCTCGCTAATAATACTTGTTGGCCCGAGAAAAAAAGAAAGGGAGATTGAGAGGAGAATATAAGATAGAGGAAGTTAAAAACTACAAGTATCTAGGGGTCCTAGGGTTATGGCTCAGTAACAGGTCTATTCTCTAAAAACAGACGTTAAAATTTATCATCTTAAATTGGGTGTTAAAAAGTAAAGTAATAACACTAGCGTTAAAAAATGCTATTCTCTAAACCAGGGGTGAGCAACCTTTTTAACCCACGGGCCAATTTAAATTTTAAAATTTTGTGGCGGGCCGCACTTACTAATAATTTACAAAGCTTTATATATATACTAATAAACATTATAATATAAAAATACAAAATTAAAAAAAGTAAATATTTCATATATAAATTTTAATGCGACAAGAAAAGAACAAAAATGCAAAATTTAAAAAGTAAATATTTTATATAATTATAAGTGTATATTATAAGTGTATATAAATGTTAATGCAAAATAAAAACAAATAAAAGAAGAACAGAAAAACTAATTTACTTGAAAACTTTAATGAGAAATTTGGCACTGCTTTTTCGATATAAGCTGATCAATATCAGCCGGTATTGATGAAGTAGCTACACGTATGCAGCTTTCTAATCGAGCATCACTCAGTCTTGATCGGTGGTCATTTTTGATTAATTTCATGGTTGAAAATAATTGTTCGCATACATACGTACTTCCGAAAAGAGACATCATTTGCTTTGCATTTTTCGTCAAAAGCGGAAATTTCTCAGGGCTCACATAAGATTTATAAAAATTATCGATGTTTACTGAGAAAAATACATTTTTTAAATCGGTATTATTCTGTATGTTAATCACTTCCATTTGAAAGTTTTCAGGAACTGTATCCACATCGATATTAAATGGCGAAGAAAACATTTTCATGGAAACCGCTATCTTCTCAGCTTTGAACATTTGGAATCGTAATTGAAATTCGTTGATTAAAATGTCTATATATTGTACGTATTTTTGAGAAGTAGTAACGTTTTCTTTTTCTAAATATGGAAAGTGAGACACATTATTCTGCAAAAGATGCTGTTTCCACAATTTTAATTTGCCTTCAAAGCCTTGAATTTTATCATACAAATTGTGAATAAACTGTCCTTTGCCTTGAAGTTCCACATTAAGATCACCGAGATGCTGAGTTATGTCGATAAGAAACGCAAAATCACACATCCATTCTTTATCACCAAAATGAGGAAAGGCATATTCCTTCATATCCAAGAACAATTGTATTTCACTTTTTAAGGCGTATACTCTTTTTAGCATTGCACCTCTACTAAGCCAACGTACTTCGGTATTGAAAACCACGTCGCCATATCATTGCATGTTTGAACAAGTCGCCGATAAATGAGTAACTCGTCTATGTATTCGCGATTCAAACTAACTCGAAAGAAGTATACTTTGACATAAATCATATGTTTTAATCTGTCAAATTACATTCGATGGTGGCGCTAGTGTCAGATTGAATCCCGAATTGTATAGTATCCGATTTATAAATTGGCGACTACTACTAACATAACATTATAATTAATTTATTGATGGGAGAAAAATTAATAAATAACAAATTATTATTATTAATAAAAAATATATTAAAAATATTTATTAACAATATAATAAATAACAAATTATTATTGTTTATAAATAATCGAGACGAATAATAAAATTCTATTTTAGAAATGCTCGGCGGGCCGCAGAAAAATATTTAAAGGGCCGCATGCGGCCCGCGGGCCGCGGGTTGCTCATCCCTGCTCTAAACCTTAGACCATGAAATAAATAGACACCCCTGGTGTCGATTTGGTGAGGCCAACATCATCAAGAGAACGTGACGTCATCTGTAGGTAGGAACACCGAGAAATAGCATGGGGACTATAGGAATTATTTACATTGAGATAAATTTAACGTAGTTTAGATTATTTATTTTGGATTCCAATAATCGCAAATTAATATTAAATTAATATAAAGTACCAAAATATTTATTTATTTTTTTAACAAAATGTTTTATTTTTCAAATTTAAATTACATATTTAAAAATAATTCGGTCATCGAGCAACACTCCCCTCCCATGTCCATATATACAACAATGTCTTTTATTATTTTAATCAATTGTAGCTTACCAAAATATTTATTAATTTCGAATGATAAATCAAGTAAATAGCTATTCATTTTAAATACAGGTTTTTTGAATTAATTGACGGAACATTCAACAAAGTTCATCATTTGATTTTACCAAATATTTTGTCAGTGTAAAAATCGGAATTAAGGTAAGTCGAAAAAAACAGATGTAACAATCTAAATTTTGTTTCATTTTTTAACTAAATTCATATAGACAAAAGGTATTAGTTTGGGTTCGGGGATCAGTAGCTTAGTGGATATAGGAGTTAAACCTCTTATGACAGAGCATTGCAGTACATATGCAAAGATCCCGGGTTCGAGCCCCGGCTGATCCTTTTGTCATAATAAAAATAATTTTTTCTTCGTTCCCTAAATTTGAATTTCATATAATATTTATTTACTTTTATCTTTAGTTAAAAAAATGAAGAAAAATTTAGATTGTGACATCTGTTTAAATGCGATCCAGTCTGGATTATTAGAATCAACTTTAATCACCAATAAAAATTACAGGAATATAAAGCAGTGTTTAATTCAGCCGTCTAAAGATGTAATACACATTTATAAAGTGGCTGAAAGTGAAATTAGAATTTTTGAAAAAACAAAAAACTGCTTAAAAAATTTAATGACTAAATTAATAATATCTATTAGGGGTAATGTTCGGGACTCGGTATTTTATACATACAAAAAACATATGTACGAGCATCGGGCCATAAACAAAGAAGTTATGCGAGAACGTGACGTCATCTGTAGGTGATGTTGGCCTCACTTCACTCTGTGTGGAGAGTAGCAGAGGGCGTGTCTATATATTTCATGGTCTAAGCTCTAAACCAAGTTTTAACAGCAACGTTAACATTTTACTTTTAAACACTAGGTGTTAAAAATCCATTATGAAGATAGCTACGTTTTCTGCTTGTTCCAGTTTTTACAATATTTTTACACTCCTCGATAGCGCGCGATAGTTTGATTTGTTATTCTCAATCTAGTATCTCAGCTATTTTTAATAAAAAAAAGAACAGCTAAAAAAAGAAAATTCACCAAAAATACCCACATAGCTAGTCTATCGCCAAGTTCACATACATTAGTTCCGCGCGACAAGGGGTAACTGATGTGCGCTACTGGTGGGAGAACACTGATGACAGGGAATCTGGCGGTGAGAAAACATAGCACCACTCGGACCCACAGCTTTGTCTGAGCCAAAACTTTTATATATGTTATATATTTTATATTTTAACCAAACAAATTTATTTTATAAACCATAAATAAATAAAATAAATAAAGATATATAAATATATATATTATATATATATATATATATATATATATATATAGAGGGGTCGGTAGGGCAATCGGTTAAATCACCAACTTTTCTAATCCGATTAGGAGAACATCAACCTAGACTTCATCAGTTCGATCCCAGCAAGAAGCAAAGTGAATTTATTTGAAAATACTAAATAACCGGCCCCTCGGCTCCAGAAACTGACAATCTCTGGTTCTACAAAACCTCGCGCATGCGCAGGACGAAATTTCGTAACAAGCAACCATGAATCGTGAGAGGCAAAAACAAGATTACCCCAGGTGGTAAACAATCCACCCACCCTCGAGTGGCAACCGGGCATTCAGATTCTGGGGGATCCGGACCATCACGAAGTCAAGGAAGAAACAATGGAAGAATAACACCAAAAATCCATACATACCTGGGCACCTTTAACATCAACACACTCATCCGGCCAGGAAAAATTACCTGACCATGGAACTCGATAACACGTTCCGGAAAAAGATAGAGGCGTGGAAGGTCCAACCAGAAAGAAACATCAAGCTTTGCGTGATCCCAAGGGTCCAAACGCAACAAATAATAAATAAATTATATATATATATGTTTATATATATATAGGAAGTGTTACTAGAACTCACTAGAAATAAAATTGACATTTGCGCGATATCTGAGTCAAAAAAGAAAGGGAAAGGAATAACTCCATATCAGGATTACCTCCTGTTTTTTAGTGGTGTACCCAAAGAATCAAGAGCTAAAGAAGGTGTTGCACTGGCTATCCATAGGAACTTGGAAAGATTAATTGACCATCATGAATATATTTCTGAGAGGATTCTTATGGTATCAATGAAAGTCGATAACTCCCATCTGTATGTTTTTAGTGTGTATGCGCCTGAGGATTGTAAGCCTAAGTTGGAGAAGGAACAATTTTATGACTCCCTCCAAGAAAATCTATCTAAAATACCTCCAAATAATCCTGTACTAATTCTAGGAGATCTAAATGCCAGAGTAGGAGACGATGTTGTGCACGGAATTAAACATCGCTTCAATGAGAGAGAGTATAATGACAATGGAACTATCTTTGTTCAATTTTGCGCAGATAATGAGCTGAGGATCAATAACACCTTTTTCGACCATAAGATCCAACATAAATACACATGGCAAAATACTAGGGGCCAAAAATCTACTTTAGATTATGTTGTTTCAAATCGTAACTTACATCCATCGCAGATACTAGACGTAAGATCATTGAACTCAGCTGACGTTGGGAGCGATCATAGTCTTGTTCTCTGCAAACTACGGCTGCAAGTACAACGAATTAAGAAGAAAGAAACCATCAAGGAACAAAGATTAAATATAGAACTATTAGAAGACGAAAGTATTAGGCACCTCTATCAGGCGAGACTGACAAATCTGATCCACGAAAATCAGACAAATATTTCAAATGAGATCAATGATTACTGGAGGAACATAAAATATAATATCCTAACCGCTGCCAAAGAAGCAATTGGAGTGAGAGAAGTAAAGATCCCATCACAAACTCTTAAGAAAACACCCTGGTTCTGTGAGGAGATTAAAGACCTGGCAGATCAGAAAAGAAAAGCTTTTCTGCAATTTAAAGCATTAGGAACATCTCAGGCATATAACGTCTATAAGTTGATAAGAAATCAAGTTAACTGTAAAATCAGACAAATAAAAAGAGATTACTGGGAAGCTTATACTAAGAACCTTGAGAGAGATTTTTACGGCCAGCAAAGGAAAATATGGGGAATGTTACGTAATCAAAAAAAAGAACTTCAAGAATACTCGCCCGTGAACAGAATAGAGAAAGATACATGGATTAAATACTTCGAGAAGCTCTATGCCGGCACAAATGAAGAACTTCCGAGGATTGGTGATTCAAGGGATGTGGTGAGTGTTGATGAGGAGGAGGTTTATGAGGTCATAAAAAGTTTGAAAAATAGAAAATCTCCTGGCGAAGATAACATCACTAACGAGTTGATAAAATATGGAGGTATACCCCTGTGGGAAGAGATTTCAAAGCTGATTCTGCTGATATTTGAAAGAGGCAAGATCCCTGAAGAATGGAGAACAAATGTCGTTATACCCATTTTTAAGAAAGGCGAAAGACGGGTGCCTGATAATTACCGCGGAATAAACCTGCTTAACACTCATCTGAAGCTAACTACAAAAATAATATCAAATAAACTACAGGAAATAATTAATATCCATGATGAACAACAAGGATTTCGAAGAAATCGATCATGTATTGATGCCATTTTTGCCATCAGACAACTCTCCGAAAAAGCCTATGAATTCAATAAGCCAGCTTTCTTCTGCTTCATTGATATTGAAAAGGCGTTTGATAAAATCAAGCTTGCACATATCATCAACATCCTGATTAAGCATAAAATACCAAATAGCCTTATTAACCTGATCAAAGATATCTACACAGACAACTCTGCAAAATTAAAAATAGAAGGAAGACTGACACAGAGCATCCCAGTAAACCAAGGGATTAGGCAAGGTGATTCCCTTAGCCCATTACTATTCAACATAGTAATGAACGAGATAATAGAGGGAATTAAGGACCTTAAAGGATACACCATCGGAGATGAAAATATATCATGTGTGTGTTACGCTGACGACGCAGCCCTGGTTGCCGAAGATGAAGATTCTCTTCAAAGACTTCTATACCGATTCAGTCTACTAGCCACCAAATTCGATCTTACCCTATCAACAAAAAAAACAAAAGCTCTTACTATATCCAAAGAGCCACTTCGATGCAAATTACAGCTATATGATAAGATAATAGAACAGGTCATGACATTTACGTACCTTGGTATTCAGATAACCTCTCATCAAGATCTAGAGACAGAAGTAAAAACACAATCTATTAAAGCCCTACGGATATCAGGTTGTCTTAATAGCACAATCTGGTCGAATAAGTTTTTAAGAACAGAAGCCAAGGTGCGAATATATAAAACTATGATAAGGCCAATATTGACGTACGCAGCCGAAACAAGGCCAGATACAGCTAAAACTAGGCAGATGTTGGAGACGGCTGAGATGAAGACCCTAAGAAGAATCCTTGGCGTATCGTTGTTTGATAAACAAAGAAGTGAAGACATCAGGGAAAAATGTGAAATACAAAAGATCGATGACTGGGTCAAATGTAGAAGAGCGAATTGGTATGCACACGTGGAAAGAATGAGCGAAGACCGAATTCTCAAGAAAATTTTAACGAACAAGCCAGCAGGGAAAAGAAGTAGAGGTCGACCTAAAAAACGCTGGCAGGACGAGTTAGGATAAACAGACCACAGGTCTATCAATAAGAAGAAGA
>JALMQS010000435.1:94017-113064 GCA_024734495.1 Forficula auricularia
GGTAGCCCTTCTGAATGATTTTGTATTCATATCTGTGAATTTTCTAAAGTCTTGAAATGCAAAAACTGGGTGTGTGGGCTTAAACTAGATGTAGGTGCAGGGGTGGGGTGCGAGTAGTGGGAGATCGGGAGTACGGGGTTTTCGAGCGAAAGTGGGGGTGTAGGGGTGGAGGTAGTGTGGAAGGATGCAGGAGGTGAGATGGAAATGTTGGGGGTCCGGGGGGCGGGGGGGTTTCGATTAATATAGGTGTGCTGAAGCAAAAATTTAACAGGCATCGCTCAGCCAGGTACTGATAATAATGAAGGAATGATTTTGCTATTTTATTTTTAAGGATTAGCGATTCCGATACCGCAAAAAGTTAATTTGAAAATTTAATAGTCGCCACAAAAAGTTTTTATTATTAGATTAAAAATGTCACTCGTTCAAATGTTAACTACGATTACACTCTGTTGACGTAATCTTGTTAAATGGACTCATTTCGATTTGAACCCGACTCGGTTAATCTCTTTTCAAGTTTTGCGTGCCGATGATTAAAAGGGACCAGAACCTGACTTCAGAGAGCCAGTTAGTTAGTTTGCATTTATTTGCCGATAGCAACCGAAATAACGAAATAAAGCCAGCAGCTCACCTTCAACCCTTCAACCCTTCTGCCAATGCTCCTAAAATGCTAATATGACTTGAATTCGTAAAATAACTTCTTTTGTTTGGATTTTATCTTTTATCTTCTATTCAAGTGGAATTCAAATTGTCTCTTCTCTTTCCCGTCATATTATATATAAACCCAGTGGTGGCGCCAACTTTCATTTCAGTTGGGCGACGACATCTAGCAGAAAAATTAGAGGTTGTACAAAAATGTGCATTATTTCAGGTAATACAGTTTTTGTATAATTTAGATATTCTATTTCAATA
This sequence comes from Forficula auricularia, assembly GCA_024734495.1. NCBI lineage: Eukaryota > Metazoa > Arthropoda > Insecta > Dermaptera > Forficulidae > Forficula > Forficula auricularia. The sequence continues at coordinate 94,927 of JALMQS010000435.1, forward strand.
GTTTTAGATATAATTATATAATTATTATATTTTTATTATATAAAGTCTATAATAATATTGAAAGCGATTGGTTTTACATTTTTTTTACTTTACCATACAGGGTATGGTCAAGTATTTTGTAATCGTGAAACACAAAGAGAAACAAGAGGTTGTCCTCTGCTTGATGCAAATAAACATACACACGCCTATATCGAGATGATATATCTGTATATATATATATATATATATATATATATATATATATATATATAATTTATTTTGTTTGGGGCTTATAGTTTCGAAGACTTGGTTTCATCATCAGTCTTTTTTAATTATAAATATTATTTATCATGGAGTCAATACCGTATGGATATTGAAAATTTGATGTTTCTTCACTGGTGGTCAGTTTAGAATTTTAAAGGAAATGCCGTCAAATTTTAAACATTATGAAAAATGAATAAAGTATGTTAGCAGGTATTTGGACGGGAAAGTAGAAAATCACCTGATGAAGCCGAAATGAAATTGGCGAAACGTTGCGTAAATCGATGAGAATTATTTGATTTTATACTTTCTAAATACCTGCTAACATACTTAATTCACTAATTAATATGGATGCGAAGGAGTTTAATAATAATCATGAAAAATATTCATTTAACAAGGAGGCCTGTAGGATAGGCTAGTACTACCCAGAGGTGTCTTTTGGTTGCATAGATAAAGGCGGATTCGGTTTCTTAGGCTATTCTTTACGTAGTACCTGATGGCTTAAAGTTAAAAGTAATATACTAATATTATTTTAGATTTTGAATTCAGGTAAAAAGGTAGAATTTTATTTGAAACCAGAATTAAATAAAATTTAAATGAAATTTATTTATTTTATTTTTACTTTATCCAATGCGAAGCATAGGTAAAATATTGTAATCGGTCTCGCGGAAAGCATGGCTTCAAAGGGTCCTCAGGTAAAGACTACGGAACCCATGGTCTTAATTAAAGTTACAAATTGTAGTATTCAATTAGGTTGAATTTTAGCACGGGACGGGGTCTCGTCGAGAGCCCAAAAAGTGCAATTTTTTCATTTAGTGCGTGCGGATGTATGTATGTATGGATGGATGGATGTAGGGATGTTATCGTTTTTTTGGCCCACGATTTTTTCCACACCGTTGCACCGATTGAAATGAAATTGAAAACTACCATTCTTTTAACAAAATGAAGCGCTGATTAGTTTTTGGTACATATCGGCCCACAAACATTAGTACTTTATTTCAGTACTTTTTTAGTTTTTTCTAAATATCTTAAATGACTTAACCAATTTTGATGAAATTTAATATCCTAATTAAGTACCTTGGGGACGACAAAAGGGTTAAATAAAGTTTTTAGTAAAATTATATTTTAAACTACTTTATTCTAGAGTAAGATTGTACTTTTTAAAATTCTTTAAAATTTATTCATTTGATGGTTTTAATATAAATCATATAACCTAACTTAAGTAAGAGTGGATAGGCTTCTCTGTGTGAAATGCTAAAAATTTGGGAGGAAATTTTATAAGTAACCATAGCAACTGCGTTGTTTTCTTATCTGTTACCTTTGCTGGAGACATAGAGGAATCGACTTAAAACCAAAAATAGCGATTGATTCTCATCTAGTTTAGTTAGTCAACGATTTGACCCACTGCACCATCATAAAGGCATCGCTATGCACAAAGTATTGAAATTAAACGCAATTAAAAATAATATTAATAAACAGGTTGTTCCTACGTAGACCCTTTTAACCCTAAAGAAAGAGGGAGATCCTTAGAATCGTATAATTATTATATTTTTATTATATAAAGGCTATAATATTGAAAGCAATGGTTACCTTTTTTTTTTTTTTTATCAACTCGGTTTTCAATATTTTTTGCTTAAATGCTAAATTTAGTAGGTTGGGCGAGAGCAATTTAGGTTGGGCGCTCGCCCAACTCTGGCGCCGCCGCTGTATATAAAGTAAATAATAAAATTATGACAAAAATCGGGCAAAGGTTGTTGCTACTATACTTTATCTCTAGCGGTATATTATTATTTAAATCACATCAATAATTGTATTAAATTTTTAAATTAAATAATAACTTTATTAACCAATAAAAAATTTCTAAAAAAAAAAATGTTTAACAATTTCAAATAATTCGGCCTCGAGGCCCAAATGTCTCATCGAATGGCTATAACATTTAGCTGGTCAAATATGAAAGAATGTATTGCGGAATATTTATTCACTATCGGGGTAAAAGTAATAGATTTTTTTATAACTTTCCCTATCAATAAAATTAAAAATATTATACAGGAATGTACTTTAAACACTTTGGGCTTATTTTCAAAATAAAATTGAAAATACCATTTGGTTGGCTTTTGAGCTAGAGAGTAGACAAAATTTGGTAAACATCCATTAAAATATAAATTTTTTGATGTTCATTTTATATATATAGAGACAAAAACTCAGTGAAATTGGTAAAAAAAATTTATAAAAATAGTTTTAACAGTTTTTGTCAGAAATTTCGAAAATACCAAAGAAAAAAAAACTTTTTTCATTCACTATTACAATACCTGACCGTATCCTGTATTGTAAAATAATATATTAAATTAATATACAGATTTTTGAGTTTCTTTTTTTTGAAAAAAGATGGAATTTTTTTAAAAATATACTCTAATATTAAGAACTGAATTTAAATATTTTAAATATTTCTACTAAAATCTTTGATTTGTTCCTAAATAAAATTAAATTTACTTCTTAACATATTAAAGTTGAAGAAGTTGTCTCAATTAAATAACCAAAACCAAAACATTATCTATTAGAATTTCGCTCTGGAAGACGAAAAGATTTATTTTTTAAATTTGATCAAGATTCACAAAAAAACGGAACACCCAATTGTTTTTTAAGGCATTTCAAAGGCTGTTTCAATAAATATTGAAGTCTTACTTTATGGAGGCGAGGATAGCAAAAGCGACGATCAGAGTTGCCAGGGAAACAGTGTAGCCGATTTCGGAAATGCATTTCAATGCTGGAAAATAGCCCTGGAATAAAAATAAAACAAAACTCATATAGTCAACTGGATTGGCCATAAATACCTCTACTAGGTATATACTAAAATAATTAATTGGCTCAGAAATAGAAATAATTTTTTCCCGAGAGAGAGAATTGATTTTACTCTCACACAAACACATGTCTAAAAACAATTCTCATATTTGTTTTGCCAAATAGGTAAATAAATCAGAGACTGATTTAAGTAAGATTGCGCCCTAGACAGATCACAGATTTGAGCATCTTTTTTTGAAAATAGTTGGAATGTTTTTCAAAACATCAGCTCGGGTTCAGATTAACCAATGTATTTTAAAAGATAAATAATTTAATCTTTAGGACAAAATCTAAGATTTTGTCCTAAAGATTAAATTATTTATCTTTTTAATATACATTGATGTTATGTTCAAGGGCGTTGATATAACATCACAATTTTTGGTTTTTAAAAAATATTTATTTTTTCTTAAAATGTATAACCATTCGAGATGATCTGATGATGCCATTATTCTGGCGAAAAAAATTTGTCCACCTAAAATTTTTATGCAGATAAAGAAGAGAGAATGCTAATCATGCATTTGTGTTTTACAACACTCTAATACAGTGGTCCCCCAACCTTTTTGTATCTAAGTGCACATTCTAGAATATCTGTCGGGCAGCGGGTTCATTTATTTTTTCAATGCAAATTAATTTAGGTATAGTTGGACATATAATTAAAAATGTTAGCCAGCCCAAAAATAGTTATCACGAAACAAAAAAAATAAATGAAAATATATTTATATATATATTTTATAGCAAGAAAATCTGACATTTATTAGTTTTTGAAAAATTATACTCTGAAATTCCTTAATTCCTTTTTTAAATGAAAATATTAAAAAAAATTAAAAAAAAATTTACATAACATTTTATTTGAAAAATTAAATTATTTTACCGTGGTCATTCAGAGATGGGCACACGTAAAACGCTCGCCGGGCGCCTATAGTGCCTGCGGGCATTGGGCTGGGGACCCCTTTTTTTTTTTTTTAATGATATTGATGAGAGAAGGAGATACACCAGAAGGTGGATCCCCTAAAGGCCTGTATGGGCTGGCCCCTCAATCGTGAAAAGAACAGAGCAGAAGGAAAAGAAGCCGGGATCACGAGCCAATCTCAGAAACTTAGATACAATTCAATATCCAATTTACTAAGGTTTTAGGGGCTTCGAGCAGTGGTAAATTCTCCGCGCGATAAATTCGGTTAAATTTATCTCCCACTTAATTTTTATTACCAGACCCTATACTTACAGAAAAAATGTCTGGGTATAGCCGGGAATCGAACCCGAGACCTCCGGGTTGCCAGTCAGTTACTCTGACCATTACACCACCGAGGCGGACCCCTGCTCTAATACAACTAGGGCTCGGATTTACAGGCACTAAAAATCTTTAAAATAGGCAGGCAACTAACTAAGCACTAAAAATAACTAAAATAGGCACTTAAAAAGGCATTTTAAGTAAAAATAAGGATTTGTTGTGGATGTGAGGGCCGATGTGATGAATAATGTGATAAATTTTGTATCAATTATCGATCTTTTGTGCGATATGTGGATTTATAAATAGCCTGGAGTGCGTTGATCTTGAGTGGGGTGGGGAGCTTTATTTCTATAGTGTAAAATGAAGGCAGGAAGAAAGACAGTATTTGAAATTGTTCAGTTTGAATAACTTGTTTTACCAGTGTAATGATTCTTGATGTAAAACGTCTGCTGGAGATAGATTTTGCGTGTTTTTGTGACTAGTAGTATATTATCCTCATTTCCACCCTTTAAAAATTTATTATAAATGTTAAAACAAAAAATTAAAACATGCAATGATCTTTTCCAGTTGGCGTGCACTGATGAAGAGCAGGGGTATAGCGCTCGAAACGTTGTTAAAATATCGATTACGTCTGCCCAAAATAAAGTAACAAATAGAAGTTGACTTTTATTTCAACTTTTTATTTTCCCCTTACTGGCCCCTTAGCCAATTCAATTTAAATGAAATAGGGCCACCAAACACGGTTCTTTTTAAAATAAAAATAAGAACTTAATTTCAAATATAAACCATTTCGGATGGTGTTAAATTTTCCTCTTTTGCACTACTATATATATCCTCCCAAATTCTTGGTTATTCTTTCCATTATTGTCAACCAGAATTCGGCTTCAGTATTTTGTCCATTTTTTGATTGAGATTGAAGGCAATAGAATTAGATGCTTTTTTATTATTTTTTTGAAATATCTGGAATATTTTTATGGACTGTATCAAAAGAGAGCTTTATTGCTTCTAATGGTGTACTTAATGGTTACAGGTAGATTGTTCAAATTACACTTTATTTATGCTAAAACAGCCTCAAGAGAGAAGAAAAAAAACATCCTTAGCCTCCCTTACAAATAAAGCATAATTGATTTTATCTATGACTTAAATTAATAAATAAATAGAATTACAGGACAATATTTAAAAAATAAATTTCAAATGTACCTTTTGAATTTCATCCAAATGATGAACATAATATATAGCTGCTTGCATCCAGATTCCCCACCTTAATAATTTTTCCGGACTATTTTCATAATAATTCAAAAAAACTTTAAAATTTAGAAAATGTATCGTAAAAAATGGAAATTATCAATTTTAGTTAAAATAGGCACTAAAAAAGCCATTTATAGATGAAATAGGCATTAACACCCAGAATAGAGCAAAATAGGCATTATAGGCACTAACAGATGCCTCTTATTTTATTGAGAATTTCATAAAACGCATAGATATCATATTTTTAAGCCATAAATAAAAAAAGGCAAATAGGGTGAAATCCGAGCCCTAAATATAACTTACATCAATATAAATTAGTTTACCAAAGCCTTAAAATTCCAATAACCGCGTAGTCTAAAAAATCCATTTAAATAAAAAGAAAAAAAAACACAAAGAAAAAAATTGTAATTTTCAAATATTTGGAAATATTTAATATTCACAAATTTTATCAACTCAAGTGTTAGATGACATTGTAAAGGCTTTTGGTATACCTACATATAGAGTGTAAAGAATTTACATTCTGTAATTGGTTCGAAAAAATTCTTCGAAACAACTTCAAACTACATTTCTCTTTTAATATAAATTTATATTTTAGATATTACATTTTTTCCCCTACAACTTTTTGATAAAACAAAAACAGAGACAATTAAAGTGAAAATGGATTGTTTTTTCATTCTCTTTGATGTAAGGAATTCCAAACACACGTCCGTGAAATAAATATAATAAAAAATATTGACACAAAAAAAAAAAATAGAGAGGCAAAAATAAACTTTAGGAATGAGAATAATAATTTGAGGACAAAAGAAAAATAATAGGTGTTTTATTATTTTATTTTTTATTAAGGCCTTAAGCTATCTCTTCTATGTTCTCTAAAACAATTAAATTAAATATAGTATTATTTATTGTACTTCGTCTAAAAGACAGAGAATTAATTAAAATTGTGAATCTACCTTTGTTTTAATTAAAAAATTAAGGAATTACGAATTTTTTTAAAGATTGTTTATAATTTAAGAAATTGCAGGTATTTTGGATGAAATGGTCACTTGAGGTGAATTTTTTAGAATTCTGTTTAAAAATAAAACGATACTTGAAAGTTCATCTGTCTATTCAAATGATCATTATCGCAAATGAGACCCCCCCCCCCGCCCACTCTCCAGGCTTCTTGTGCCGTATTTGTAAGAATATACACTAAAAAAACAATTTCTTTATAATAAATATATTGATAGAGCTGAGCATTTTTAATGAGCTCTTATTTATTCCAAAGATATTTTATTAATAATCAAGGTATATCGAAATCATTCCAAATATGACCAAATTTTTAGGTATTTAATCCGGCCTCCCTGGTCAGCATATCTGGCTGTCAACCCGGAGTTTTCGGGTTCGATTCCCGGCTTTACCCAGACATTTTTATTTCTGTAAGTATAGGGTCTGGAAAAAAAATTAAGTGGGAGATAAATTAAAAAAAAAAAACCTAATTTATCGATCGGAGAATTTACCACTGCTCGAAGCCCCTAAAAACTTAGTAAATTGGATATTGGATTGTATCTAACTTTCTGAGCTTTGGCTCGTGATCCCGGCTTCTTTCCTTCTACTCTGTTCTTTTCACGATGGAGGGACCATCCCATCAGGCCTTTAGGGGATGGACCTTCTGGTGTATCTCCTTCTCTCATCAATATCATTAAAAAAAAATGTATTATATACTTGGCTGATCTATTTTATTTTATTAGATATCTCTTAATATCTAATGAATATATTGTATACTTCTAATTAATCCTCTTATTATATCTAAACAAATGTTTTTTATCATAAAACGACTTAGATTTTCTGGAAATAGTGATATCTTAATAATTAATTAGTTCGAATAGAGGCATCTTAACTATTAATATATCTAGAATTGCTTCAAAAATATGAGAATACTTAAAATACGTATATCATTTATTCATTGAACAGAGATCGATTTCGCCTTAATTAACTTCACCATCTATTCATATCAAATAAAATTTCTTAACTATAAATATATCGTTTTTTCAGTATACCCAGTACGGATAAAAACAAAAGTACATTTAAAGTCATTTATATAAATTTTTCCTTGAATACTTGTCCACCCATTAACTGAATACACCATACACAATAAAATACTAAAATTACTTTAGTGTTCACGTGATTTTTACTTAGAACCATAAATGTTCCACAAAACTTCGAAAATTTTTATAAACAAAATATTCTAATATGAATAAATAAAGAACAACTGTCTAGCAGCATCCTGTATGAAGATTTTCTACTTTGTATGGATAAAAAATTAATTTTCAAAATAATTGATCTTAATAATTAAACCTGTCCATCAAAGCTTCATCTTAAACATATAAAATAATCATCTTGCGCTTGTCAGGCGATTCATAATCGCCAGTTGTTTTGGATTTTTTCCTTTTTTTTTATTCATTAAAATAAAAATATATCATTTATATATATATATATGTCTATATTTTTTTTTGGTTCTTTAAGAAAATGACACGAGCATCTAGCACGTGACTGAAGAAAGAAAAATCGCTTTTTGTTTATTTCGTAACCTGTCATTTGCAATGAATAATAATATATAATATATATCATCATCCTATCTTCTTTTCCCTTTTGTATTGACCCTTTAGAATATGAAGACTTTAGTTATTTATTGAAAGAGATTTCTTTTTAGGGCAACGATTCCCTTGGGGGTTCTAGACCCGAAACAAATATCATATATACTATATAGACAATCTAGATAGCTTCGATTAATCTTTACAGCCCCTATAGGTTTCATTTTTTTAGTAAATGGATGCAATTCATACAAGAGTCAAAAAATTAATCCAAGATACAGCTAAGCTAGCCCGCTTGTTCCCCTGGCTGTTTGTGAGTATATTTACGCCCTTGAGCGCTTTTATCAAGTTTGTATGCAAATTCTATGAAATGTATTTACTTTGGCCTGGAAAAGGTCCCTTAGAACCCTAGAGAGTTTAAAGTTAAGCTATTTGACTTTTAACCTTGTACCACCGATGCTATAGTTGGGTATATTCCTGGGTATGTTTTGGTTATTTTAAGGTAAATTGGTTTTAAATGATTTTTTAATACGATTGAAAGACAAAAATAATCTTTTTTTATTATCATTTCTACAAAACCTACATTTCAGTATACAGTAAAACCTAGTTTATCCGGCCCGGATTTGTAGACATTTTTATTTTAATAAATGTTCACATAGATAATAATTTTTAACTCTGAAAGTAAGAATGAAATTATAATTTCACCAAAAATTCGCTTAATTAATAGAGTAAAGGGTGTGTAGTTTCACAGTGAATGAAATAAAACTCAAAGAGGTTTATACAAACTCAATATATTTTGGATTATTAGTCCATCATCAGGAGTTTACAAGTTAATACTAATAATAATTGAACGAGTAGTCACCATTCTTGACATTCAAATCATGTGTACCAATATAACAAAATATAACATTCAAATCTTACATACCAACCTAACACAAGAAAATCACCAATGAAATTAAAATTTAAAAAATTGTTTTACAAAGATTTTTCTTTTTTAATTATAAAATATATAAATGTAAATATAAGAAATCTAAGTAAATATGAATATTAATATAAATAAAAATTACAAGTATAAATATAAAGTCTTTTTAGAATTAAATTAGAAAATAAAATTACAAATTTAAGTCATAGACCACTCGTTCAATTATTATTAGTATTAACTTGTAAACTCCTGATGATGGACTAATAATCCGAAATATATTGAGTTTGTATAAACCTCTTTGAGTTTTATTTCATTCACTGTGAAACTACACACCCTTTACTCTATTAATTAACATCATGTTTCACCTAAAACCTACACCACTTTCCATAAGTAAAAAAAATTCGCTTATTTAAAGATTTGTTTTGTTTTTACCACCCATATATCCGGATTATCCGGTTTGCTTTTGGTCCCAGTTAGTCCGGATAAGCGAGGTTCTACTGTAATTAAACTAAATTTTTCTAACTAATGGCCTATTAATGATAAATGAAATAGAAATATATTGAAATAAGACTCACATATCAAGGGTTCCGGACCTAATATTGTATGTTTTATATTATTAAATGAGCAATTCTTATATAAAATATTAAATCGGCTTCTCGAAAACGGCTCTCATGAACATTTGTTAGTATTTCATGTTTTAAGAACCCTTTCCAAATTTTAGATCGATAAAAAAAATTTTAGAGGTCGCTCAAGAATTTTGAATATCTCAAAAATGTAAAAAAAAAAAAAAAACTCTTTTAATAAGCTAGTGATTTTTTTTACTATAAATTAAAAAAATTAATAAATAGTAAAAGATGGCACATGACAATAAATATTTTTTAATACCGATTTTTTTGAGTCTCGTCTTCTATTTTTGTTCAATATGTTGGAAATTATTAGTAAAAAAAAAATCAAGCTCTAATATTTTAAGGTCACTCGAAAACGTCAAACATGAATAAAAGCAGATCTTCGAAATTCTTGAGCGACCTTTAAAAATACATATTTTGAGCTGAAATTTTCAGATTGTTATTTTTATTACATACAGAAAGAATTTTCGAAAAAGAAAAAAAATTGATTTTTGTTCATTTTTGAGATTTCCAAAACTCTTAACGACCTATAAAAAATTTTTATCGAGCTAAAAGAGAGAGGATTTTTAAAACAATGAAATACTAACAAATTTTTTTTGGAGACTCATAAGAAAAATATTCGGTTGAAATGGGTCACCTTAGTAGATATATTTACTTAATATACTAACAGACATTTTGATAAAATAATTAATATTTCTTAAAATATAAATTTTTAAATGTTCACTAGACATATCAAAATAATTTGAGTCATTTTTGAAATATTTCAACAACGAAGTAGAAAAAAAATAAATACAAAAATAAACACTTTTTTCATGCAAGATTACAATACTTGACCATATCCTCTATGGTAAAATAAAAATGATCAAATCAAAAAAATGCACGTTTGATAATTAGGACCTTGAAGCTTAAACATAGTGAAGGGCTTTAAAGCTTATTGATTTTTGGATTTTAGTTCATTGACTGGATCGAAAATAATTTAAATAAACTTCAAATATTGATTGATTGATGTAATATATAGGTAATCCGTGTAAATTTAATTAAACCACATCCTTGTCATAGATGAACTCTAAATCAATTCCCTGGAAATTACAATTTTATGGAAAATCTATAATTACTATTTGCGAATAAGATTATATAATTTCTGAACTGTCAAAATTGTCCAATTTGTTCTATTTGAAAGAAACAGAATGCAGGAGGAATGACGTTTCACTCAAATAGATTTACGGAATAAGCCAAATGATGCTTCTATCATAATCTGCTCAAATGTGAGAATATTAATTGAACTATGAGGAATTAATCATTCCATAAATGCATCCACTAACTCACAGGCTCACAATCTTTCCAGGAAATAAATAGTTTATTATTTTATTGTTATAAGATTCTTCAAAAACTTAGTGACTTAATTTTTAAATTATTTTCAAATTTAAACATTTTTTTAGTCAAAAACTAAAAAAAGACAATAATTTCATTTAATTTGTATTATTTATTTTATTGATAACCTTTCAATTTAAAAATGATAATTAGTTTATATGTAATATCGTTATGTAAATAATTTACTTGGAAGAAATAAAGGTAAATATTTCTAAGATAATCCCAAGGGGTTGACATTTATTAAATCAGGGATGGGATCGATTATTACTTTATCATATAGGGTATGGTCAAGTATTGTATTGTAATCGTGAATCAAAAAAGTGTTTTTTTTGCTTTTTTTTCGAAATATCTCAAAAACGGCTAAAACTATTTTGATTAAAAAAATTTTCGCTCTACAAAAAAGCCCTAATAAGTGAACATCGAAAAAATTATATTTTTCGAGATAATAATTGTTTTGTCAAAATGTATGTCTGGTTGTTTGTCCGTCTGCGCGTTACCATATTTTTGTGGACAAGCTAGCTCAAAAACTAGTGTGAATATCGAAACCAAATTTCACATGTAGTTTTGGTGCATTGAGATTACGGGCTGATTAGATTTTGGTGCATATCGACAAAATTAAGGGGAGCGGAAGGGGAGGGGGCTAAAAATTAAAAATCTAGGCCATTTGAGCAAACTCAACCAAACTTTGTATACATAATCAGTGGGATCCCAGAAGAGTTAAAATACAAAATCTAATGGTCCAAATAGGGGGGGGGGGGGGTCAAAAAATGAAAATCTCAGCCCTTGTATCAAATTCAACCAGAAGTGTATGGTAGAGTCAAGTGGATGGCCACATCAGAATTCGTCAATTTATTTTTAATTATATATCAGAAGTAAAGTAAAGAAAATTTTGAAAATTTTTTTAGAAACTTTTAAAAATTTTAAATATAAAATACTAGGTAGGTTTCATATAAATAAAAGATCAGATGCTTGTTTAGAAGGATTCTATATATATTTCGGGGTATAAGCCCATCTTCAGGAGTTCACAAAGGACACTGAATAAAAAATTTATTATTTATGGGAAACCTACCTAGTATTTGATATTTTAAATTTTAAAAAGTTTCTAAAAAATTTTCCAAAATTTTCTTTGCTTTATTTAAAATGTTTCACCAAGAACCCACACCATTCTCCCTTAACAAAATATATCAGAAGGGTTGTTTATCTTATGAGGAACCAAACCCGAGTGCACATATTAACTATCCGGCTACCCTGTGAGGTGAATCCCTTACTGACATATGAATGCTTCACTTGCCAAATCGATTAACTCCATAAAACAAAAAGTGGAGAAATGCGATGAAATAATGTAGGGAAGGGTGGACAAAGTGGCTTCTAGTTATTTTCCCCCTATAAGAGTACTACCAAGGAGCGGAAAACACATCAATTATTTCGCTATCATTGTCATACTCATCAAGTTAGGAGCTGTTCTGATCACTTGTTTGGAAATTATTCAAGATTTTCCTGTTTTTCAACGTGTTGATGTAAGGAAAGCCTATGTCAATAATTATTATAACTAAATACAAGTTCCTAATACAAACGATAAGCTGTAACTTTTTAAAACAATGTGAGTGAAGCTTTAAATGTATGTGTCAAGGTAAGAGCTTCGGTTACTTGTTAAACCTGCAGAGTCGCATTTACTTAATAACGTCATTGAGGCCACAGTGGCCACGAATAAATGAATTCAGAAAAGAAACTATCAAATGCTAATAATGTTTGAATAATTGAACAATTAATTGAATTGAACAATTTAAGTTAGAAAGTAAGTTTTGTGATGCTTTCATGTTACATTTGTATTCTTTAAAATCCAGTCAAACACAAAGTGGCCATTTTGCCCTGCCCAGTAGGGCAAAGTGGAGTTTTATAGGCAGGGCCGTCTCAAGGGTAGGTATGTACCGCCCGGGTGCAAGATATTATTTGCCGCCCTTCCTCTTCAGAAAATCAATGTTATATTCCGAGAATAATAATAATAAATGCGTTGATTTAATTGAATTGAAGAATTGCCCAAGCAAAAATGGGGTTTAATTCAAAACAAAAACTACTATCCTCCTCCTCAATCAGCTTAGCAAACAGGAAGTTGCTATTGAAGACATATGTATGGAGCATAGCCATGTACGGGTGTGAAACCTGGACAATTGGAAAAGCGGAGAGAAAGAGATTGGAGGCTTTCGAAATGTGGTGCTACAGAAGAATGATGAATATCAAATGGATGGATAAAATTACAAATGAAGAAGTTCTTGGAAGAATCGGAGAAAGAAGAACCTTGTGGAAGAGTCTGAAGAAGAGAAGAGGTCAGATGATGGGGCACACACTGAGACATGGGGGACTGCTTAGGGGATGATATCTTGGAAGGGGCGGTGGGAAAGAAAAAGAGAAGGGGAAGACCCAGATTAGAATATTTCAACCAAATAATTGGGGATATGGGATGCCAGACATTTAGAGAGGTCAAACAGCTGGCGGGGGACAGAGTCGAGTGGAGACGGATTGTTGCATCAAACCAGTCTTAGGACTGTATACTCAATGATGATGATGTTGATTTAAAATTCTGATTTTAATTATTTGAAAACTGTTAATCTGTTTAAGAAATAAAACATTAAAATAAAAATGATAAAGGTAACTTTTTATAAACTTTATTTTTTGGTATAATTTTAAAAAAGAATGTATTTGAAACAAACATAAAAAAAGATAGTACTTTCATATAATCCTTAGTTATAACAAAAAAGAAGTACCTTACCTATATACATAATTTTATATAATATTAATCTGTTATTCTTTATTAGCTCTATTTAATGGGCATCTTTGTGGATGTGTTTATAAATATATATTTTTTTTTTTTTTTTGGGGGGGGGGGTCCGGCTGGTCTAGTTGTTAGCGTCTCCACCTGCTAACCAAGTGGACCCGGGTTCGAGTCCGGGTCGAGGCGTTCGGCTGATGGCTGATCCCCTGCCTTGAAGACAAATTTTAATATAAAAATAACTGGTATCGTAAATTGGCTTATGGCTTGAAAGGCCGAAAAGCAAAAAAAAAAAACTTTTTATTTTATTTTTTGCCGCCCGGGTGCCATGCACCCCTTGCACCCCCGGCACAGGACGTCCCTGTTTATATGGTTGCGGGAAATTTCTTTTTTGATTTTAACTAACGGACATGAGTCAAAATAAATTGTTTTCCATACACCTAAATAATTAAACTAATTTATGCCAAAATTTCAATTCTTTTTTCAATTTTTACTTATTCAAATAAAAAAAAAATTCCTTGCCGTGGCCACTATGCTCACCCTTCCTCTACATTATTACATTATTTATTATTCAATGCCCAATTTTTTTTTTGTCATTTAGTGGTGTTAATAGGTACTTATTATTATAGACATTTGTTTTGAATATATACAGTTATGAGTCAATCAAGTGATTTGAAATTAAAATTTAATAAAATTCAGAAAGTGGAGTTAATCGATTTGGCAAGTGAAGCATTCATATGTAAACGCGCTAAATATTACACTTGAATTAAATCTTCATTGGTAAAATTTCGCGGTCTATTAATTCTAGATTTAAAGACATAGCCAATAGCCATGCCATTAAAGGTAATAGTGTTTTGAATTTCGAATTACTTTAAAATTCAAAAGGTAATGTATCAATCAATTAATTTAAATAATATTTTAAATTATAGTATTATATTTATTATTTCTCTAAGGCTTGAGCAATTGAAGAAAATATATAATAACAAGTTACTTAAGTTTTGGAGGAATAAATTAAAAAATAAGATTTCAAATTGCAGATAGATATACTTTAAATTTCTAATAAAATCACACATCCTGCCTACAGCTTCTCACCCTCTGTACAAGGCCCAAATCCGCCCATGTCTCGTATTGGCTGGGTGCATGACTAGTATCGCCATCTGGTAGCTCTAAATAGGTACTTCTGCCTCATTTATAGCCTAGTAAATAGGGGATTTTCACCTTACATTCTTCTTAGGGCCGGTTGTATGTCGCGAAGTAAATGTAAAGTAAAAAGAGTTTACCAACCGACAAACAACTGGCCCTTAGGGCCGGTTGTATGTCGCAAAGTAAATGCTACTCTGAGTAAATGCACTGAAAGTACCTGTCATCTGATTGGCCATCCCAGTGGTTCCATTTACCATCTACCGTTTGTTAGTGGTAAAAAGCATTTACTTTGCGACATACAACCGGCCCTTAGAGTGACATGCCCGAAACGAGCGTCGGCGCCTCTCCACATATACCTGAGCTGAGTGTGTTTAGTTGTTTTACACATATATACGGGACCTACTTTTTAACGTCGGTTTAACGGCTAGTTTGGAGAGGTTGACGAGGCAATTATACTCTTGGTAGGTTGCCATTGCATTCCAAGAGGAGGCGACTGCAAATATCTGCCGAGACTCAGTCTCGAACCAGCATACTTTAGGTCACCGGTCCGACACTAACCACTGATCCACAGTCGCCTCTCTCAGCTTACATTAATTGTGGGATTTTTTTTTCTAGGATCGTTTAGTATGGTGTGGGTATGACAAATCTAAGTTTGGGGTACAACTTTTGGTGGCCAAAAAACTTCGAAATTTTCGGACTTTTTCCAGTTTTTAGCTTATAACTCGAAAACAATTCACATTTTGTAAATATCCGTTCTATAGTACATTTAAGAGGACAAAATTTTGCGTCGATTAAAAAAAAGAAATGCAAAATTGGTCAAGTAGTTCGATTTTTAATTGGGATCCAAAAAACAGCCCCCGTGATTACTTTTGAATATCCACAAAAACTCGCACTTTTTTCGATTTTTTCTATTTTGAACATGAAAAAGCACGTTTTGGACAAAGACCGCTCTATACATTTTTAAACTAGATTAAATTTGCTACAAATCAAACAAAGTTTCATCTTAATTGGAATGAATTAAGATGAAACTTTGATTTGTAGCATATTTAATCTAGTTTAAAAATTTATCTCTGGCATCTGTGGAGAGGGCCATGCTCTTGCAATTCAGAAGCGAGCTGTCAGACTAATAATTGACGATTCGACCCTCACCGACTCCCTCGACTCGTTGAATTTTATAAAAACTAATCTAAATATCTCATTGTCTAAAAAACACCACATAAACTCCCATTGTAAAGAAGTATTTATTTAATATGTTTTGTTAAGGGATTTTTTATTTTAAATTTTAAAAAGTTTCATAAGGCAGTTGTTTCGCGAAAATACCTATAAGATAATGCTAGAGTATATAGAACAGACAATAAGGATTCATAATTCATAAGCCCAAAACTTTTTGCTGTTTATCACTACTAGCCAATACCGTGCTCGTTTGACAAATCTAGCAGCACTGTCCGAGCTTGTATATATTTTATCATAGAAATTTCAGATAAAATACATTATAAAGGGAGATTTATAAAGCAAAAAGTTCTTAATAAGCGATTAAAAGCTTTTAAGGAATTTGGTGTTGGTACTTGGTGAAACATTTTTTTAAAATTATTGGATAAAAATACTTGGTAGGTTTCACATTAAGATATAAAAAAATAAAACGAATTTATTTTTGGAGAATCTTTAATCTCGATATATATATTTCGGGTGACTAACCCATCTTCAGGAGAAACAGAAAGTAAGTGACCTGGATAAGTCGAAATTGAATACAAGTCAATGGTAAAATTTATTTTTTTAAGATAACCAAAGGGTAAATATTTAAAATTAGTGGAGGGAGAAAAGGTAGGGAGTCTACTTTTGTTTAATTTTGAGTGGCCTTTTGAGAAATGAGGATTTCGAATTTGAATACAACTCAATGGTAACATTTATTTTTAAGATAACAAAAGGGTAAATATTTAAAATTAGTTGAGGGAGAAAAGGTAGAAAGTCTACTTTTGTTTAATTATGAATGGCCTTTTGAGCAATGAAGATTTCGAATTTGAATACAACTCAATGGTAAAATTTATATAAATTTAAATATTTGTCAGTTACTTTCTGTTTCTCCTGAAGATGGGTTAGTCACCCGAAATATATATATCGAGATTAAAGATTCTCCAAAAATAAATTCGTTTTATTTTTTTATATCTTAATGTGAAACCTACCAAGTATTTTTATCCAATAACGATTAAAAGCTGTTGCGACAATGGCTGGTTGAAACGAAAAAACGTCAAAAAAGGTACTAAAGTTAACCCACTTTTTAGGTTAAATAAATGCGTTATTGCCAGTTGTTTTTAGTGTAAATTTTTCATTATACATTTTTTATTATTAATTCATTATTATCTCAGAAACTGTGTTGTAACTATGAATTAAAATTTTCTTAAAAAATATATTATAGTTATTGTTTAATGTTTTTTTTTTTTGACTTTTCAGCCTTTCTAGCCATAACCCATTTACGATACTATTTATTTTATTTAAATTTGTCTCTACCTCGGGGGTCAGATTTTAGCCGGATGCCTCGAGTCGGATTCGAACTCGGGTCCACTTGGTTAGCAGGATGACACGCTACCGCTCTGCCTATCCGACCCCTTGTTTAATGTTGTTTAATGTTAGTTTTTTTAACAATGTTAAGAAGATTTCTTAATTTTTTTAACAATGTTAAGAAGATTTCTTAATTATAATTAAATATGTGTGTAAACTTTCCGATATCCCGTATAGTGCCAATGTATAAGAGTCTGAAAAACTCTATCTTTGGAATTTAATATCTCAGGAACTATATTGTTCATAAATTTCGTTTTGCCACCAATCAATCCAAAAGTATTTAAATAATAATCTATCTAAATTTCAAAAAAAATCCTAAGATATATGGGGAAACATCTACCTTAAATTTTTCAAAAATTTCTTTACTTTATTTAATATGTATTGAATAGCATGAAAAAGTTCATACAAATAAACTTCCCTTTATCAATTTTTCAAACTAAACTACTAACTTAGTTAAATTTTTCTGAAAATCATATGGCAGGTAACTTATTCATTTATCTGAGAGTCATCAAGAAACAGCATTTTGTCAATTTTCGATATTAAAATGAAAAAATTTTCTGTGGATAAAAATGTTTAAGAAAAAAATAAAACCGACTTCAAAAAAATTAAATGGAACAAATAAAATACAC
>JALMQS010000435.1:113164-127912 GCA_024734495.1 Forficula auricularia
AAAAAAAATTAAATGGAACAAATAAAATACACTAAAAGGTATAAAATAATTATTATCTTATTTAGTTACAACTAAACGACGAAATATTAACATGAAATTACTTTTTGAAGTCGGTGCCAAACAAACTATACCTATAAGCGAGCGTACCCACCAAACGTACTAAGTAAGATCCGTCGAGTGCGATTCATAACATGTATATGTTTGGCACCGACTTAAAAAAGTAATTTCATGTTAATATTTCGTCGTTTAGTTGTAACTAAATAAGATAATAATTATTTTATACCTTTTAGTGTATTTTATTTGTTGCATTTAATTTTTTTTGAAGTCGGTTTTATTTTTTTCTTAAAAATTTTTATTTTTCTCTTTTTAATGATGTTATTAATAGTGATCCTATCATCAGAACTTGACCAAATTAATATTGCACCATCCCTAAAGACACCCCCTTTCCAATAAAAAAAGAATCATCGAAATCGGTTCATAAACAAAGAAGTTAGTCCTGAACAAACCTAACAAAAAAGGTCTAATATCTACGAAAAAAAATGGGACCAATCGGAACGTAGACTGGACCCAATGCAATTTTTTTTTTCAAAATCGGTTCACAATTGGCGGAGATATGAGGTAACACAAAAAAAAAAAAATTCAGTCGAATAGAGAACCTCCTCCTTTTTTTGAAGTCGGTTAAAAATAAAAAGTGAAATGCCGGAGTCGGATTCGAGCCCTAGGAATTAATAATGTTCTTAGAAATTTAAAGTCTATTTCTAACGGCAATTTATGAAAAGTTATTCCATTGCCACTTAACTACCTTTTTATAAACTACCGAGTATACCGAGTCTTGAAAACGTTTCACTTGTTTATTGAATTCAAATTATTATTGAAAGATATAGATTGGTTCAAATCCCATGCACCCTTAAGCCTAGAAATGATGAGTTCCAAAAGGTAATGAGCCTCGACATGGACATAACTTTTGTTTTATATCATATCAAAATAAAATTGGCAGAATGTATTTTTCCGGACAGAGAATTTTGAGAAAGAGAAAAGCCCCACGCACATCTCTTCTTCTTCGAATTTCGCAATGCATGATAAAATCTCAATAAGAAGAATTCTTCCAACGAAAAACATTTAGTATAAAACGGATGTCGTTTTGTTATTAGATAATATGAAAGCGAAGCAGAAGAATATTTGAATCCTCCTTGTTTTGTTATTTTTTTTCCGCATGAATAATAAAATAATTACGTATGGTTGAAAAACATTCCTTTCTTTTTTTTGATCAACTCTAGATATATTAATAGTTAAGATGCCGCTATTTGAACCAAACACCAATAAGTAAATTATGAAAATATTGTTATTTTAGTCAAATAGTGAAATAATTCAATTTAATAGTTAGGTATTTAAATGGAATAATACGTAATTACGACAAGAAATGATATAAACTTGAATATTTTTTATTTATAATAAATATAGGTATGTATTTCTGACTAGAAGATGAGTACCTTGTAATGATATAAGGGGCAGACCCCCCCCCCCCCCCATTCATTTAATGTGCAACTTCGTTGCCGAGTTTATGTTTTTCAGAATAATTAAAGTATTCTACAGTTGGCAGCCTGGAGCCTGGCTCGTTGAGCGGCTGATGTCAGGTCAGCTGCCCGCCGGCCGAGCGGCTACAAATCAGTCGAGTACGAGCTGAAGCCTTGAGCAGACCTCTGGATCGCCTACGCAATACTCTCTTCTTTCGCCATCTTTCGCTTACTTTCTTTAACCAATACTTCATCTTCCTTCACGGCTTATCGAAGCGATTCATTTTTTTAACTTTTTATATATATATTTTATATAACTTCTATATCGAACAGACAGTCATTATCCCTGCCAGCCATAATAGCTTTTCTTAATATTTTATTATAAAATATTTTCTTTAAAAAGAAAATATCTCATTTTTTTATTTAATTTATTTTAACTCTCTTAAACGTGACTGGCAGGTTTAACCCTTGAACTGCATTTTCTATTTGTCTTTGTATTTATATTTATAATTATTTTTTTCTATTAATAAATAGTTTTTTTACTTCATTATTTTTTTCTTCAACCCAGAGTGTTCATAGCCATTTACACCTGACCAATTTAGATCATAGGGCTCTCTTAAAGTCACATAAAGCCCTTAAATCGCAACAACCTATATTCATTTCATGTAGAATCTATATTCAATCAAATAAATTATACAAATATTTATTTTTAATTATTCATTTGGTTGAATTAATTAGATAAAAATTTGAATTAATTATTATATTTAATTTAAGATACAAGGTAATCTAATTTTAATATATATTAATATTTCTTATAATCTTATAATGGGTTTTAAAATTTAAAAAAAAAATACAATTATAATTATGCAAACAAAATTTTTTTAAATTTCTTAATTATTAAGATATCACTATTTGCAAAAAATCTAAGTCGTTTTATGATAACTAGACATTCGTTTATATAAAATAAGAGGTTTTACTGAAGTAAACAAGACATTCATTTAATATTAAGAGATATCTAATAGAATAAAATAGATCACTCAAGTATATAATATATTTGGATTAAATACCTAAAAATTTGGTCATATTTGGAATGATTTCGATATATCTTGATTATTAATAAAATATCTTTGGAATAAATAAGAGCTAATTAAAAATGCTCAACTCTATCAATATATTTCCTATAAAGAAATTGTTTTTTCAGTGTACTTGGAAGAACGAGCTTCGCTTAGGTTTTAATTATTGTTTATTTAATCAACCACTTGTTTTGTTTTGATTCAACCACATTATTCATTTATTTCAACAATCTATTAATAATAATTTGTGTAATTAAAAACCTATTTAAATATTTTTTCCGAAAATTGGAACCAGATTACTGTATATAATATATATTTTTTGAAATAAATTCTTAATTCTATTAAATGAATAAGGTTTTTTTATAAAAACATATATAAAACGTTTATTAATTTGTAACAGAAAAAACAATTTTTTGAAAAAGATTGATTAAATAGGCCACTGAGGAAGTCAAAATAAATTGATAAAACGTCTTGCCCATTTAATAAAAACTCTGTGTTTTTAATTTTTGTTCAATTCCCTGCTATTCCTGTTGGAAATTTATTATGGACCCGAATGATAAGGGGTTTATTAATGATTCAAACGTTTAGGAAAAGAAAATTTATTTTTCGAAATGATAGGTTGGTTAAAAATAATCTGGAGAACCAGCCTGTTTAATTTTGAAATTTCTTGATCATATGAGAATGACCAATGGATAAATTCCAAACTAATCTTCTTGCTGGGCTGGAAGGCTCTGGCTTGAAGATCCGGGTTTAATAAAGGTGTGGACTGTATATTTTAAATTAAGAATAAAAGGAAGATGTATTTCTTCTTTTTCAATAAATAAAAGTCAAAGATTGGTGATATGAATATTTACAATGGTTTTAATGAGAGAAAATAATGCTGATTTTCTACATACGAAAATGAGATATTATACAAATGGCGATGGCGGTGATCGAATGCAGACTTCTTGTGGCAATTCTGTTCACTTGGGTTTTTTCTCCGATGATATGATAATGAATTCAAGTTTGGTTTCTTCTCCAAATTCAATAAAAGATTAAAATTACTTTTAATCAATCCACAATTCTCAATTTAGTTGTTTAAATCAAATTAAATAATAAACAATTGAGATTTAAGTACCAAACAGTTTAAATCAAAATAAAATAAATTCTCAATGGCTAACGAGCGTTTTTACTCAAAAATATAAATCAACTCTCTCAAAAAATCAAGATGCAAGCGAAGTCATCAACCAACTGGCTGGCTGGCTAACGAGCCCTGCCAGTTTACAAAATATTCCCTTAGAGGGCATCACTCGTCATTTATTAATTCAAATTTATACACAGCCCGAAAAACCTCCCCAAGATCTTTGAGATAAGTGATCGTTGCCCGTATGGCTACAAAATAGAAAGAAAACCTATTAAGAACACAAACTTATAGCATTCCTTTGACCTGTGAATAATTAGTTTAACTAAGAAAAACTGCATCAAATTAAAGTTATTCGAAAATAAGACCCTGGCTGATTGATTTTTCGACCCAAAAACACCCTAATCCGTGATTTTCATCTAGTCCATTTCGAAAAACCGATTCTATACATATGTAAGTAGGTATATATAAGAATTTCTCATTTAATATAAGATTGAAGTCGGGACATTTTAAGGAGGCGGAAATGTTTACCTCGAATTGCGTATAGTTGGAGACCGAGTTGTCGAATTCTTGAAAGAGCTGCGTCATCTCGCCATTGGAACATTGAGAGAAATTGGTCCACTGCGTCCGCTTCTTGATGTCGAAGAACCATTGGCCATCGGGCATGCATTGCCGAGACGCATTGAAATTCTGCAATCACATTAGAAACAGAGAAAATCCAGGGGATCAAATAAAATGACTTTCCGAAGAAACAAGCAAAAGTTTTTTATTAGAGCGTTTTTAAAGCGTTTTATTTTGAAACGATTTCACTTGCGGTAGTCTCATAAAATAATTAATTCTTATTAAATATTAGGAATAACCATTGAATAGTATAATCAAATAATTGACGGGGTTCTCTTTCAACAAAGGAATGATAAAATTTATTATTAACTAAAAATAAAAATTTAAAATTATATGATTCTCGAATTTTAAATAAATAAATATTAAATTAAAATACTTTATATTAATCAACATTCTTAAAATTTTTTGATGGTAAGTAATACTCATTTTCAAGTTATTATTGTCGATAAATGTTTACGGAGTTTATTAAAAATAAGCTGACGTGTTCTGATGTGGCCATCCACTTGACTTTACCATACAACCTGGCCCCTCACTTATATTTAATATTTAATAAAATTATTTATAATCATGTAGGGCGGGGGGGGGGGGGGGTAGTTTTTGTATTTTTAGACTCCTGGGACCCACTGATTATGTATACAAAATTTGGTTGAGTTTGGTAAATGGCAAAGATTTTCATTTTGCGACCCCTCTCCCCATTTCGGGCGGTTAGTTTTTGCATTTTTAGACTTCTTGGGTCCCACTGATTATGTATACAAAATTTGGTTTAGTTTGGTAAATGGCCAAGATTTTCATTTTTTGACCCTCTGCTCCCCCTTCCCATTTTGGGCGGTTCGATTTTGCATTTTTAGACTTCTGGGGATCCACTGATTATGTACACAAAATTTGGTTGAGTTTGCTCAAACGACCTAGATTTTTAATTTTTAACCCCCCCTCGACCCCCCTTAATTTTGGGTCGGTATGCACCAAAATCTAATCAGCTCTTAATCTCAATGGACTACGTGTGAAATTTGGTTTTGATATTCACACTAGTTTTTGAGCTAGCTCGACCACAAAAATTTGGTAACCCACAGACTAACTAACAGATGGACAGACTAACAGACATTTTGACAAAACAATTATTATCTCGAAAAATATAATTTTTTCGATGTTCACTTTTAGAGATTTTTTGTAGACCTAAATGCCATGGTTTCGCTCAATTTTTTTAATCGAAATAGTTTCAGCCGTTTTTTAGATATTTTGAAAAAAAGAAGGAAAAAACCACTTCTTTCATGCACGATTACAATACTTGACCATACCCTGTATGGTAAAGTAAAAAGACAAACACTTAGGGCTAGTTGTATGTCGGTTGGTAAAGTCTTTGTAAAAGTTGACAAAGGGTAAAATGTTAGAATTCACCTTGTGCCCTGCGGGATGACCAATCAGATGAAACTACGTGTCATCTGATTGGCCATCCCACCCGGCACAAGGTGAATTCTAACATTTTACCCTTTGTCAACGTTTACAAACACTTTACCAACCGACATACAGCTGGCCTTCAGAGGAGGCGAGTGGACAGCATACTATACTAATATATAAATTAGGAACAATTTTAATTTAATATATAATAAATAAATAAATAAAAAATATAAAAATTCTGACCGATTTAATGAAATTTTTATTATTAGGGAGAAGGGAGCTCAAATAATACTTTTGAAGAATCTATAGACTAAGTATATATGTAGTATTTTATCCGATGGCCCACATGAGGGGGGTCCAAAAAATAAATTAATAACATTATCAAACCAAAAAGATCTGGAAAAAATTATTTTCACTTTTGGAAAACTTTTCAGAAATCTAAATTGAAAGTTTCAAGTCTAATTATTGTAGGTTTATAGAAGGTAATATTTAAAAAAAATCTCTTTTTAGTAAATCAAAATATGTTTATTAAACGAAAACTAGAATGAAAAATAATTTTCTTATAATTTAAATTATGAAAATAAATTTAAAAACAAAAACAAAAAAAAACTTGAAATGGACCTTGATCGTTTTTAGCCATTAAATGAATCTCAATAGAATTATAATCACGCTTTGAAATTGATTAATCTTAATTACAAGTTGGAAAATAATACTAGTTGAGTGAAACCGCCCTGTTTATTTGTTTGTTTATTTTGAAAATTATCTATAAACAAGGGGATTTTTAATAAAGTAAAATTAGATTTGAAAATTTATTAGGGAAGAATTTGCCCATTTTGATATCGTAAATACAATTTTATACCAAATGAGTGAATTGATAGCGGGAAGATTTGTTAGAGAAGGGTGAGCCAAAAAGATTAAGATCATTTTGAAGAGGAAAAACATTTTTTGAAAAATCCCATCAGATTAGATAACATAATCGATGTACTTAAGGTGACATATGGAGTTTTTCAAAAGATAATGACCTATAGAAGAAGCTTATTTTTGAAATTTTTCTTTTAAATGGCCATACTTGGCATTTTAGACGAATTCACCATTTTGGGTTTGAGGCAGCCGCTTGGTACTGACACTTTGTAGATGTGGTCTGGTTGTTTTTGTATTTGAGAATTTACTGGTGAGGAGGGTAATGGTTGAGGTTATCTAGTATAGAAGAAGTATCTTTGACTTCCAATCAAAGGGGCCTGGTCGGGGACAATCAATTTTTGGTAGTTCAAATGGCTCTGTTGAGTTTAGAGTTAGCAGTAGCTGTTATTCAATCTTACGTGTTTGCAATTTTAAGAACGATTTATTCCAAGGAAGCAATCCATTAAAAAATTAATGTCGATGCACTCTAATCATCCCTTCCATTTGGTAACCAGAAGTCCTTGACCATTAACAGGGTTTGTGGT
This sequence comes from Forficula auricularia, assembly GCA_024734495.1. NCBI lineage: Eukaryota > Metazoa > Arthropoda > Insecta > Dermaptera > Forficulidae > Forficula > Forficula auricularia. The sequence goes on from JALMQS010000435.1 coordinate 120,333, forward strand.
AGGTGTTTTGATGAAGTAACCGGTGTTGTTCAGTGGTTTCACGAGTATACATTTATTTTAGTGGGGTTGGGGGTAGTAGTAGTGTTGTTAACCATATACCACTGATGACGGGACGTAGTTCGAGAGAGAACCCACCAAAGGTGCCATACCGGTACATAGTCAATGATTGGTAGCTTTACCTTAGAATAAGTTCAAATATTCCTCCTAGGAAACAGGCGTCATATAATGTATAATTGTAAACAAGTCTACATATAATATAAAAGTCAAATTGATAAATTTATTCTACCTGTTTGAATCCCATGATATAATAGGGACAAGGTTGTACTGCAGTAGAATTTGCCGGCGTTGTTCCCCAGCAAAGTATTCCATCCCAGACACCTGGACATGAGAGTGTTTCGGAAGTTCTTGCTGAAAAAAAAAAAAGAAAACATCATATTTTTGAATTTTCATTACACTTAGTTTTCCCTAAAATATCTGTTTCTAGGTTTCAATAAGTTCAATTTCACTTTCAATTTATTAGAAAGCTCACATGGTGCAAAATTTGGGTAATTTGTGCCATTTCTTATCCCCAATTCCTTATTGAAGAAAACTTTGGCATTTTTTGTGTCATTTTTATCCTCAACTTAAATGAAATTGTCTAATGAAATAATTCTTTCACTAAAAGATTTTAGATTTAAATTTTAAAATGTCTTCTTCTCAAAGTGTGCATATCGAGTTGAGTTTTTCGAGTATGTTTTAAACCCGGCTGACCTCAAAAAATGATAAAAATTTAATAATAACAAGATATGTTGGATAAATATTAAATTTTGGAACTAACTATAATAATATTATGATAACGTCTACTGCCAATTGCTGTCTCTTATTATTATACATACACAGAAGACCAACGTTTGCTCGATTATATCTTTTGATAAATTATTTTTGATTTAATCAACCACTTGTTTTGTTTTGAATCAACCACAAGATCTATTTTGGTTCAACCATTTGTCATTAATTAGTATAATTAAAAAATCTAACAAAATATTTTTTCCCAAAATCATTATTTAGTCATATAAATATGAATTTTGAAATAAATTTTAAATTATTTTTTTTCTATTAAATTAATATACGGACAGTTCTTTATAAAAATAATCAAAAAACGTTAATTAATCATATAATAATAAAACTTGAGCAAGATGCGAGGTAGGTTTCACAAAAAAGAAATAAAACAAAATTGAGTTTTGAATTCGATATATTTCGGGGGTGAGCCCATCATCAGGAGTCCAAGAAAACTTTTTTGTTAATTATTCAAATGTGTTGAGGTGAAAAAATATATTTATAGTATTTTTCGAATGGTAAGTCGGTTAAAAATGCCCTGGAGAACCAGCCCTTAAGGTAGTTCTTTCGCGACAATTCACACAAAAAGTTTTAGCCTCGTAACCACTCTATAAATATGAACGGTGCTAAAATTTTAGGTTATGTTTTTTTAACGTGATTGTACTTTTTACACTACTATATTCTATTTATGAATGGATCGTTTCCAAGCCATTGTTCTTATATCCCCTCCACTAAAAATAATCGCCCAAATATGGTTTTTTTTTTTTTTTTTTTTTTATCAAAACTACGAGGTAAATAATTTCAATTTTTTTTTAAGTTACTCCGAATATATTATTCTAACAAATGTTAGTTTTTTATCAAGAGAGTGAAAGCCCTTCAATGAAAAATAAAAAATAAAATAATGATCATTTTCCCACCCTTTCCCTATCTACCCTATGTAAAAAATGTCATTTTTAATTTCAATTATTTCATGTTTGGTGTGGTAAATCGTCTTCAGATTTTAACAGTATATGTATTATGCTTTTAATGACTTATTATCCAAGTTTCGAAGACTTTTTAAATTTTTGCATTTGTGAAAGAACTTCCGTAATACCTCTCAGGGGTCTTTGAGAAAAATGACCTGACCCATCCCTATTGTCGTCCTCGATATTTAATAAAGTTTTTTTAATCAAAATCGTTTGAGTCGAGTCTCTTTTTATGATGTAAATACTTTCCACAGACAGTCTCATAAAAAAATCATTAAATATATTGTAAAATTAGAGATAATTCCGATGATCATCAAAAATAAAAAAAAATAAAAAATTGATATTTATTCATTTTTCGAAATTATTATTATTTTTTTTTAATTTCTTTACCCGGAAAATCATTGTCGCTCTCTGGTAATATACGCAATCGTTTTTGAACTGTTTCAAAATGTCTTTGTTCACTAGAAGCAATAGTTCTCGGCATCAGATTTGTATGCTAAGGGCAAACAATGGTTCTTCTCTACAAAGTAAATTAGTGTCAACTTCATGTTTGTTTTATCTTGCTTTTGATAATGTAATCAGTAATTAAACTTTGAGTAGCTCGTTTCTTTAATGTCCTGAGCGGAACATAAAACCCAGACATACAATTCTTTAACTCAAACGGAAATTCCCAGGATCATTTTTAAGAAAAATATTTTCCTAATTACTACAAAATTGAAATGTTTCTCGAATTATTGGCATTATCACAAATACAATATTCTTCCCACTTTTCCAGTGTAATTGTTGATAACGTGGGTTTGAACTCAAACAAACGGGGATTCAAAACCTTATAAAAAATATCCGCATATAAAGAGACAATTAATAAATTTAAATTTTTTTTGCCCCATGATTTTATTTAAATTCCACAATTAAATTTACGAAGACACCCAATTTTCGACTTCTTCGTAGGAATCGAAGTGCTGCTCAGCCAATGCCTGTCCCATCGATGAAAACAAATGGTAGTCGGAAGGGGCCAAGTTTGGTGAATACGGCGGGTGGAGTAGCAGCTCCCAGCCAAGTGCTTTGATTGTATCCTGAACCAGTTTTGCTTTGTGAGCAGGCGCATTGTCGTGTAACAAAATTACTTTGACTTGTCTTCTGGCCCATTCTGGTCGTTTATCGATCAATGCCTGGTTCAAATTGATCATTTGTTGTCTGTAGCGATTAATATTAACAGTTTCGCCAGGTTTTAGAAGCTCATGTTACACCACACCTTTCTGATTTCACCAAACACAGAGCATTGCCTTCTTGCCGAATCGATCTGGTTTTGCAGTCTATGTTGATGGTTGTCCCGGATTAACCCATGATTTTTCCGTTTAGGATTCTTAAAAAAAATCCATTTTTCATCGCCAGTAACAATTCGATGCAAAACTGATTTTCTTTGGTGTCTTTGAAGCAAAATTTCACAAGTGTTTTTTCGGATTTCCATCTGCCTTTCGTTTAATTCATGTGGCACCTTTTGGATCACTTTTGGATCTTTCCCATAGCCTTTAAACGGTCAGAAATTGTTTGCTGTGCAACATTTAACATTGCTGCCATTTCCTTTTGACTCAAAGTATCATCTTCATCCAATATTGCTTGCAATTAGACGTCTTCAAACTTTTTTGGTGGTCTTCCACGTTCTTCATTTCTCACATTAAAATCATTATCTCTGAGCCGTTGAAACCATCTTTTGCATGTTGCTTCTGATTGAGCATGGTCACCATATGCCTCGACAAGCATTCGATGCGACTCTGCAGCACTTTTCTTCAAAAGAAAACAAAAAATTAATGCTTTCCGCAAATCAGCACTTTGTGGTACAAAATTCGACATTTTTAACACGATGAAAAAATATGATGTTGTTTGTTCAATGACTTGATGTATATTAAATATGTTTAACAGATGTCATTCCAACTAAACAAAAAACAAAATTAAGGCTTGTTCACTATCGACACATTTGTATCTTAGCGCTCACTTCATACCGGTATACACAAAGATTGGTCAATAATAGTATACAATTGAATGGGCCTCATTGTTACTTTGGCCATTCTTGATTCGTCCCTGTTTGTACGTATGGGTGGAAAATAACGATGCTTCAAATTTTCCATCCATTTAAAAAATAGCTCAATTTATTTATTTTTTCATTTATTTTTATTCACCCATCCAGATTAACGATATATTTTTATTTTTTCACATTTGTTTTATCACTCAACTATATTTTCTCCTTCTGTGTATATTATGTAAATACCACACATAAACAAATATACATTTAAAATGTACGTTTCACTTTTGATGATACCCGGAGTGGTTTTAGCCTACCCATACTAATCACGTTATAAAAGCAAATTGCCTGGTGGGAGTGGGGGGGGGGGTCATACCCCCCTCTATTCAATCTCTAATGCTAGTCGTCAAAAATTTCATTTTTTTTCTTTTTATAGATTATCTGAATTTATGCATGAATAATATTGCCGTAACAAAAATTAAGATTTAACGATTGGTTCTTAAGGATAAAAAAAAATCGCTTTGACGATCAAAGGTTATTATCCAAAGCTGAAGAATTTCGATTAAAGAGCTTAGCTATCTATCGAGAGCTGTCTTGCTTTTGATTGGATGTTTTTCAAAGACACGTTTCGGCTTCTCATTCCTGAATTTTGCCCCTTCCTCCCCCACATGTTTCCCTTTTAAACGTTTGAAAATGAAATTTAAACGACTTGGATAATCAGAAGCACTCCCTCACCTCTGTCGTTCATCGTTTTTAGATTCTAAAAGCTTATTTTATCATTAAACTTTAAAGAGAGAAATGCTTGAGGAAATTATATTAGAGAAAACCCTTTTCATTTTACCTTAATATCTATAATTAACATCTTTTATATTTAACGCTAGTGTTTGCCCCTTGGAACTCAGGCAATACAATTTAAAACACTTGTATAATTAACAATATCTATATACCGGGTGAGTTTTTACTTTATCCAATGTGAAGCATGGGTAAAGTATTGTAATCGCTCTCGCGCCAAGCGGGACTTCAAAGGGTCCTCAGGTAAAGACTACGGAACCCATGGACTCAATTAATGGACTCAATTAAGGTCCCCCTCCATATAAATAAATTTTTTTTTGAAACTTTTTTCATATAATGCACTGTTTTTGAGTTATAACAAACTCACCCGGTATATAAAATAAAGGTTTTGTCCGTACATTGCTCCAAATCACGCCGAATTTTGGTTGCACATGTTTCAAGCAAAGTTATGAATGAAAACATCCTCAACAAAATTCCTGTCTGTCCGTATGTCTGTATGTCTGTCTGTTTCCGCGAAAAGTTGCTCACGATTCACGTACAGTAAAAGCGGCTGAAGGGATTATTATGAAATTTAATATATGTATCAGATGTCTTCTAACTTACGTTTTTAGCTATATAACGTTTGCGGGTTTTAAATGAATGTTTCAAGATTTTTTTTATAAAAGATTTTATTTATTATAATTTCGATTATTTGCTCATAAGAATTGGAGATTATTTACGTTATTTCGTCATTGATCATATAATCAGAACTTGACCAAATTAATATGGGACCACTCCTAAGGTTCACCCTTTCCAATAAGAAAAGAATAATCGAAATCGGTCCCCCTTCAAAAAGTTCTCGCTGAACATACATAAAATAATAAATAAAAAAATAGGAATCTTGACTATCTTAGAGCTATACTGATCCAAAACCCAGAAAGAATCATTAAAATCGGTTCATAAACAAAGAAGTTATGCCTGAACAAACATTGCAAAAAAGGTCCAATACCAATAAAAAAAAAAAAACGGGACCAATCGGAAACTATACTGAACCCAATGCAAAAAATCATCAAAATCGGTTCAGAATTGGCGAAGAAATCGAGTAACATAGACACAAAAAAGTCGAATTGAGAATCTCCTCCTTTTTTGAAGTCGGTTAAAAAGTTACAGAATAACGCTCGGTCCGCCAGGAGCTATATATTTTGCAACAAGGTCTCAATTTTGGGGAAAAATATTTTTGATAGGTTTTTTAATTATACTAATCAGGTGGCTGAATAAAAATGAATTATATGTGGTTAAATCAAAACAAAACAAGTGGTTGATTAAATAAACAATGATTAAAAACAACAACTACAAAATACCTAGAAACGCTCGTTTTTTTAATTATTATTACTATTAATTATTAAACGAAAGGAAAATAAATCAAAATCTTAAATTTTTCAACCAAAATCGAATGTTCGTCAAGGATAAAATACACACCTTTTGTTAATTTTTGAAATATTAATCGGAAATGTAAAAAGTTAATTTTTCCTTTATTTTCAATCGAATTTTAATTTATTCTATCCATATTTAAAAGAAAGTAAAATGCTTAGTATTTATTTATAGAGGTCTACAAAGTAGAAGAGAGCAGCAACTTACTTGAATTTAAAAATTTCTCGCATTCTTCCATCTTTTTATCCACAATATCCTGTTGTGCGTCCCCGCTTATCGGGGATATCACCTCCTAAAAATAAATAAATAAATAAAATAAGACAAAGCTAATTAAAGTGTCCTGGTTGGGCGCTTGAGATAGCAAAAGAGGAAAACAATCAGCCAGTCCAGTAGCGAAATTGAAGGTTTAAGTGTCTGTCTGTCCGTCCTTAGCTAATAAGTTTACTTTTACGACGCCTGCCAATGGTTAACACTTTCATAAAGTAAATAAATAAAATTTATTAATGGCATTTTATATTTTATTTCATTTCCATTAAAACAACGTTATTCTCTTCTTTTTGAATGGCCCTTTACCTTTTATGAAGTCTATCTATTTACGATATTCCAAAAAAAGAAGAGCTAATAAAATAATATAAATATGTCACGTGACTTTTATTCTTTTCGCTAGGATTTATGAAAAGAATCAAGTTTCTATGATGAGTGATGGTTTTCATTTTAAGAAGGAAATACTGCGATTTTTTGGCAAAAATTGCAGTTTTTCAAAACTTCAACCTCATTTTGCGGCACGGGTTACCATTATCCAATTAAGATGAAACTTTGAATTTGTTATCATTTTACTCGGAATCAAAGAGCTTTAATTTATCTTATGGATATATCTTTTTGATTTGATAAGCCGTTTTAGAGTTATTCAAGAAAAACTGAAAAAACATTTTTAGATTTCTTGGGACCCACTGATTATGTATACGAAATTTGGTTTAGTTTGGTAAATGGGTAAGATTTTCATTTTTTGACCCCACCCCCATTTCGACGGTTAGTTTTTGCATATTTAGACTTCTGGGGACCCACTGATTATGTATACAAAATTTAGTCGAGTTTGCAAATGGCCAAGATTTTCTATTTTTGACCCTCTCCGCTCCCCCCATTTTGGGCGGTTAGATTTGCATTTTTAGACTTCTGGGGGTCCACAGATTATGTATACAAAATTTATTGTGTTTGCTCAAAAGAGCTAGATTTTTAATTTTTAACCCCCTTCGACCCCCTTAATTTTGGGTCGATATGCACCAAAATATAATCAGCTCTTAATCTCAATAGATTAAAACTACGTGTGAAATTTGGTTTCGATATTCAGACTAGTTTTTGAGCTAGCTCGTCCACAAATTTGCAACGCACAGACTAACTAACTAACCAACAGACATTTGACAAAACAATTATTATCTCAAAAAATATAATTTTTTCGATGTTCACTTATTCGAACTTTTTTGTAGACCGAAATGCCACAGTTTTGCTCAATTTTTTTAATCGAAATAGTTTAAGCCGTTTTTTAGATATTTTGAAAAATAAGGAAAAAACCACTTTTT
>JALMQS010000435.1:128158-357367 GCA_024734495.1 Forficula auricularia
AAATGCAATGTTCCGGACGATAAAGGCAACAAGTTCGAAATAGATATTCTAAGGGCCGGTTGTATGTCGCAAAGTAAATGCTTTTTACCACTAACAAACGGTAGATGGTAAATGGAGTCACTGGGATGGCCAATCAGATGACAGGCACTTTAAGTGACCCCCCAAACCCCCTTCTGGGGTCAAAATATCAAAACGTAAGTTAGAAGACATCTGATGTAAATATGAAATTTCATAATGATCCCTTCAGCCGTTTTGACGTGAATCATGAGCAGCTTTTCGAAAACGATGGAAACATACAGACATACAGACAGACATGAATTTTGGACCCCCCAAACCCCCTTCTGGTGTCAAAATATCAAAACGTTATATAGCTCAAAACCTAAGTTAGAAGACATCTGATGTAAATATGAAATTTCATAATGATCCCTTCAGCCGTTTTGACGTGAATCGTGAGCAGCTTTTCGGAAACGATGGAAACATACAGACATACAGACAGACAGGAATTTTGTTGAGGGTGTTTTCGTTCATAACTTTGCTTGAAACGTGTGCAACCAAAATTTGGCGTGATTTGGAGCAATGTACAGACAAAACCTTAATTATATATAGTATATATATATATATTAAACATACATAAACCGGAACAATTTAACTTTGACAACTCCGAAAAAATCTGAAACGTATACAAAGGGTTCCCCCCTGTGGTCAGTGGTCTACATTCTTGATTTTCATAGGAAAATAAACTATTAATTTCCAAGATATTTGTATCGATTCTAATACCTCGTATCTTACTTAAGTTTTATTATTATATTAAAATGTTTCATCTAGAACCAACACCGAACTCCTTAGAAGTTACTAATACTCTGTTTTGATATAGAGTATGTACTTTTACATATCTTTTTTTTTTGTTTTCTTTATTATTTTTTTTTATTATTTTTATTCATATTTTTCATTTTTATTTATGTTTTTGTAATTTTCATCTTTTTATTTATATTTTATTTTTATTTATTTATTTGTTTATTCTGTTCATCTTTTTCATTTTTGTTTTTATATAAAATTTGACATAGATATGTATAAAATTGTAAATAGTTTAAATAGAGAGGGAGAAAGGGAAAATGTAAATATTACCACCAATTTTATAGACCTGATTTGTAAACTTCTTATCTGTTGTAAGAGGAGGGCCGCGACCAAATAAATAATAGGGCACCATGGAAAAATTTTAATTGAAAAAAGGCGCCGCGACTCGGGGAAAGTTTGGGAACCCCTGTCATAGACTATTCTCCCTGAAATAATAATAATTATAAATAATTTGGCAATTCTACGGTTACTGTTGCGCCGCAATCTGACGAACAAACCTTTCAAAGTTTGTTCGGGAACCCATTTTGTTAATCTAAATAAACCGAGATGATGAATAGAACTGAGCCTATGAAAAGTTCTAAAATTGAAAATTGCCAACTCCCACTGGCGCTCACTTGAGACAATTTGAGACATCACGGTCCATAAACTCAATTTCAGTTCAAATCTGCAGTTTAAAATTTTATTTTTACTTTCCGACTTATTCTGTCTAGTTCTAAAAGAATCCGTCATCAGATAGCGGCGCCACACGTAACCCCCGTGATAGTACGGTTGCCGTGGATTCTATAAAAAAACAAATGAAAAATAAAAGAAAATAAATACAAAAAAAGCTATATTTTAAAGTGGATATCTCGAAAACTAAGCGAAATCTCAAAAAATGGTATTCTTAATTTTCTTCTTATTTTGGTGAGTACTATAAGAATCCATCGTAAGATCGCTGCGCCACAGTTACCAAAGAATCCCCCATCATTTTTAGAGAAAAATAATTTTTCGTAAATATTTATATTTTTATATTTATTCAAGGAACATTCATCTGTATTATTTTCTATTTTCAAAAATATACCTAGATATAGTATTTGTTTATAGTTGCTTTTATCATCCTTTTTAAAACAATTATTTTTTCAAAATTTTTAAATTTCCACTGATAGATTTTCTAGATTTTCTCCTGAAAAACGTTTGGATTGTTAATATACGTTTCTAGATTGTTTTATAAAGAATTTATATTTATTTACAAAAAACTATCGATATTTATTTTTCCAATTTATTATTACATAGAATAAAATTTAAAAAAAAAGGATTAATAAGCAAAATAAAGTTTTCCTAGAGATTCCTAATTTCACATTGACACATACAAAGTGAAATGTGTCATTTAATAATAATGAGAATAAATGTATGAAGCGTAAAAGGTTTTCTGCATATATAGATAGGAGGTATTAGAAATAGAGTGTACCTAGAAACAAGGTCACAGGATGATTAATAATCGTTAAAAGGAGTCAAAATAGATGGCTGGTTGCTTTAATAACTTTTCAATGAAGATAGAAGACTCATTTGCTTTCTGTCTTTCTCAGACATTCTGCCTCTTTAACCGTTTCAAATTACAATTATAAAACGTATATGGGTTATTTGAACAGAATAGAATAGAATGTTTGTTTCTATGCGAGGCTTATACTCTATTTCCCTCCATAAATTGTTTAAGAAAGGTTTTTTTAATATGCGACCCGTGGAAATAAATAAATAAAGTAACTATATATTTTTCTAATCCATTAATTTATAGTACCTACCTACCTAACGGACCACGCGTTGCTCTGTAATTTCTTACTGTAGTTAAAAGCGATAAATTAAGGTAGTTGTTTCACCATATGTTATTTTGAAATTTAGACAGATTATTATTTAAATATTTCTGCAACGATTGGTGGCAAAACGAAATTTATGAACAATATAGTTCCGGAGATATTAAATTCCAAAGATTGAGTTTTTCAGACTCTTATCCATTGCACTATACGGGATATCGGAAAGTTTACATATATATTTAATTATAATTAAGAAACTCTTCTTACCATTGTTATAAAAAACTAAACCAACATTAAACAATAACTAATACATTTTAATTCATAGTTAGAACACAGTTTCGAAGATAATAATGAATAAATAATGAAAAATGTATGATGAAAAATTTATATTGGGGGGTCGGGTAGGCTAGGCGGTAGCATGTCAGCCAGCTAACCAAGAGGGCCCGAGTTCGAATCCGACTCGAGGCATCCGGCTAAAATCTGATCCCCGAGGTAGAGACAAATTTAATAAAATAATTAGTATCGTAAATGGCTTATGGCTAGAAAGGCCGAAAAGCCAAGAAAAAAAAAAAAAAAAAAAAAAAAAAAAATTTATATTAAAAACAAGCTGGCAACAATGCATTTATTTAACCTAAAAAGATAGTTAACTTTAGTGCTTTTTTTATGTTTTTTTCTTTTCAGCCATTGTCGCAACAGCTTTCAATTGCTTATCAAGAACTTTTTGTTTAATAAATCTCCCTTTAAATGTACTTTATCTGAAATTTCTATGAAAAAATAAATACAAGCTCGGACAGTGCTGCCAGATTTGTCAAACGAACACGGGAATGGCTAGTAGTGGTACTTAAACGGCAAAAAGTTTTGGGCTTATGAATTATGAATTCTTATTATCTCTTCTATATACTCTAGAATTAACTTTTTGGTAGTATTGTCGCGAAACAACTACCTTAATATTATTATTAATTTAAAATGAGTGGGTTATTTTTTTGTTGCTTGTTAACATCCTTTGTAATCTAACTTCCTACTTCGTAGTCCAACACTACACTTCGTGTCGTTGAGGCATATTTCAGATTTCTTCGAATTTAAATTAGTGTCCTCCTGTTTTATTTAACCTTTTTTTTCATTCTTTCTCCGAAAAGTTACTTTTAAAACCTCTGTATTTGGCGCGAAATATGCAATTTTATGCAATATTACTCAAATATGCAAAAATATGCAGCATAAAATTTAACCCCCAGTATCCTAGAAGCATGATTCGGATAGATATTATAATTGATCCCTGGGTCGTATGTGGCGGCAAACAAAATATGCAATTGGATAGGAATCCGGTCTCATCTGATGATATTACTTATTTAAAATTATTATTATTAATTATTTATTAAAGGAATCGTAGGGAGTTGGACAAGACTTTAAATTAAATTAAATACAAGTTTTGATTAAATATGCCATACGTTTCGTTGCTGTTTTGCAACTTCTTCAGTGGCTCATTTATTAAACTTATTTGTCTGGATTTTTTACTAAGAGAAAAAACTTTTCAAACAGTATTCTTTTTTCTATCACAATTCATTCAATTTATCAAATAACATAAAATATAAACCTTTTAAACAAAGTAATTGTTTTCTGTCAAAAAACTAAAAGAATTAAATTGAACAAAGAAATTTTTTTTTATTTTTATTATTATGTACTAATATATATTTTATTATTATGTACTAAGATATCATTAATGATTATTATGTACTAAGATATCATTAATGATATCTTAGTACATAATAATAAAAATAAAAAAAAATTTCTTTGTTCAATTTAATTCTTTTAGTTTTTTTTGACAGAAAACAATTACTTTGTTTAAAAGGTTTATATTTTATGTTATTTGATAAATTGAATGAATTGTGATAGAAAAAAAGAATACTGTTTGAAATGTTTTTTCTCTTAGTAAAAAATCCAGACAAATAAGTTTAATAAATGAGCCACTGAAGAAGTTGCAAAACAGCAACGAAACGTATGGCATATTTAAATAAAACTTGTATTTAATTTAATTTAAAGTCTTGTCCAACTCCCTACGATTCCTTTAATTATTAATCATGGACACGAATAATAAAATATTATTTATTTTTTTTTATCAGGAAAATTTTTCACGCAGTTCAACGAGCTCGAAAGCTTGCTTTTTTGATGACGTAGTATACACGTGTCTAAATCAAATAAGTAAAAACTATATTTTTTCTTAATTAAAATTAATTATTTTTTTTTTTTCTTCTCTATGAAATAATATTAATATTAAAGATAATATTTTTTTAATATTTGAATTTAAATATCATACGTCTCATGCAAGTTACAAGGGCAAGGTCTATTATTATTTTTTTTTTTTATATCAAAATGAACCGCAGGGGTTGTTTTGTTCAGGTCAACAGAGATGAGTAAAACTTTAAATGAAGACGCTTGGAGGCAAAAACAACACGCATCTTCCATTTGAAAGCTTGTTTATAAAATTAGATGAAATTGTTCAAGTGAGTGAATATAAAAGAATAGAGATAAATAAAACAATAGATTAATTTTCAGCCCTTTTGTCAGATGACGGAAATAAAAGAAGATAATTTGAATAATTAATATAAAAATGGATGAGAGAGAAGTGGAAAATATGTCCTAGTATTAATAATATTTACATTTCAATAATACAAATTCTAATTAAATGTTTTCATGATTTCCACATTGAATTGCATAAGAAGGGCCACACAAAGAGCTAAAACATAACCCATCGTAGTTGTCGGTTTGTAACTTGAAAGAGATAAGGAAGTTGGCATTGTCTTGTTCTCGGTCGTTTCTACTATTTAATTTAAATATATACCCTTGTACAAAGTCAATAAGGAATAAATTTACGCTCTGAAAACTTTGGTAAATGCATTCCTTTACGGTGACAAGCTAATTATATTTGGGGCTTGGAAAGGCAACCCTTGAAGATCAGTCAGCTAATTATACAAGACACCAAGTTAGAAGAAGTAGACTACCGATATAATTTATAAGTTATCTTGTAAGAAAATTACAAAGTTTACAAATTCAAAGGAATTAATTAAATTCTAATGATCAAGAAAATAAGTGGGTGTGTGTACATACAAACATAAATTTGAAAATTTTAATATCAATCTAACTATGTATATAAATTATAGATTAATATTTACTTAAATATTAAATAAATATTTTATTGTATTATAGAAATATTTCCTGAAAGTGAAAACAATCTCTTGAAGAGAAGTAAATTTTTCTCTCTCAATTTAAAAATGTGGATAAGTAATTATCAAATGAAAAGATATTTAATTTTTTTTCTATTGCAAACCCTTAGGTTATTTCAACAATAAAACTTAAGGAAACATTTTATTTGTTTCATTCATTGACCCTTTGAAACCCTGAAGAAGGAGGGAAAAATCCTCTGAAACGTCGGTTTGAAAGGATGAAGGATTCCAATAAATTACACCTTATTTTATATGTGTTAATTTTTTCTTTCCTCACTACCTCTGGGCTGCCTTCCATTACATTCAAATAAAACTTAAACTTAACTGATTCTAAAGAGTTATTTTTCTTTATATTTTTAAATAAGGGGCCGTCCATAAATCATGTCAAACGAATTTCAAGATTTTTAGACCCCTTCCCCCTGTGTTAAATTCTTTCATATTTTCATTGAACCCCTCTGTACTGTGACGTCACACTATCACTTTTATACCTATACTTAAACCTATAATTTAATAGATTAAAAATTCACAGTTCATTGGACAATGTTTTTTATTGAAGCTCTTATTCAATTTTTGTACAACGTTTCGTCTCTCTCGAGACTTTTTCAAGCACTCAATTGGTTAGAGCAACATTGGTTGAGATAACAGTAAAAATAATTGAGACATAGTAGAATTTTTTCTTTTTAGATTGATACAATAAAATAAGTCTAGATGGATTTGACAGATGACAGATATGCCAAGAACTGTGAATTTTTAATCTACTAATTATAATAGACATTAATCAACATAATCTATAATTTAATAATTTGACTTTTGTGACATCACAATTTTAAAGATCCCCGGGCCCCCTGTCACATTTTGTCACAAATCTGAGATGCGCCCTCCCTCTTACTATGTGACGTAATTTATTAACGGCCCCTAATTACAAAAATACATTTTTAGAAATTTATTCGTAAAAATTTCTTTATATTAATATACTCTTTAAACCTTAAATATTATTAAACAAAAGATTAACGAGTTTTGGACAATCTTTATTTATTAATGTTTAATTTCATCAAGTACTCAAATACTAAAAACATTAATCGTTGATACAATGTTAAAATACCGAAACAAGAAACAATATATTCATAATATCTATCTTATAAAAAATTAGCACAACCAATTAGCAAAAAAACAATCTTAAATTATATCAAAACAGACTTTTGATATAATATAATTGGTTGTGCTAATTTTTTATTAGATAGATATTATAAATATATTGTTTCTTGTCTCGATATTTTAACATTGTATCAACGATTAATTGAATACTTGATAAAGTCCTGGAAAGGACGAAACGTCGTACGAAAATTAAAATTAAAGATTAATGCAAAAAGATTGTCCAAAACCCGTGAATCTTTTATTTAATTATTATAATGGACATTAATTAACTAAACTTAGATATTATCTTAAATATAAAAGACTATATTTTTTCAATCAAAAAACTCACTTTTATTTATAATATTTATAAAACATAGCTTTACAATGACTATTTGATTCTTCACTAATTGGTATACTTCCGAGTGAAATTATTCATCTGAACAGATATATAGTTCGTAAGGGGTGGATCATCTAAAAAACTTAGCCTGAATGGAACTTGGGTTCAATTAGATCCTTCTGAAATGATATTAAACAGATTGGAGTAATTTTTGGAGACGGACTGATAAGTGAATTAAGTGGATATTGATGAGGCAGTCCAAAAAAAGAAGATAATTTATACTATCTTTTTATTTTTATTCAAAAACTGACGTTTCGGAGGCTATTCCCTCCTTCATCAGGGTTTTGAAAAGTCAGTGAAGGAAATCCAATGCAACATTCCCCTCTGTCTCCTCTTTCAGTGGCAGTAACAATAATATATTGTATTTCATTTTCAGCAGAATTATAATGTAGTAATAAACTGACTTTTCAAAACCCTGATGAAGGAGGGAATAGCCTCCGTAACGTCGGTTTTTGAATAAAAATAAAAATATAGTATAAATTATCTTCTTTTTTTGAGCTGCCTCATCAATATCCACTTAAGATATTAAACATATTCAACACCATCCCTCATATGCAATATGACATTTAAATTCTTTTTTTTTTGCACGATTGGTTTTGTGAATTGTATTTCGGCCAAAATGTTTAAATTAAAAAAATATAGCACTCTAAATCTAAAACCATCATTTAATGTAAATTATTTAATTAAATTTAAGCATGATTAAGATCGTAACATTTTAATGTCCCATGAGACCAACCTTAGCCAAGGACGAATTTCGATTACAACCATAATGCCTTCTATAATGGAATACGTCCCTTGTTGGGGACCACCTCGTTTTTTTCTTTCTTATCTCTAAGCAGCTGTTATGATCTTCTTTGCTCCCTCTCTTTATCTGTCTCTTCCATTGAATGCTTCCATCAATCCATCTATTTTATTATTTATTCAATTTTTTTTTATTCTTGCGAATTCTTAAGATTTTTCTTATCTTTTAAACATTTTGGCCTGTCAATCGAAGTCTGTTCTTCCACCCACATACACTCTCATAAATATATAATAGCTTTTTTTTCAAATATAAATCTTTGTGAAAGGTATTTAATGTAGACTAAAGTGAAATATAGACCTTGAAATGTGAAAATGATTTATTCTTGAATGTCTTTCGTTCTTAATTGAATCTTGGATTTCTATTCACCTCATATTTAAATGATAAATTCAAATTTGATAATAGGTACATACAATTCTAAAAAAATCAACACATTCACATAAAATATTATATATATACAGGGTGCATAGGAAAGTCCCTTTAACCTGAAAATACTTGCGAACGGAGAGTGCTACAGCCACGCAAGTGAGGTAACGGTATAGTAAAGCGACTATGCCCGACCTAATGCAAACGACACCAGCGTCCCTAGTAGCGAAATATGGAAGTTAGCCATTGCAAATCGAAAACGAAAAGAGATAGAGCAAAATTTCCAATTAGAAAGTTTTAGAGCATCAATCAATTAGTACGAAACGATATTTGGTTTACACGGAAAGGATAAATTACTGCCTGTATCCAAAAATGTCCGTAATCTATGCGCGACTGTTCCACTCTACATATTTAAATTTCGGAAATGTAACAGTGTGCAAATGCAGTTTGTGACTTTGTACTGTACTGTAATGTCTGAAAACTTTAATTTCCAATGCATTTAAAAAACTTTTTATCACTCTGAGACTTAGAGTTTAGTTTACCTATTTTGTTTTTGTGTGTGATGTTATCAAAATGTATTGATCTAAGTACATACTAGTATTTATTCATTAAATTGTGCATATTTCTTCTTTCCTCTGGCTATTCCTTTCAAATATTTACACAAAATGGAGTGCATCGATTTTGGATATTTTTGGGGTATACAGGCGCCAATTTATCTTACCCGTGTAAACCAAATATCGTTTCGTACTAATTAATTGATGCTCTAAAACTTTCTAATTGGAAATTTTGCTCTATCTCTTTTCGTTTTCGATTTGCAATGGTTAACTTCCACATTTTGCCACTACGGGCGCTGGTGTCGTTTGCATTAGGTCGGGCATAGCCGCTTTACTATACCGTTACCCCACTTGCGTGGCTGTAGCATTCTCCGTTCGCAAGTATTTTCAGGTTAAAGGGACTTTCCTATGCACCCTGTATATAGTACACAGATAATAATTAATAAGGATCCTAAATTATTCTAAACCACACTAACTTTAGCTTTTTTTTTAATTTAAGCCTTTTGGTGAAAATACATTTCAGAATACCAATCGTTCAAATAAGTACGCCACGTTATAAAATACTCTAAAGAAGAAAATAATTTAAATGGCATATTGCATATCAGGAATGATGTTGAATATGCATAATATAATTTCAGAAGAATCGATTAGAATCCAAGTGCCAAATTTACCATCGAGACTAAACCTTTGAGATGGTCTATTCTTTGGGTATCTACTCTATATATATAAAATTAAGGTTTTGTCTTTACATTGGTCCAAATCACGCCAAATTTTGGTTGCACACGCTTCAAGCCAAGTTATGAACGAAACCACCCTCAAAAATTTCTGTCTGTCTGTCTACATGTTTGCGTGGTTTTCGCGAAAAGTTGCTCACGATTCACGTAAAAACGGCTCAAGGGATTATTATGAAATTTCATATTTGAATCAGATGTCTTCTAACGTACATTTATAATGATTTGATATTTTGATATTTTGACCCCAAAATGGGGTTTTGGAGAAGGGTGACGAATGGAAATTATCAAATAACTCCTAAAATACATATTAACTCTACAGCAAATTTTCTTGTGACCAAAGTTTTTTTTTATGAAAATGATGAGAGAAGGAGTTACACCAAAAAGGTGCAACCCCTAAAGGACTGGGTTGGCCCCTCCATCGTGAAAAGAAGAAGAAAGAATTTTATGGGTTGGGCGGGGGTCGAAGGTATCTGTGGATACGGGTCTTAAATAGCTGAAGGTTATAAGTCGCGGGAAAGATGGTGTCAGGGAGCGAGTTCCAGTCTCTGGAGGTCATAGGGATAAAAGAGTTGGCGAAAGCGCTTGTTCGACTTTTATCCAATTTGACAGCGAAGGAGTGCTGAGCGTTAGAAAACCGCGTGTTTCTCGTAAAGAGGGCATTAGGGGGGATAATTGATTTTAGCTCGGCTGAACAGACACCGTGATAGTATCTGTAGTACAGGGAAAGGGCAGAAACGGTTCTTCGGTGAGCCAGGGAGTCGAGTGGTTAGAGCCGGGTCTCCTATTAGTTTAATTGCTCGCTTCTGAATTGCATCCAGTGTAACAAGAGAGTGTTTGGAGGCACCCCTCCACAGATGAGAGCCATATTCGAAACAGGGACAAATTTGAGCATTATACAGTATAAGAAGTTGACTGGGAGTATAACAGCGTCTAGACCTAAAAAATTTTGAAAAATTTAAGAAACTTTTTAAAATTTAAGTTTCCTCTGTCAACTCCTGATTATGGGCTTATACCCCAAAATTTATATAGAGTCGTGCTAAACAAGCATCTTATCTTTTATTTTTGTGAAACCTATTTAGTATTTTATATTTTAAATTTTAAAAAGTTTCTTAAATTTTTCAAAATTTTCTTTACTTTATTTAAAATGTTTTATCCAGCCCTTAACAAAAAAATAAATAAATAAAAGTGGTTGAGTGTTTCGAATATAGAATTTTTTAAAAATTCAAAGGGCGGTGTGTAATGACTTTTCAAAATGGAATATAAAATTTCAAATTTCTTCAACTATTAAAGGGTTATTGGTCACAGAAATTTTAAATAAAATAATTCAAAAAATTCATTGATACATTTCCTAAACTGTTTTGGTCCCCACTGGTAGACCATTTATTTAGTAGTAAATTAGTTGAATTATACAAGGGTGTCAAGGTGCGGGAACGCCGTTTGAGAGTTTTTTTATTTTTTTATTTTATCTATTTATTTTAGGGGTTAAAAATATCTCCAGTAGTTTTTAACACCGTTGGCAAAGTTACCCCGTTTTCCAGGTTACTTTGCCAAAGATGTTTTTAGTTATTTTAACATATAAATGCTTATTTAAATTGTCATGATTATACATATTGTGGAACTAGAGATCAAGACTAATGGTTCCAGATGATGTTAATGCATTTGCCTACGTTATAACGATGACAAATAAAAAGTTGAGAGAAAAAAACGAATATGGCAAAGTTGTCGGTATATTTAGGCTAGGAAACTGGTTAAATGAAAATGACTGAAATTGGAGCCAGAAACCCTTAAAATGCATAATTTGGAATATATAATTCTAAAAATTTCCGGGTATTACCCCCGGATTTCAGCGTTCCCGCAGTGTTAAATTTCCGATGACACCACTGAAATTATATGATGATTCCAAAATATAACGACTAAGAATACATATAAGAGTTAAAGTTGCCAATAGAAATAGATTTTAAGTTGTCAGCTAAGAAATAATACAAGTTTTTTTTAGCAACTTGTTAAATTGTATTCATTTTATGTATATCTACCTACCTCTTTCAAATTAAACAAGGAGTTCGGTTAAAAATTCATGATTCGTAAAGTGACCCGTCGTAGGGAAAAGTTTGGAAAAGCCTGTTCTAATCTTATAATTTTCATATTTAAAAAATTCAACGAATTAATCCAGAACAAAACCATATTTATAGCGAAACGATCATAAGGGCACAGTTCATTTAGAATGCATGTATATTTATTATATTCAAAAAAAGTGGAACACATAGAAAAATTTAATTTTTTCAAATAATTTTCAGAAAAAACATATTTTATCTAAACTTTTAATACATTCTGTGATTGTACAAATATTTTTAAACATTTTACTTTACCATACAGGGTAAACTTTCCAAACTCAACCAAATTTTGTATACATAATCAGTGGGTTCCAGGAGTCTAAAAATGCAAAAACTACCCCCCCCCCCCCTTACATGATTAAGTATAAATAATTTTATTAAATATAAGTGAGGGGCCAGGTTGTATGGTAAAGTCAAGTGGATGGCCACATCAGAACACGTCAGCTTATTTAGAGTGAAAACAATGTATTACTTTAATTTTAACCCTTTAAAATTAAATTTATTTAAGCAAACATAAATTTTCAGGTTTGAAATCTGATCCCTTTATTGAATTGTATTAAATGATTATCGTCTAATATCAAATTAAATTGAATATTTTAATGTTTAGCAGTTCGATTTGAATATCTCATCTTTTAATTTAATTTCAGTGAAAAGTTTTTATTTTTACCGAGAGTAGAGAGTTGTTGATTCATAAAGAGGAACAGAGGTTGTCCTCTGCTTGATGCAAATAATTGCAATTTAATTTCATTTGAAATATTGCCCAAGCATAATGCCTCTAAAGACCGAGGAAGTAGCTCAAGCTGTAGCTCTTATAAATGATGGAAGATCGTATCGGTATGTCACTCAACGACTTAAAGCATCGGTTGGAAGCGAGGGGTGAACCGCGACCTAAAACCGTGTACACCTACTTCCACTTTCACTTTCATTTCCAAGTGGAAGACAATAGATGACAATAGATTATATAATGAATTCCAAAGTAATTCCAAATAATTCCAAAGACGGTGTACACATAATTCCAATCACGATTCACCCCTCGTTTGGAAATATCCACAGAGCTGAAAAACGATATAGAGAAACAAACTCTTAAGCCAGGATTTGGTCGAATTAGAGCTTCAAACGAGAGAGATGACCGATTCATATTGGAGGTATTGAGAGGGATCGGCATTAGCAGTACAGCAGCTCAAATTAAACAGGATGTTCTACAACTCGACAAGTCAACCTAAGGGCCGATTGTATGTCGCAAAGTAAATGCTTTTTACCACTAACAAACGGTAGATGGTAAATGGAGCCACTGGGATGGCCAATCCGATGACAGGCACTAAAAGTTCCTGTCATCGGATTGGCCATCCCAGCCCCTCCATTTACCATCTACCCTTGGTTAGTGGTAAAAAGCATTTACTTTGCGACATACAACCGGCCCTTAGTGTGGACTGGACTGTCAGAAGACGTCTCCGGGAATTAGGGTTGATGTCAAGGAGACCAGCGACAGGCCCTCTTTTCACACCGAATCACCGAATCAATCTAAGTGTTCCACTTTTTTTGCACCACAGTGTATATATAAAAAATTAATTATTATTAGATAAATATATTCGTTTTATTTACTTACCCTGACCATAATGTTAGTCAAGAATTTTCTTTTTTTATGTTCCTTGTTCCTTGGCGTTGCCCTCTACTCTCTCCGGAATTTGCGCAACATTACTATCTGCAAAACAAATAACAAACAAACCATAATTATAAATATTATCTTTATAAATAATTATTTATCATATAGAATTTTCGTTAAAATAAGCTCATTAACAACAACAGATGCATCAGGGTAAATAAGAGATGATGAAGTTTATTTTAATTGAATATACGTTATATAAAATAATGAATTTTAATAAGTTTGTAAGAACCATTGGCAAATGACTCACGAAATCATTCAAATATGTCACAAGTCAATAGGGAATAAGAAAATTAAACAGGATTAAAAACAATATAGATTGCATATCTTTTTATTAAACAAAAAATTGTCTTTATTTGAAAAACACCTAAGTAATAATTAAATAAAACTATCCAATATTAGAAATGCAAATTGATAATTAAATAATATTAAGTATACTCACCCTGTTTCCTAAAGAAAACATCTTTTAAACACTGATTTTTCACTATAATTGTACATATGCAACGTCCATTTTTTGTGATGTCATAAACAATGAAACTTTAACAATAGACAATAATTCAAATTTTAAATTTAAATTTTTTAAACTTTGGTTATTTTTTAAGAACTTTTTGAACTTTTAATAAATGTAAGACAAAATCGGAAATGTTTATTTTTTGTAGTTTTTAATTAATTCTGTTTAATTTTTGTCTCTTGCAATTTCGTTCTAAAATAATTAAGAAATTAGGAATTTACTTAAATTAATGTTGTTTGAATAGCTAGTGTATTATCTATTTAAAAGAATATTGAATCTCTATTTATATAAATTTTTGAATTTTTCTTTTAAAAAATAATTAGAAATTTTATAAAACGATGATCAAACGAATTTTAAGTTCTATCTAAAAATACTTGTAATAGTCATGTTAATCTTTAAGTAGAATAATCCACCCCCCACTTCCACCCCCTCGGACCCCCACTACTACACCCCACCTCCTGCACCACCTCACATCTACCCCCACCCCCGCACCCAGTATTTGCAATTCTAGCCTTCTAGTGGCCCACAGATTATGTGTATATAGCTATATAAATAAATTCCGTATAATTTTTTTTTTAATTAAATAACAATTTATCGAGTTTTATAATTAAATAAATAAATTGGCATATTCTAATATATAAAAATATTTATAATAAACTGTTTGTGGGATTTAAAACTCGCTTTATAATCAATTAAATTCCTTATTTTTAATATATAACTTCATTTGGTATAAAATCTTTGTGAGATTTAAAATTGAAAAACCAATTATTTATTAAAAAGAAATTGAATAAAAGTCTAATTATACATTTTTATCAAGACAGCCATCTGTGAATAATTAATTCAATTAATAAAAGATCCATTAAAATAATTTAAATTGAAAGTTTTTGTGCCGAGGGTAGCAGAATTATTATAGAGACAATAAAAGAGTGTGTCTTCTTCAAAAATAACTTAGCCGAAGTTGAGGACCGTGACAAATCAAAATCGGTAGAGCCTTTTTCAAAATAAAAAAGAGATATATAAAGGAACAATTTTTGCTCGTTTAATAAGGGCAGAATAGATGGATACATTTTTACTTAATTCACTTTAAAATGACGACGTGAGAGAATTGCAAAGTGGCAATTTTTTATATGAGTTTTGTACCTGTCAGAGTTCAGAAATGGTAAAGTTAGGAAAAATTTCAGCCTCTTCTTATCGAGAAAAAATAAAGACAAATTTGATATTTCAACTAATTTGGAACATATAAGATACGGAACCCTCAGTATGTGGTCCGGCTCACAGTTGACTGACTTATTTTCACATATGGGTGAGATAAAAGTAAATTCGCAAAGTTAATTTTAATTCAATTCACTTGGATGAGCAATTTGAGTTAATCCCTTAATAAACGCTTTAAAATGATTAAATTTATATTAAAACGTAATTGAGGAGTAAAAGAGGAAGAAAAAACGACCCTCCGCTAAGGACCCTTCGCAATTAACTAAGACATAATTATTTAATGATAGCCTCTTAGCGTAGGCGTTGTTTATTTCGCCCCCCCCCCCACCCCCTTTGTTTGTGCTAGTAATTTTAAAAACTTACTTTTCTAGTCTTTAAAGGCTAATCGTTCTTGGATCTTTTATTGTTATTGTTCAAGTTTTATCACGGAAATTCGTAATCGAGGCCTTTCTACATTTACGATCCTCTCCCCTGAAATCCAATACTAGCGGAAAAATACATTTATTAAAAAACGGGAGATAAAAGAAAAGGGCAACATGTTTGGAAGTACTTAATAAAATCGGTGACGTTTGTTAAAAGGGATTCTGAGATTATTATCACCAGAGACGATTCGCTCATCTGCTGAGGCAAGTGAGGCTGTTTATTCTTATGACATGTCATATTTTAATTTCTCTATTCTTTTTTACTTTATTTAAATAATAAAATCATATTATTATATTTATCAACTCTTGTATCTGCTCAAATTTTATATTTGTTTTATTTAAACAAATATTTTAGCCATTTTTAATATACTAACTATATATCTTATTCTATTTATTACACATTCTTTCTTATATCAATATTTCTCGTCTTGATGAAATATGGGCCGCCCCCCCCCCCCAATACACCGTAGGTAGGTACACAATCTCAGGCCAGCAGGATACACTCTTTTATTGTCTCCTTTAATTTATATAAATTCTGCTACTCTCGGCAAAAAGAAACTTTCAATTTGATAGTAGAGTTATTTAATTTATAAGAATAACCTGAAGAACTCTTTCTAATTTGATGAAAGTAAAAATTTGTTAAAATTTTTATTTGGCTTCTAATTTGCCAGGTAGCTGAGTCAATTCAATTTCGATTCAGCCTATTTATTGTTCTGTTAAGTAAGAGGATGGTAGAACTAAAGAAGTTCAAACAGGTCGATGACTCTAAATTGAATTGACTTAGGGCCAGTTGTATGTCGGTTGGTAAACTCTTTTTAAACGTTGACAAAGGGTAAAACCTTAAAATTCACCCTGTGCCCGGAGGAATGGCCAATCAGATAACAGGCACTTTCATCTGATTGGTCATCCCATCGTGCACAAGGTGAATTCTAAAGGTTTTCCCTTTGCCAACGTTTAAAAAGAGTTTACCAACCGACATACACAACTGGCCCATAGAGATACCTAGGCAACATTTCGAAATCAAAAGCCATAAACGCCCTAAATAAACATGAAACTTTTAACAAATTATCCAATTTCCCTACAGGCGGGAATTCAAAATAATTCTCCTATTTATCGATTTGACTACCAAAGCCTCCATAAGCAGATCATATAAATAAACAAGCTTTAGCCCTTGCCCACAGGACACATATCAATATAATATTATCTACAATATTATTTATGAATTATCAGTAATATTTTATAAATTGTATTATATTAAACTGTTTGTGAGTTTTAAAAAGATTAAATTTAAATTTGTAGAAAAAAATCTAATTATTAGAACTTGGAATAAGAATAGTAAAAAGAAAACGAGGTTGGTGAACAAATATCCTCCTGGGACTTTTTATGAATCCCACCGCTTACTTGATCCCTCAGGAGAATATGTTTCATATTTCAAGTCAATCGGTTAAGCCGTTTATCCTGGAGGTCGGTGAACATAGAGATATAGAGTCCCAAAACTATTATATGGATTTAAGAGAGTGTAGGGAACAAGTGTACAATAACAATTCAATGTTCAGAGAAAAAGATACAAATAAAATTGATGTTAAAATTGAAAACTTGTTCCAAACTAGGCAAGCTTTCAGTTTAGAACCGCATTAGTAATAAATCTGAAATTTAGTGCTTTTTTGAACTGAAAGTCTAAAGTTATTTCAAAATATACTATATTATGTAACCAGATCTCAATTTTGAGAAAATTAATTTGAGAGATTTTTTAATTAAGGTAATTATTAACAGTAGTTCAGTCAAATTGTGTTTTTATCAGAAAAGTTTTGAGATAGTTGTGATTTTTTGCATATATCTGATTTTTGGGGCGCTGAATCCAAATCTGGGATCTCCCAGCAAAGCTTTGTGACGCAACATTGTCGTAAATGCAAAAAATTTGAAAATTTAAATTTTTTGGCGGTTTTTTGCTTATAAATCGAAAACTATCAACATTTCATTAATAATTTTCCTATTCAAAATGAAAGCTCATAAAATTTTCTACATTCCTACATTTCTTTATTTAGGTTTTTTCTCCTACCAACCGTTCGGGCTCAAGCGCAAAATCCAAGTTTTCGACCTCGGCAACCCTCCAGGATAAACCAAAAACTCGCACATTTTTTGATATTGTCCCAATTTAACCATGAAGGAGCACGTTTTCGACAAAGACCATTCTATGCATTTTTAAACAAGATTAAATTTTCTACAATTAAAAGAAACTTTCATCTTAATTGGATAAATGGTAATCCGTGGTGCAATGAGGTTGTAGTTTTGAAAAACAGTAATTTTTTGAAAAAAACGCAATTTTTCCTTGATAAAATGAAAACCACTTATCCTATAAACTTGATTCCTATCTCATTCTCTAGAAAATTTTATTGACTTGAACGTTTACTTGAACTACTTTTTGATAAAAGTTTTAGATTTATAGATATCCAGCGTTTTCCATGACACTTCTGAGGATTCGGATCACCACCTGTCATGGAAAATGCTGGATATCTATAAATCTAAGAGTTGAAAAGAAAAAGTGGTACAAGTAAACGGTCAAGTCAACAAAATATCCTAGAGAATGAGATAGGAATCAAGTTTCTAGGATGAGTGGTTTTCATTTTATGAAGGAAAAACTGAGATTTTTTGCAAAAAATTACAGTTATTCAATACTTCAAACCTCATTGCGGCACGGATTACTATTTATCAAATTAAAATGAAACTTTGTTTTAATTGTAGTAAATTTAATATAGTTTGAAAATGTATAGAGTGGTCTTTGTCGAAAACGTGCTACTTCATGGTTAAAATGGGAAAATATTGAAAAAAGTGCGAGTTTTTGGGTGATTCAAGGGGGCTGCCGAGCTCGAAAACTTGAATTTTGCGCTTGAGCTCGAACGGTAGATCGGATAAAAAAACCTGAATAATGAAATTTGTAGGAAATCTTATGAACTCTCATTTCGAATAAGAAGGGTATACGAAAAGTTGATAGTTTTCGAGTTATAAGCGAAAATCCGCCAAAAAATTGAAATTTTCACCATTTTTTTGCATTTTCTACAATGTTGCGTCACGAAATTTTGGTGGGAGACCTCAGATTTGGATTCAGCGCCCCAAAAAACATAAATATATGCAAATAATCAGATAAGATAAAATCATTTGAGCACAATTTGACGGGACTACATGTGGTTGAATCAAAACAAAACATATATATTACCCTTTAGGTCATCCAAGTAGATACTATTTAGTAAATAAGTCTCAATATGAAGGTAAAGATTTCTAAACTAAAACGAAAATATTTTTATTGGTTTGAAGACCCCCATATCTTGAATTTATGACTTTTAATTATATCTAATTAAAAAAGTTTTTTATGCTCTTATTTTAAATTTCCTTTTCTTTTAAATGTTTGCTCTTAATAAACATTTTTAACAGCTTCTTTTTCTTCGACCCGCTTGCCTTTTTGTTTATATTAAAATTAAAATTAAAATTTAAAAGTTTTCCGCTTATCAAAGCAAAACGTTGAGCAAATATAACACTTGTTATAATATTCCGAGAGGGCGTAAAAAGTTATTTAAAAGAATTCAATATTACATTCCACCGCCTCCCCCGGGAATTTCCCTCTCTTTATGTCTTATTATATGGTATATAATGATTTCTTTGTAATGGTTCAATATTTACTTGCATTCAACATTTGTGTTGCATTGCTCTAGTTATGCTTGTTATTAGTTGATTAAACTGATCGACTCATCGTTTTCAAATGCAAATATTTATATTTAAGTCAGTTCAATAACAGACGTCATCAAAAGGTATATTAAACCTACCACGTACCTACAATGAGCCACATATTCTGCATAATCCTACCTATATTCCAAATTCTTTGAGTCTTCTTCTAATTCCATCGGTAAATAAGCATCGGACAAATCAATTTTTGAAAAATATTTTCCGTTCTGTAGTTTTTGAAATATCTCTTCTGGCCTCGGAATTCGATACTGTTCGATTTGTAATTGAGGATTGATTGTAACCATGAAATCTCCACAAATTCTTAAAGCACCAGAAGGTTTAGGCACCACGACAATTGGAGCTGCCCAATCACTAATTTTCACAGGTTTAATAATTCCTTTGGGAAAAAATGGAAGAACTAAAAATAAACCCTATATTAATCAAGGCTATTGTAAATCTATATAAAAATAACACCTTACAAATAAAAATAAATAACAATGTGTCTGATAGGTTCGAAATTTCAAAAGGTCTCAGACAGGGGTGTAGCCTATCGCCAGCTCTCTTCAAAATCTATTTGGATAGGATTCTTTGCGAGTGGTCAAGAAAGTGCAACATAACAGTATGAGAATACTATGATTTCTACGCTATTTTTTGCGGACGACCAGCTGGTTATTGCAAATGATGAAATGTATCTTGACTACATGGTGAGGAAACTTTTAACCAGGGGGGCTTAAAAATAAATTATAAAAAATCTGAATATTTGTCTGTCTGAAATAATATGATATCGGACCTAATATTGGAGGAAGGAAAGAAGTTATAGGGGGTGGAAAAATATAAATATTTGGGAGTAATATTTAATAATGATGGAAATAGCCGCATGGAAGTAAACGAAAGGATTATAAAGGGTAGAAAGATTACAAGGGCCTTGCACTCAGTTTTATGGGACAAAACAATTAGGAGATCCACAAAAATGAAAATCTATACCAGCTTCGTTCGTAGTGTTACTACCTATGGGGCAGAGGTATGGGATATCGGAGTTAGAAACCGAGGCCGACTTTTACCCACTGAAATGGATTTCCTAAGAAGAAGTTGTGGGTTGACGAGAACTGATAGAGTTCGAAATGAAGAGATAAGAAGACAAATGAAGATGGAGGGGGATCTTATTGACGAAATCCAAAAAAACAAAACAATTAGTTTGATTTGGACACGTAAAAAGGGAAGAATCGCCAGACGTAGAAATCTGAAAGAAGAAGATGAATTTCAGCCTTTTCTAGTCGGCATAATTCAGTTCTTACTGCCTCTTGTTGTAAAAATGGAACAAGCCGAGGTTTGAAGAATCTAGGCTCTGCACCTGCTTTCAAATGCAGCTTTGCTTTGAATGATGTACAGGTACCTAAACTATTTTCCCAAAGTTGCTTATGACGAGTGCATAGGTCATTAATTAAGGTTTTATTATAATTTACGTCTCCATGTTTTATTTCAATAGGATTAATTAATTTTGAGTTCAAAACTGCCCCTTCGGCTATAGCGAAATGAAAAGAAATAAACCATGACATACCAACCAAAGTACCTTTTTTTACCTTTTTGTAATAAAGCCAACATCATCTTCTGATGCTCTTGCATTTGTTCAATCACCTTTCCCAATAATTCCTACATTTTCCTCGCCGCCAATTTGTTAAGTTTAATACATTACAAAAGGAAAAACACACAATCTTATTATTTATCTACGAAACAAATTAATAAATTATTCGAAAATTTGAATTTTTTTTTTTAAGTTTTATTTTTTGAAAAATAAATGGAATTTTTAAAAAAAATTGTAAAAATAGCACTCGGAAACGCCTTATAGCCCCAATTTTTTGAAGTTTAAACTTCTCTCCATTTTAACCACTTTTCCCCACAGCGATGCAAGTTCCCAATCTAAATATCATGGGTTTTTTTTGGCAATGAAGAATCAATTTTTTTATTCTTGCCAAAGTAATGGTTCAAAAAATTTGAAACATTGTAGAGTTTATCTTTATAATAGTAGCTAACCCTAAGAATTTTTACAGATTTTTATCTATTATAATTTCGGAGTTACAATTAATAAAATATTAATTATTTTGTTTACTTTGCGAAAGAATTAATTTTAATTACCAATTTGGCAACTTTAAAATTGACAGATGGCAGCACTTGATGGAAACGCCTGTATTTAGACAACCACAACAGACGCTAACACGCTTTATACACTGATCTCTTTTCGGATACAAACGAGGCGTGAACAGGGACCTAATATGGTGTACACTTACACCTACTTCCACTTCCACTTTAATTTCCAAGTAAAAGACAATAGATGAAGGGGCATTATCTAATGACTTCCAAAATAATTCCAAAGACGGTGTACACCTAATTTCAATCGCTGTTCACCCCTCGTATTACAAAGCAACATCATCAGCCTGAATATTCATGACTATTTTGGAATTTTGGTTTAGAAAAGATTCTGATTTTTTTTTTTTATTTATGTTTAGGGTTCCGTTCAAACGTAATACGGGGCCATATTAGTTCCAATATAATGTATGGCTGACAGTCAATCTTGAAAATTTTATTTCAGTGATTTATTTAGGGAGGGTCGAATTTATGTGCAAGGTCGAAAATAATATATTTTTTTTTTTTATTAAGGGCTTTCTAATAAATAGTATGTAATCTTCAAAATTTCAAAACAATATAAATTAAAATATTTTTTTTTTTAATATCAATACCTATTTTTAATATTGATACCGATATTGCATTTAATATAGATGGCGCTACAAAAAATAATGTTTCATGTAGTCATTTTCGCGATCTTTTACTTTACCATACATGGGTTCAAATATTGATTGTATGTAGGTAAATTTATTTTCTTGTAATAGTTAACTGATGATTTCACAAACTAAGGTCATGAAGGTCATACCCTCAAAAACTATTGTCCCTAACAAATAAATTAAATATATTGCCGC
This sequence comes from Forficula auricularia, assembly GCA_024734495.1. Lineage (NCBI taxonomy): Eukaryota > Metazoa > Arthropoda > Insecta > Dermaptera > Forficulidae > Forficula > Forficula auricularia. The sequence continues at coordinate 150,611 of JALMQS010000435.1, forward strand.
TGTTTTTTTTTTTTGGCTTTTCGGCCTTTCTAACTAACCATAAGCCAATTTACGATACTATATATTTTTTTAAAATTTTGTCTCTACCCCGGGGGTCAGATTTTAGCCGAATGCCTCGAGTCGGATTCGAACCCGGGTCCACTTGGTTAGCAGGATGATACGCTACCGACTAGCCTATCTGACCCCCCTCCCCACCCCCCGCTGGTTTTACAAACCCTCGTAAGTTCTAAATTCATTGTTTTCCAGAAAACAAGAAAAACCATTTTAAACAACAATACATACAAATACAATGCAATATTTATTATTTGTCCGTAGTGCGAAATTAAATTGGAATAGAATAATAAGGTTTCAATGAGAAACGTTGGTCGGTATAAACGTATAATACGTATTTGGCCAAAAATCGGACTTACGAGCCTTTGTAAGATCAGCGACGATATATTTCCTATTCCTTACGAATCAACAACTCTGCTACCCTCGGGAAAACTAAACCTTTTCAATTTATTTTAATCTTTGGTATTTTGAAAGTTTATTCAAAACATTAAGCCAAACTTTTAATTTTCATTATGGATCTTATACATACCATTCCTGATCAAAATACAACAACATTCCAATGTCCTTATGATTTGTTGAAAATGATCATTTTTGCAGTGGAATAGGCAATAAACGCGATAGGCTGTAAATCTAATAATGGGAGCTTATTTCTCTTCCTCTATTTGCCTTTGCAGAATTGCAAATTTTATTTAGTTAAATTAGTAGGAGAAGTCCTTGGGGTTGTGGAAAAAGCAAATTAAAGGTAATAATTAACATTAAGAACTTCTACTAAAACATTTAATTTTTGTTCATTTCCCTTTTGTGAACATTTATTTTATTTATTTATTTATTAAAACATTGTATCTATAGGGCCATCTAGCCCCTTTAATGTACAATTTTAGACCAGAATATTTACAAAAAAAAAAATTAATTAAAACAATACAAGAAAAAACAAAAAAATCAAAAAGAAGAAAAATACATACTTAATATATGAAACAAAAATAAAAAAGATACAAAATATATAGAAAGAGAGGAGGAGAAAAAGAAAAAAAAATTACAACATATAGGATATAAGAAAAAAAAAATTACAATATATAGGATATAATATATTCATTTAAATCGTTTTGAAAAATAATATAAAATGTTTTTCATAAAGCTTAAATTGAAAATAGTAGCAGAATTTTTATAAATTAACGGAGATAATAAAAGAGTATGTCTTCTGCTGGAAAAATACATTTTTAAATTTATTTATAACGAAACTATAGTCTCTTTTATTGTCTCGTTTAATTTCATAAAGCTATTCGTTGTAGAAAGGCATTTAGTTTATATGTCGTTAGTTTAATAACGTGTTTTGTTTTTAAAAGAGATAGTTTCTCCTTCTTCAAGGAAGAACGATAAGAGTAGATTTGGCTTAAAGGGTTGTCTCGGCCCTTTAATGACCCCGTGTACCCGGACACACAGACACATAGCTTAAGAGGACAGACCCCGGGCATTGCAGTGTTCATTAGACGGCATCAAATTTCCCAGCAAGACGAAGGAACAAGGAAGAGATCCCGTAGGACAGCCGACCCCATGAATGCTACTCGTTATTGGATATTGCGAACAAGGTGGGTGGATGAACCAGACCAAGACGTGACCAACACACTAACTATTTATTCCTACCACGTGACAAATAAATTAGGAATTAACCTAATACCTAAATTATTAATTAATTTTTCGTTAAATTGAAGGGTTGGTTTTGTCACAAATATAATAAAACAATAATTTTAATAACTATTTGAATTATTTAATTGATAGCTATACAGTTTCGGTCACCGCTGGTCGACCATCCTCAGTAGTTCTAAAATTGAAATGAAACATTTATTTACATTTTTTCTTTTTATAGAGAATTATATAACACAAAATTTTTTTACAATAATTTGAAATCATACATACATCTCGTTCAAGAACCGGAATTTGTCATTTTCATTTGTGTTATATAATTCTCTATAAAAAGAAAAAATGTAAATAAATGTTTCATTTCAATTTTAGAACTACTGAGGATGGTCGACCAGTGGTGACCGAAACTGTATAGTTATCAATTAAATAATTCAAATAGTTATTAAAATTATTGTTTTATTATATTTGTGACAAAACCAACCCTTCAATTTAACGAAAAATTTAAATCAAGTCACTTAAGTTCTGGAAGAAATTATTAATTAAAAAATATAGTCAATGCTAAAAAGCTATCTCGGTCATTGGCGATTCATAAAAACAAAATTTTCTATAATCTATCTACTCTTATTAAACAAGCAAAATTGTTTTTTATATATATATATATAAATATTTGTATCTTAGTTCTATTTTGAAAACGAATCTACCGTTTTGGTGAAACAAAATCTATTAACAAGTTTTGAGGATGAAAAAACGATCTGGCTAGGTCTGGACCTCGACAAATTTAATCTTAATTGATCTTTTCTTAATTTAAGTAATTATTTATAGATAGAAATCTCAATGAAAAAGTATTTTTACATTTTTTTCAATTATCTTTTATTTATTAATTGTTTTTTTAATTTTAAAACCCACTAATGGGTTATAGCAAATATTAATATATTATTTATAAATGAATTTATCTTTAAGGACTAGAGAGAGGTGGTTTGAGGAAGATAAGGAAGGATGGATGAGCATTGGAAACCAATCGACTTGATTGGGGAATAATGGAATTGAAATAATTATCGGAAAAGAGGTTTTTTTATCTAATTAGATTTTTCCTCTTATTAAAAACAAGGACTAAAGAAGAATAAGGACACTCGATGGTGGAGAAGTAATCTCCGGAATCGAAGCAAAAAATACAATGTATACATTAATTAATGTAAAATAATTGGTTTAATAAATTTATTATCTTTAAGGACTAACGGAACCAATCGACTTGATTGGGGAATAATGGAATTAAAATAATTATCGGAAAAGAAGTTTTTTTTATCTAATTAGATTTTTCCTCTTATTAAAAACAAGGACTAAAGATGAATAAGGACACTCGATGGTGGAGAAGTAATCTCCGGAATCGAAGCAAAAAATACAGTGTATACATTAATTAATTTAAAATAATTGGTTTAATAAATTTATTATCTTTAAGGACTAACGGAACCAATCGACTTGATTGGGGAATAATGGAATTAAAATAATTATCGGAAAAGAGGTTTTTTTTATCTAATTAGATTTTTCTTCTTATTAAAAACAAGGACTAAAGATGAATAAGGGCACTCGATGGTGGAGAAGTAATCTCCGGAATCGAAGAAAAAATACAATGTATACATTAATTAATGTAAAATAATTGGTTTAATAAATTTATTATCTTTAAGGACTAACGGAACCAATCGACTTGATTGGGGAATAATGGAATTGAAATAATTATCGGAAAAGAGGTTTTTTTATCTAATTAGATTTTTCCTCTTATTAAAAACAAGGACTAAAGATGAATAAGGACACTCGATGGTGGAGAAGTTATCTCCGGAATCGAAGCAAAAATACAATGTATACATTAATTAATGTAAAATAATTGGTTTAATAAATTTATTATCTTTAAGGACTAACGGAACCAATCGACTTGATTGGGGAATAATGGAATTAAAATAATTATCGGAAAAGAGGTTTTTTTATCTAATTAGATTTTTCCTCTTATTAAAAACAAGGACTAAAGATGAATAAGGACACTCGATGGTGGAGAAGTTATCTCAGGAATCGAAGCAAAAAATACAATGTATACATTAATTAATGTAAAATAATTGGTTTAATAAATTTATTATCTTTAAGGACTAACGGAACCAATCGACTTGATTGGGGAATAATGGAATTAAAATAATTATCGGAAAAGAGGTTTTTTATCTAATTAGATTTTTCCTCTTATTAAAAACAAGGACTAAAGATGAATAAGGACACTCTATGGTGGAGAAGTTATCTCCGGAATCGAAGCAAAATATACAATGTATACATTAATTAATGTAAAATAATTGGTTTAATAAAATTTATAAAAAATAAAAAAAAAAAAAAATATCTTTAAGGACCGAATTGGAAGGATTAATTGGATGGATTAATTTCCGCAATATGGTATTGGAATAATTATCGGAAAAGAGGTTTTTTTCTTTAATTAGTTTTTTCCTCTTACTAAAAACAAGGACTAACGGTGATCAAGGACACTCGATGGTGGAGAAATAATCTCCGAAGTCGAAGCTAAAATACAATGTATACATTAATTCATGTAAAATAATTGGTTTAATAAATTTATCTTTAAGGGCCAATCATAGATTTTAGAGAAAATATTTTTACATTGCATATCAGAGAGGTTCGTCCCCTTAGGAGTCTTCATCATTGTTTTATTTATTTATTTATTTGAACTTGGATTTAGGCGTCTTCAGAGTAAAAATTGAGGCACCCTTCTATATTAAACTTACAAAAAGGAGCCGACAAAGTCTTATTTATTATTTTTTTTTTTTTGAACTTGGACTTGGGCGTCTTCACAGTAAAAATTGAGGCGGTCTTCTATATTAAACATAAAAATAAAAGGGACCGGCAAAGTCTTCATCGTTTTTTAAATTTTATTATTATTATTTTTTTTTAACTTGGACTTGGGCGCAAAAAATAAAATAATATGATTGTTTCTAAATGCACTGGGGGGCGGGGCGCCAAAATATTTCATGTAAAATTTTCTCTTAGTCCGGCCCTCCATGAAGGTGTACAAAAAAATCTAATATTCTAAGTGGGATCATTATCGTATAAATAAAAATAAAAAAATACAATTTTTTTTAATATTTATTATTTTTCAAAGACGATGAACATCCCTCTTCCAAAAAAAAATAAAAAATGCCAAGATGCCGGTCTACTTTAGTGAAACTAATTAATTAACTAGCTTGAAAAATTGTTAAGAAAAGAAAAACAGAGGTAAAACAAAAGAGAAGTCATCAATTCTCCAACAAAACGTTGCCTCATTTTTATGTTTTACTAACAGACTCCGTAAAAAAACAATCTATCTTCTAAATAGAATATATAGGTATATTTAGTATTAGAGAATGTCTTTTAAAAGCCACATTAGTCTTAACTTTAGACTTTCAATTTATATAAAAAATATTCTGGTGTTACTTTTTCAATTTCGTCTTTAATAATAAAACAACATTAAAACTTAAAAAAAAAAAAAAAAAAATTAGCAAATAAATAAATAGTAAAAGAAAAAAATAATTATTGATTGTTTTTAATATAATAAAAAAAAATAGAAATAAAAATTAAAAAATTTAATATAATAAAAACAATTGCCTGTATCAAAATATTTAATTTCTTAGGGTTGTTTTCGAAACATTAGCGAAATTTGTCTTTAAAATCTTTAAACGTCTCTATCTCCGTAAATAATGGTCTGAGAGCCTTAAAACAATCGAAACTGTCCGAAAAAAAATTGGTAATAAGATTTAAAGTAAATTTGTCATGGATTAGTAATTTTGATCAGAATTAATTAGTTTGTGCACATTACTCCTTTTTTTTACGTAAAAAAAAAGAGAAAGGGGTTAACATGCAGTATTATAAGTGGCAAGTTCCCCCAAACTTCTTTAAAAAATTTTGAAATTTCTTTTTGACTTTAAATCTTTAAGAGTCTTTATCTACGTAAATAATGGTCTGAGAGCCTTAAAAGAATCAAATTTATAAGATTTTTAAAAAATTTCTGAAAATTTTTTTGTCTTTAAAATTTTTAAACGTCTCTATCTACGTAAATAATGGTATATACTATATACATTATACATATAAAAAAAATAATTTAGATATTATGCATAGCTTGGGATCGAACCAGAATGAGTCTGAATAATTAAATTAATTAAAATTAATCCATTTTTAATTACTCTAGTAATGTTCACTTAGGCCACTGAGCTAAGAAGCTTACAGAGACGAAGCTCGAAAAATAATTTAATTTTAAATGACCTCGGAGAAGCATCCCTTGATAAGAAATCATTAAATAGATGGCTTTAAGAACCCTAGGTAAAAGGCAATATATAAATTTAATTTACATTTTTTATTCAAAATTCCACTGAAATGTGATAAAATTGAATTCAAACATGTCCATTGTTGCAATCTTATGAAATATATAGACACGCCCTCTGCTACTATCCACAACACAGAGTGAAGTGAGGTCAACATCGTCTACAGATGACGTCACGTTCTCGCATAAATATTTTGGTATATTAATTTAATATTAATTTGCGATTATTGGAACCCAAAATAAGTAATCTAAGCTACGATAAATTTATCTCAATGTATAATAATTCCTATAGTGGCCATGCTATTCTGGGTGTTCCTACCTACAGATGACGTCACGTTCTCTAGCTGATGTTGGCCTCACCAAATCGACACCAGGGCGTGTCTATATATTTCATGGTCTAAGGTTGCAATTTAAACTTTTAAATTGACATTTTATTGTTTAATTGATATGTTTATTATTAATCATAAGTTTCCTGTATTTGATTCGATCGTGAATCGAAAGCAGGTGATTTTTGTCAAATATTAACTGAAAATAATATCTGAATTCATATACCTATTTCTAACTTGAAATAATGATGTTAAATAAAATTTATAATTTTTCTCATTAATATATCAAAGAATAATTAACATATTAACGAGAATTGTTTTTGATCGCGCTTTTTAAACAAGATAATTTTTTTTAATATTTATTTAAAAAGCGCGATCAAAAACAATTCTCGTTAATATATTAATTATTCGTTGATATATTAATGAGAAAAATTATATGTTTATTATTATTAATTAGGTGATGATTGTCAAGCGAAGTTAATCAAAATAAAGTAAAAAAATTTTCTCTTTTATTTTAGAATCAATTCAGATTCTATTTTATTTAAAATCTGCGAAAAATTTTATTGTTTAGAATTCTGATTCGAATTTTCGTGTAATTCCTCACTAAATGTTTATAAACTGATGAAAAATTGCATCAGAGGAGGAGGGGTTTGCATCTCATGCATGAATAAAATATACAGGGTGGTCCCGAATTCATGGTACAAACTTTAATGGTAGGTACAGGACATTGTAACAATGAGTTATTGTATAGGAATGTATAGTGTAATAAGTATATGTAATATGTATATGTATGTATTGTGTAATAGTAATATAGTGTATAATGTATGTATAATGTATAGCCGTTATTTCCCCTGTTTACGCCTCACCGCGTCACTTGCGACTATACATTCCTATACAACAACTCATTGTTACAATGTCCTGCACCCACCATTAACGTTTGCACCATGAATTCGGGACCACCCTGTATATACCTATATATGAGTTCCAAATTTTTATTTTTATTTTTATTAAGAAGTCAAAGAACTTACTTAGAGAGAGGGGAATCCGAATGAAAACCAGGCGGTTTTGCTACAGTCAGATTCGAGCGTAAAGTGTATTAATCCATATTTAATTACTCTAGTAATGCTCACTTAGCGAAGCAGCCAAGTAAACATATAATCAAAGTTTCTTATACGAGATGCTTCTCATATAAGAATAGTACTTCTTTTTTTTCTTTAGAATCTTAATTTATTATTTTTGTTTTATCTAGGTGTCTTCTAATATTCTTCTCCCTGTTGAATGATGGAAGCAAATGCTTGCTTCCAAGACTGGGAGGTTTTTTTAGGGAGTGAGCTTGTTAGCCTCACGTCCAACCCCTTTTAGTCGCCTTTTACGACAAGCAGAGGATTCTATGGACCTATTCTAACCCCGGTCCATTGGGGTCTCAGTGTGCAATACTATTTTTTACAATTAGCAGTTATTGGTAGAAAGTCGGGAAATTTCATAAATCAACTGGTGTGGTCACCACACGACTTTCACATTCTCATCGCGACACTTCTAATTTACAGCCCCTTCCTTTATTTATATCGGATTAAAATTTATACACAACCAATAACTCATGACACTTGATAAGTACACCAATTAAAAAAATCGTTAGTGCCGTTTTTGAGTAAATCAAAAAAAAAAGAAAAATCTTTCATGTAATGTCAACTTCCGGTGTCCTGATTTCAATTGCTGTACTCCTTCTAGCCTTCTGTCGAACTTAAGTTCCGAATTTCGTAGCTCTGACATTTATGAAACCAGAGCCCGGACTTTAGGATTATTATGGGATCTAAAATTTGGTGTGTATTTACTATTTTTAGAAAACGAAAAAATCCGAATATTATTTATTATTATATTGGTGTTTTAGGACGCATCATGGAGACTTAGAATATCTCATCGAAATTCACCTTTATACCAGTCCCACACAATATAAAATTTCTTGGTTTAGTCTAGAAGCTAAACTGGTGAGATTACGTTAAAGACCTAAAAACTAAATACCTAAAATCATTTAATCTTTTAAAAGTACTTTCACATTTCAACTGAGAGGCGGACTCTATCAGATTACTATGAAAGTATATAGGGCGATAATTCGCCCATTAACCCATCTGCTAGAACAAGTGTTTTAAAACATGCTGAATATTAATCATACTTAAGTGGAAAGTACTAGAAGGAATTTAATTAATTAACTTGTTGAAGTCTTTTAATTTAAATCAGATTAAATTTACTTTTTAAATTTTTACTCTCATAATACAGTATTTACATCGAGTTTTGGACAATAAAATCAATTTTTGATTGAATTATTTTCATGTTTGTGGATAAAAGATTTTAGATTGAAAAGACTATCGAAATAAATCCTTTATTTCGTTAAATAACCTATTTGAAAAGCTTTATAGATTTATTTAGATTTGATTCTTTTTTTTTTAAATTCTTTTTTCAAAGTCCTTTATTATTATTTTTATCCCGATGAATAAAATCACAAGCATTTTATTTCAATCTCGATATGTTTCTTTCTATATTTGTTTATATATCTTATATAGAAAAATATAGATGAAATGTGAAAATATACTCGGTTTGATGAATCAAATCGAAAAATAAAAAAATCATTCATTAATCAATGGGTGAATAAAAATACAAATTGGAAAAGAAAGAGAGCGTTTTAATATGAATATGGATGGATTAGTTGAACCCAATACTGTTTTTGTTTTCAACTTTAGCCATAAACATATATACCTACCTATTATATATATGAAAAAAATAAAACCGACTTCAAAAAAATTAAATTCAAGAACTAAAATAATAAGAACTCAAAATGCAAATAAAATGCTCTAAAAGGTATAAAATAATTATCTTATTTAGTTACAAATAAACGACGAAATATTTACATGAAATCACTTTTTGAAGTCGGTGCCAAAAATATACATTTTATGAATCTAACCCAACGGATCTTACTTAGTACGTTTGGCGGGTACGCTCGTTTATATAGTTTGTTTAGCACCGACTTCAAAAAGTAATTTCATGTTAATATTTCGTCGTTTAACTATAAATAAATTAGATAATTATTTTATAACTTTTAGTGCATTTTATTTGAATTTTGAGTTCTTTTTATTTTAGTTGTTGAATTTAATTTTTTTGAAGTCGGTTTTATTTTTTTTTTTATAAAAAATATTTTTATTTTTCTCTTTTTAGTGATGTTATTAATAGTGACTTAAGATAATACCTTGCATGCATCTCGTAAGAGAAAGATTTGGGCGAATGAATCAGAAAATGATAATAAAATCAATTCATAAATATAGAAATTATCTCGAAACGTTTGCGGATTTTAAATGAACGTTTTAAGATTGTTTTTTTTTTTTTTTTTACTTTATCTATAAAAGATTTTATTTATTATAATTTCGATTATTTGATCAAAAGAATTGGAGATTTATGTTATTTCGTCATTCATCATATCATCAGAACTTGACCAAATTAATATGGGACCACCCCTAAGGTACCCTCTTTCCAATAAAAAAAGAATCATCGAAATCGACCCATGTGGCAAAAAGTTAAAAAATAAATAAATAAATAGTTAGGTTTCTTGACTACCTTGGAGCCATACTGATCCAAACACAGAAAGAATCATTTAAATCGGTTGATAAACAAAGAAGTTATGCGTGAACAAACATAACAAAAAAAGATCCAATACCAATGAAATTTAAACGGGACCAATCGGAAACTATACTGAACCCAATGCAAAAAAAATCATCAAAATCCGTTCATAATTGTCGAAGAAATCAGGTAACATAGATACAAAAAAAAAAAAAAAAAAAAAAAATCAGCCGAATGAGAACTCCTCCTTTTTTGAAGTCGGTTAAAAATTAATAAATCGATCGATTTTCTCAAATTAATAATAATATAAATAAAATGATGGAAAAACGTTTTTTCGCATGGTATCTATTTAATTATTGTATATCCTTGAAATTACAAATACATTATAAGTTTTGATATTTAAAGCTGGTGATTTAATTGAAGGCAGTCCAGGAATAAATAAAAATATTATTTCCAATAAAAGAGTATTTTTTTTAAAGATTTTTCTTTTACCGTTTTTGGACCAACGCAACGTTTCGGATGATCTTCCCTCCTTCTTCGGGGTTCAAAGGGTTAATTATGAAAGTATCTAATATTTATCTTTCTTATTTCCTTTTTCAGTGCTAGTTCATGTTGAGAAAATATTTTTAGTATTTTCATTACCAATATATTATAGAATAAAGTTATCTATGGACATTTCATTAAATCCTCAGTTATAAATAAATCTAAAAGTCCGTCTGCAAAAAAAATACTTCTAATTTGTATATTTGATATTTAATTTTATATAAAAAAAAAATAAATAAAACCGACTTCAAAAAAATTAAATGTAACAAATAAAATAATAAGAAATCAAAAATAAAATAAAATGAACTAAAAGGTATAAAATAATTATCTAATTTAGTTACAACTAAACGATGAAATATTTACATGAAATTACTTTTTGAAGTCGATGCCAAACATATTCATTTTATGAATCACACTCGACAGATTTTACTTAGTACGTTTGTCGAGTCAGCTCGCTTATATAGTTTGTTTGGCACCGACTTCAAAAAGTAATTTCATGTAATAATTTCATCGTTTAGTTGTGACTAAATTAGATAATTATTTTATACCTTTTAGTGCATTTTATTTTATTTTTGAGTTCTTATTATTTTATTTGTTGCATTTAAGTTTTTTGAAGCCGGATTTAATTTTTTTATAAAAATTATTTTTATTTTTCTCTTTTTAGTGATGTTATTAATAGTGACTTAATATAATACCTTGCATGTATCTAGTAAGAGAAAGGGTCGGGGGAAATAATCAGAAAATGATAATAAAATTAAATTCATAAATATAGAAATACTCGAGAAACGTTTGCGGGTTTGAAATGAACGTTTTAAGATTGATTTTTTATAAAAGATTTTATTTATTATAATTTCGATTATTTGCTCATAAGAATTGAAAATTTACGTTATTTCGTCATTGATCATATCATCAGAACTTGACCAAATTAATATGTGATCACCCCTAAAGGTACCCTCTTTCCAATATAAAAAGAATCATCGAAATCGGTTCATAAACAAAGAAGTTATGCCTAAACAAACATAGCAAAAAAGGTCCAATACCAATGAAAAAAAAACGAGACCAATCGGAAACTAGACTGAACCCAATGCAAAAAATCATCAAAATCGGTTCACAATTGGCGAAGAAATCTGGTAACATAGACACAAAAAAAATTCAATCTAATTGAGAATCCCCTCCTTTTTTGAAGTCGGTTAATAAAAAAAAAGTTAGCATTTTATTTCTCTTGAATTTTCCTCACTCTCATTAACTTTTTATATATTTTACTAGTTTTTTTGAGTAGTGACGCAAAGTTGATTTTTTTTTTTATTTTTTAATATCTTAAAATGTTAGACATAAAAAGTAGAGCACAAATATTTCGCTCTTTGTAAGCTCTTATAAAAAGCCATAATTATATTTCAAAAAGGTTTTTCTAATTTTCAAGAAATAAACATTATGAATTTTCACTACGGGGTTGAAACAAAATTCAATTGCTCTCTAAAAACAGATGTCATTTTTTTTTATAAAATTATAATCTAATACCATTATTTCTACGTTTTTAAATTTAAGACAAACAAAAAGTACTTAATTCACTAAAATGGCAAGAAAAATGAAATGAAATAGAAATTTAATTAGCAAAATGAAATTTTCTTTTTGATAAGACAAATATGAAAAGACAAATAATAATAATAATAATATTGCACAGTGGTGGAATTAATTTATTGTTCTTATTTAATAGGTCAAATCTTTTTTATACGAAAAACAAAAGAAGAAATAGAAGCAGTCTCTCGAGCTTAAGGGATAATAAATAACTGAATTTATTTCCTTTGAAATGCTCCAAATTTATTATTAAATATCTACTACTTTATCCTAAATAAGTAATCTTCTGTGTTTCTTGCTCAGTAAAAGGGATTTCCCTTAACAAACTATTCGCCTGTTTTCAAACTTCTATGACGTAGTCATGGAGTTAATAAATCTCCAATATGATATAATATTTTGAAATTGACAAATCTTTAAATACACGTGTAGAAGCAAAATACATAGTAATTTATTTGCTAAGGAAGAAAAGTCATTATTTTTGGGGCTTAAATAAAAACTAGTGAATTGTGATTATGGATATTTTTGAAGCATGGAAAATGAATTTCTCTTCAAAATAAACAGAAATATTTTTTTTGATTAATATTTTGGTCATTGACGTAGTTAGGGAGTTTTTCTAAGGGAGGGGAAGCCGGTCAGCTGATTAGCCACCACAAGGTTTCAATTTCGGTAATGCGATTAGAGATCAACTAACTTTTTAGTAGAATTGACAAATTTTTGAAGTAACGAAATAATTTAATGAGAAATACATAAGTGATGCCTGTAATAATGGAGTTTCGATTTTTCTAGGAGGGGGGGTGGCACAGCCCCCCTTTCCCTCCACCCCTAACTACGCTCATGATTTTGGCATAAAAAAAAATTGTAAAGCTAGAAGCCAAAAATTTAATCACATTGGAAAATATTTTAGCATAAGAACCAACTTTCTATGACTATTTAAAGTTAGCATGGGTATCTGAATTCAAACACACAGGATACAAAAATTCATGGTTGGAAATCATTTATCTCGACGTTCCCAGGGGCATCCATATATATGGGGTTTTTGGGCTGCAGTCTCCGTAGATATAAACGACCCCGATCCCCGATTAAAGACAATGGACAATATTGAGAATTTAAATAAACTGATGTGGCCATCCACATGACTTTACCATACTTCACTTATATTTAATAAAATCATTTATAATCATTTGGGGGGGTCAAAAATTGAAAATCTAGGCCCTTGGACCAAACTCAACCAAATGTATACATAATCAGTGGGCCCCGAGAAGTTTATAAGTGAAAAAACTAAGGGCCCATGGGCCCACTATTTATGTATACAATATTTTGTTGAATTTGGTTCAAGGGCCTAGATTTTCATTTTTTGACCCTACACCTCCCCAATTTTGGCCCAGAAAAATATTAATATTTTCTTCTTTATAAATTCATTTGATAGTATATTCATTTTTATTGTTTTTTTTTTTAATTTAAAAATCTTATAATTTTAATTTTTAAATACCCCCCTATCTTCCTTAATTTTGGGTCCAATTTCAACCAAAATTTAATCAGCTTTTAATCTCAATGCACCAAAACTATATGTGAAATTTGGTTTTGATATTCACACTAGTTTTTGAGCTAGTGCGTCGACAAAGATTTGATAACATACCAACGTACTATCAGACATTTTGACAATACATTTATTATCTCCAAAAATATAATTTTTTCGATGATTTTTGTAGACCAAAACGCCATGTTTTTGCTCAATTTTTTTAATCAAAATAGTTTCAGCCGTTTTTGAGATATTTCGAAAATATAGAAAACAGTTTTTTGACAAAATGGTAATACTTTGATTAAATGGGTAGGCCCCCAGGTAGAGTTAGCCCAAGGCCTAACAAATTCTATGTACGCCCCTGCACGTTCCAGATCTTTTTAAACAAAATGGGACAACAAATTTGAAAAAATTTTAGTCAATTAAATATTAAATAGCGCGAATAATGTGATTTTTAATTATTATATATATTGACAATTAATATTTTGAATGTCTAAATTCTATCGATATTTTTTGAGCTAGCCTCCTTGGCTAGCAAAGCCATTCTTTTCTGGACATTATGAGCAAGAGTTGACAATTTAATTTTAAGTATAGATTTGTTTTATTGACTCGAAAGACGATTATTATTCATAATTAAATTAGAAATGAGGCCAACCAACCAATAGGGCTTTCTTTCAGCTCGAAACTAAACACAATTTATGCTAAAATTTTAATGAAATTGTGCCATTAAGTTAGGAACTTGCTTTTAAACTATCAATTTTATTTTTAAGGTTGAATGATAAATCGTGTTTATTTCACCCTAAAAGAACGTCCATTAAAAGGTGCCTGGCGTTTCGTTTACAATTATTTATTTATTTATGGTAAAAAAAAAAGAGAAAATTCTTACGAGAAACAAACGGTGTCGCACTTGACTATAAATTCTCTTACAGTTTTCTGGGCCACATTAAACTAAATAATTTATCTTAATTAAAACATTTCTAAAGAGAAGACAATGAAGTTAATCTTACCCAAGGGTTAAAATGTATATTTCTCAACTTTAACCCTCTAAATCTCAACAAAATATAGCAGATTTAATGATAGTGTGGTTCATCTACAACCCGTTATTTTCTTAAAGAAACGTGATTGGAACAATCTCGTTACCAAAGCGTACTTGAACTATTGACAGGGTGCGCGACGAAAACGACATCTGACGGCTGCATTAAATCATGCTCTAGAACCGTGAATGAGGTGCTAAATGTTTATAAAATTAATTTATTTTGCATTAATAAATAATCTAAAAAAACTTTTAAGAACCTCAAAGGAAAAGTGCAATAGCGGTAGTGAATAAAAGATATTGAAACATACAAAAAGTAAGTCTGGAAGTGTTAATCAGTAGTGTATAAAATTCAAAATAGGTGGTTTCTATCCGGCCGAACTTTGGTCTAGCCAATAGAAACGATATGTGTGCCGGCTAGCATTTGCTGCTCTTGTCGACACATATCACTTGTAAAATTACCTCTTGCGCTCAACCTTCTGTTTTGTTTCGTTCCATTCGTTAAGAAAAAATATCCAAAAGCTCTGATTGATTTAAACACTATTTGACCGTGCTACTCAATTGGAAAACTCTCTTTTGGACTACGATTTTATTGGATTGATACACATTTGAAGGACCCACGCGAGACTCTGAAAATTTCTAACGGATTTAATATTACAACACGAACCAGGGACAGATACTTATTTATAAGGAACAAAGCGAACCATAGGATATTCTTTTATCATTGCACCAGATGAACCTCATTATTTATGTAAATATATCTCATCTCATTAAATATCATCAAAATACAAAAAGGCCTTTTTTATTAAAAAATACAGTCCACAACCTTTTCTTCATCTCTGAACTAGCAACAAATTCTAAATCTATACAAGTAGTAAAGTTTATTATTGGAATAAGGTTATCCGGCGATACCAATGCAAATGATGGTTGTAATAACATGAGAGGTGTAATAATTAAATAAAAAAAAAAACAGCATAGTCAACTGAATTTTTTTAAATAATAATTTATTTTCAATTAATAAATTGTTCTTTTATTAGCCTTGGGTTTAAAATTTTCAAATTATAATTGGTAAATTTTAAGTTAGGTTATGCGCTACTTACTTTTTTCTCTTAACTGCATTTATCCATTTTTTCCGTTTTTCTAATTTCCAACTAGCAACTGGAAATGTATAAAATTTCCAATGATAGTCACTATTTCTGCCAGTATTTTTAGAATTAAATACACAGCAACTATTATGCATCATTTTTAATAATACTTTTTATTTGTTTAACCTGAACGTGAGCATGATTTAACGAAAATTTGATCACAACGATCGCTGCGATCGATTTCGTTGTCCCCACCATGCACTCCGCACCCTGCCAATATCTTTTGATGGCATTTTCGTTTTCCGAAACAAATCAGAAGTACCTATACTAGGTCATTCAATAAGTCTGTAGGATAAGTAAGAAAAAAACAAAATTTTGACAAAACTCGATTTTATTATTCACCATAGTTGCCTTCGAGGGCGATACAACGAGTATACCGATTTTCCAACTTTTCGATACCACTTTTATAGTACGATTTATCTTTCTCGTCAAAATAGGCCTCAGTTTCAGCGATTACTTCATCATTGGACTTAAATTTGTTTCCAGCAAGCATTCTCTTGGGTTTCTGAAAACATGAAAAAGTCGCTGGGGGCTAAATCTGGAGAATATGATGGGTGGGTAAGCAATTTGAAGCCCAATTCATTCAATTTTGCCATCGTTTTCATCGATCTGTGACACGGTGCATTGTCATGGTGAAACAACACTTTTTTCATTTTCAAATGTGGTCGTTTCTTTGCGATTTCAGCCTTCAATCGATCCAAAAGTGCACAGTAATAGTCGCTGTTGATGGTGGTTTCTTTTTGGAGATAGTCAATGAATATTATTCCGTTCGCATCCTAAAATACAGACGCCATCACCTTACCTGCCGAATGTTGCGTCTTTGCTCGCTTTGGATTCGGTTCGTCGATTTCTGTCCACTCAGATGACTATCTTTTGGATTCTGGTGTGTAATAGTGAAGCCATGTCTCATCCATTGTCACATATCGACGATAGAATTCCATTTTATTGCGGTTTAACAGCGCAAAACACTCCTTTGACGCATCGATTCGTTGTTGTTTTTGGTCGACTCTGAGCTCACGCGGCACCCACTTTGCACAGAGCTTTCGCATACCCAAATGTAAAAATAGTAAAAACACTACCATCTGATATCTTTAAAATGTCAGCTAACTCGTGCACCTTCAATTTGCGATCATTCATAACCAATTTGTGGATTTTTTTATGTTTTCTGGAATAACAGTCCTCTGCGCTCTGCATCATTTGTGCTGGTACGACCACGTTTAAATTCAGAAATCCACTTCTCTACCATTTGACTTGATGGAGCAGAGTTCGGATAATGTTTATCAAACCATTGTTTGGTTTCCACTGTATTTTTTTTCATCAAAAAGCAATGCTTTATTAAAACTCGAAATTCACTTTTTTCCATTTTTTTTCCAATAACAAAAGTTGCTTCACACAAAATGCTATAACTCACGAATCACTAGTCAGATTGCTGTCAAATTTATACACGTATCGTTTGAAGGTTAGTACTAAATAAAAATCATATGGAAAATTCTACTAACGCCATCTATGTGTCATCCTATGGACTTATTGAATAACCTGTTATCTAAGGGAACACAACCTAATAATTACGAATAAGAATGAATTCAAAAAGAACAATTTTTATGGGGAAAACTTTGGATTCTACTTATACCTACTGTTTTTTTAGTAAACAATGATCACGAAAATGAGAATTTCTAGAGATGTAAGTATATCTATTTTTAAAGATCTCGAAGTAATTTCTGATCATTTTGTTAAGTTTAGTGTTAATGAGGGATCCGAGTTTTATCCGGTTGAAATTTTATATGCTAGCAAGGCTCGAACCCGGGTCTCCCACTTGAACTTCGTCATCAACTAATAAAATAATGCAAATATTTGACCGGATATAATCTGAGTTCTATACTAATTTACCCACACTTCCACTTACATACACGAACACTCAATGGCCAAAATCGGCTATAGTTATCAAAGGCCGTTAAAAAATAAAATAAAATAAAATAAAGCAATAATTAACAAAGGGTCTCGAAAATAATTAAAACTTGATTGTAGGTAATTGTGAATAATTTATGTTTACAAGTATTTTTCTAAATTATCTTTATGTCTACAGTCACAAACTCTTACTTCGTAGTCAAAAACTACACTCTTGTCGTTGAGGCCTATTTCACTTTTCTTCGAATTTAAATTAGTGTCCTCCTGTTATATTTCTTCATTTTTTTAATTCTTTACTTTTAAAAAATCTGTATTGGGCTCGAAATATACAATATTTGATAAAAAAATGCTTCAAATATGCAATTTTATGCAATATTCTTCAAATATGTAATATTACTCAAATATTCAAAAATATGAAGTATAAAATTTAACCCACAGTATCATAGATGAATGATTCGGATAGATAATTGATCTCCTGGGTCTTATGTGGCGGCAAACAAAATATGCAATTACATTGGAATCCGTTATTGCATTATTAAAATGATCCATTAAAAAATCTCTGATAATCGGGTTGATGATTTATAAGATTTTTTCATATTAGAAAATTTATAAACTAGAAAATGAGTTAAAATTGAATAGATTTGACTCTAAATATTTCTAGGTATACATTAAATCTATTATTATTCAAAAGGCTTCAAATTGAAAAGCCAAAACATCATGAATAAACATTCCGCATTTGAAATGTCAATTTGCCGCAAATCTGTGCTCCAGATTTGGCAATCCTAATTGAAGCTAAAATTTTAAACTAGATTTAGTATTAATATATTGCACCTTTCTAGCAGGTTTCATCTATCTTGCTCAAACTGTTCGCTGACAATTGCAAAAAAACTAAAACGTGCATTGAATCTTAGAAAAAGCCTTCGTTTTTTTTCTCTATTTTCTTTAATCTATATTCTCCTGGATCGGTCGTTTTTCTTCTATACTCAATCTAATTTATATAAAAGACTCAATAAAGATATCCTCTAATCCGGTTCAATAATACAGAGGCAATGATCCGCTCTTACAGGGTCGTAGCTAAAGAGGGATTCGAAGGCTTCTTAAAATATAAATGGAGGAAAAAGTCTAAACTTTTTCAAGTCTCGGCACGCTCGCTAGTTCTAACCACACTAATAATAAAAATAAATTTAATTATTCAACTATGAGAAATGTATTTTTTACTTTACCGTACAGGGTATGGTCAAGTATTGTAATCGTGCATGAAAAAAGTGTTTTTTTTTTTTACTTCTTTTTTTCGAAATATCTCAAAAACGGCTGAAACTATATTGCTTAAAAAAATTGAGCAAAACCATGGCATTTAGCTCTACAAAAAAGCTCTAATAAGTGAACATCGAAAAAATTATATTTTTCGAGATAATAATTCTTTTGTCAAAATGTCTGTTAGTTAGTCTGTGCTTTACCAAATTTTTGTGGACGAGCTAGGTCAAAAACTAGTGAAAATATCGAAACCAAATTTCACGTAGTTTTGGCCCATTGAAGTTAAGAGCTTATTAGATTTTCGTGCATATCGACACAGAATTAAGGGGATTAATAGAGGAGGGGGTTAAAAATTAAAAATCTAGGCCATTGACAAACTCAATAAAATTTTGTATACATAATCAGTGAGACTATACAAGTCTAAAAATACTACCGCCCAAAATGGGAGGGGGGTATAGGGTCAAAAATCCAAATCAAGGCCATTTACCAAACTCAACCAAAATTTTGTATACATAATCAGTGGGACCCGAAAAGTATAAAAATGCAAAAACTAACCGCCCAAAATGGGGGGGGGGGGGGGTGTAGGGTCAAAAAATCAAAATCATGGCCATTTACCAAACTCAACCAAATTTTCTAAACATATCTAAGATTATTATTATTATTATAATTATTATTATTCAGTGGGACCCCAGAAGTATAAAAATGCAAAAACTAACTCCCTCCCTACATGATTATAAATAATTTTAGGTGCCAGGTTGTATGATAAAGTCAAGTGGATGGCCACATCAGAACATATCAGCTTATTTATATTAATTATCTTGAGAAAAAATTACATTTTCTGCATTTTTAAATAGAAATTTCTAAAACTAGAAAGCCTTAAATCTATTCAACTGAATTGAAAATACAAACATTTTGGTAGCAGAATAGACTTTCTACGACTTTCCGTTTTTGACTTATCGTGATTATCGTAATCCAGACACATAAAAAATTATGGTCGAAAATTTCTTTTCTTCACGATTCAGACATTTTTAAATACAATGACCGAATATAAAATAAATAAAAATTTTTCTTGAATTCATTACTATGGCCGAACGTCACATTTATATTCAGAAGGCGTAGATCTTAATAACAGTGAAGTTGACATTCCGTATATTTATTTAATTCACGTCAATATAATTAGCTAAACAACGGTTTCCATGCTAATGAGGTGCAATTTGAAATATAAGTTTGATTTAATAAGCTGCATATTTATGCCAAGTTTCAACTTTCTTCGCTGACAAAAAATTATCAAAAAAATAAAATTCGCGAAAATGTACCTACCGAAAGGCGATAAAAAATAGTAGTTCTTTCCTCCAATATATACAGGATAATTCACAAACTAACGGTCAAAAAGAGTAGATATAATCTTAGAGGTTTATATAATATATAATTATGTATTTTGTAATTAAAAAAAAAATTATTGTATTTATTATTATGAAAGTTATTAATTTGCCGATGGTAATAGATTCAAATTTACAAGAAATCATAAGTTGGTGTCATCTATTAAATTCGATGGAATGGAATATTTTTAATTATATGTCAGAGGGGTTGTTTTTCACCCCTTCGGAAATCGAACCCGAGTGCCAGTAACAGCAATCCGGGCCATCTGGCTCACCTGCAGGATGCGAACCTCTCTGACATATGTACACGCGTAAAATATTTTACTCAAAGATTGTTATCTTAATTTGTAAAATTTCGCGATATAGTGATTCTAAATTTAAACATATAGCCTTCTTCTTCTTCTTCTTGTTTTTAAACCTATAGGTTAGCCATGCCATATAATTTAAATAAAGGTCGTTGAGTGTGTACATATGTCAGAGAGGTTCGCATCCTGCAGGTGAGCCAGGTGGCCCGGATTGCTGTTACTGGTACTCGGGTTCGATTCTCGAGGGGGTGAAAAACAACCCCTCTGACATATAATTAAAAATATTCCATTCCATCGAATTTAATAGATGACACCAACTTATGATTTCTTGTATTATTATTTTTATACATGGGTTTTTACTTTATCCAATGCGAAGCATGGGAGAAAGTATTGGAATCGCTCTCGAGGCAAGCGCGACTTCAAAGGGTCCTCAGGTAAAGACTACGGAACCCATGGACTCAATTAAGGTCACAAATTGAAGTATTCAATGAGATTGAATTTTAGCACGTGACGGTTTTGCCAAAAATTACCTGGGATCTCGCCGAGAGGCCAAAAAGTGCCATTTTTTTTTGGAAGTGCGTGCGGGTGGATGGATGGATGGATGTATGTGTGTTATCGTTTTTTTCGTCCACGAATTTTTCCACACCGTTGCATCGAATGAATTGAAATTGAAAACCTACCAGTATTTTAACAAAATGAAGCGCTGATTAGTTTTTGGTACATATCGGTCCACAAACATTAGTACTTTATTTCAGTACTTTTTTAGTTTTTTCTAAATATCTTGAAAATGATTTAACCAATTTTGATGAAATTTAATATCCTAATTAAATACTTTTGGACCCACAAAAAAGGTTTAATAAAGTTTTTAGTAAAATTATATTTTAAAGTACTTTACTCTAGAACATATTAATATTTCAAATGAATTTGGATAAAGTTTAGCAACGATCCGTTGCAGTTTATTTTGGCATTGAACGATCAATTTTTTATTCAGGCCAAAGTAATGGTTTAAAAAATTTGAAATTGTAGAGTTTATCCTTATTAAGTAGCTATCCTTCAGAATTTGTACAGATTTTTAGCTATTATAATTTCGGAGTTAAAACTAGATAAAATACTGCTATATCTTAGCGTTATTAAGTCATAGACCACTAGATACAGGATTCACTATTATGTAGATAAATTTTGTTTATTTTTAGATAAAAGCTAAAATTTAAAGAGAATGAATAAAACACAAATTATTTTGTTTAATTTGCGATAGAATTATTTTTAATTACCAATTTGACCGCTTTAAATTTAACAGATGGCAGCACTTGATGGAAACGCCTGTATTTAGACAACCTCAACAGACAGAAAATAATCGAAAAACTAAAATTTGTACCGAATGTTTCCTCCAATGTAAATATATACAGGGGATGATTCACAAACGGTCAAAAAGAGTATAATGGAGAGAAACCGAATGTTTTCTACATTTGATTCAATCGCGAATCAACTGTAGGGAATTTTGTCAAATATTGAGTGAACATAATATTTGAACTTATATATTTCTATCTTGAAATAATGATCTTAAATAAAATTTTTATAATTAATATAACAATGAATAATTGCCATATCAATGAGAATTGTTTTGACCGCGCTTATAAAAGATATTTATCACGAGACTATTGCCTATTATGCTAGAAATCTCAGATGTTATATATTTAATCTCACAGCCCAGAGCGCTCGGTCTATTAGAATGTGTGTTTGATGATTGAAAGTATCGCTCCTTTTTGTTATGAGGTTTGTAAGACCTCAAGGTAGCTGTTAGTTACTTTATAAAAAATAGAATGTTTCGATAGGGGTTGCTGGTTCGATTATCTAGTTAATTAATGTTATGCATTTATGATATCCTGTAAAGAAAAAGTGGAGGGGAGACAAGGTAGTTCTCTGCAAATGCGTATGAAATAAAAGATAAAACAATTCAACGTTGATATAAAATTTATTCAGTAATTAATAAAGGGAAGGTTTTGATAGAAGTGGAGTTAGGTGGATTGATTAAGAAGAGGTATTGTATTTGGGGAAAAGTATGGATTATTGGAGGCTGGCTCGCCGTTCCAATTGTTACCTTGCGAAAAAAATGCACTGATTATGCGTGTGTTAAGCGTCTATGCTCGACGCATCAATTCCGGGGCTATTTGCCCGGAAAAGTTAGTGTGTTTCTTGCCGCCTGAGTGGGCAAAGGAGCATATAAGTTTTGTTGTCCACCAAGCTGAGCAGGTGTCAAAAAACATATTTTGCTAAGCGCGGTTTAGCGCTATTAAAGAAAACCTTGAGTTGGTTTCTGGGCATGAGTTTGTATATGTTTTGTGCTTTGTCAATCGAGCGGACGGCAAAACATATACATTGAGGTAACCTTCAGACTCGTACAAGCCTAGCGAATAGCACACATAGAGTAATTCTAATATAAGAGAAGCTTACCCTTTGGTGGTTGATAGTATAAGAATGTTTTTGCGCGATCAGCCGGGGTCTCTGAGAGAAAAAATGTTGGCGGGGAGTGGTAGTTGCAGATGCCGACTATAGGGATCTGAGTGCTTTAATAAAGTGACTGATTTGACCATGTGAAAAATTGTGGCAATTTTGAACATTTGATGCTTGCTATAAATTAACCTGAATGTTTTCTACACAAATATACATTCTACATAAATATATAACATCTGAAATTTCAAATTCACTTTGATGATCCGTCCGAATTTCTAGCGGGCTATACGCGAAATGACGTTGGATTGTAGCTAATGTATTTATTATTTTTAAACAGAGTGATTCACAACGAGTGTATAAAACTCTTGGTACTTGTTAGAGAGGTCACTTTAAGCAAAAATGTTATATGGTCATGCTCACAGATCCAATTTCAACCCCTTATCAAAATTTTATTTCGATTTATATACATTTAATATTTATTTAACAATGAAAGAATTTATTGTTGCTTACAACGAATTGTTATTTAAAAATAGAAAACAACACGTTTGGGTTCAACTAAACGATCTGTTTTACAGTTGTGAAATAACCATTCGAGTTCACAGTTGTCGTAAAACTCGTAAAGGAAGCAGCTGCCACTTGAATTCGAAACATCAACGTGAGGCTATAGGGTTTATGACTCATTGACCCGCAAGTGTCAAGCTTGCAAAATGATCTCAAGACGCACATTTTGAGCAGTTTTGGTGAGCATTATTTGTTATTTAAATAACAATTAATATTAATTCTGTGTTGCTTTCAGTGTTAGTAAATATTAAATGTATGTAAAATTATGAAAACAGTTCGACTACTCATTCGGAGTGCTCACGTCGCTTTCGGGCATTTATTGTCGATGCAGACATTAGTTCTGCATCGGCAATGAATCCCAAACCTCGAGCCGTACCGAAATGTAAGGAAGTTGAAATGGTGAGGGAAGCAGTAATTGAAAGCCCAGGGCGCTCTGTCTGAAAACGAGCTGCATAGAACTGTTTTCAGAATTTTACCCCAAGACCTTCACTTTCACCCCTAAATGTTTATGATTTGTCCAGCAATTGATTGAAGGAGATTTTGCACAACGTCAGCAGTTCGCCGTGAGAATGCAAGCGATTTTTTTATTACCATTTAACACAGTGAAAAAGTGAAATTCATGAAAAAAAATCATTTTCAGAAGATTATTTTTTTAAATTAGCGAACGAAGAAAAGATTTTTATATTATAGACAAAAGGATCAGCCGGGATTCGAAGCCGGGATCTTCGCATGTGCGCTACGATGCCTTTATAAGAGCCTTAGCTCTTATCCTCTTGGCCACCGATCCCTGAACCCAAGCTGATACTTAATGTCTATATGAATTATGAAATTTCATTTTTATTTAATCTTTTAATCTCTTCCTCGTTCATTTTTGCAGCTCTATAGTGGCCGGACTATTATTAAACTATATTCAAACGCCTCCCAATCGATTATATTATTTTTTTTTCATGAATTTCACTTTTTCACTATTAAATGATATCTTTAAGCTTTCATTTTTCACAATAAAAATCTTTGCAAGCTAAAAAACAGTGAGTTATTCTTATTTCAAAAACACCCCCATCCATTCTGGGACACCCTTTATATAGTTTTAAATAAAATTTAAACCTGCGGCCCACCATGATTGATACTCGTTTAGAAAACCTGCAAAATCTGAGGTGATGCCTCTCTAGTGGAGATTTTATATACTAGTGGTAGAACCAGGTAGGTTTAGTTAGCTTAGTGCTTGGTAGATAAGCTATAAAGTATATCCGGCCCTTCGGAAAATTTTATTGTGTAATTTTACTTGATATCTACAAAAGGTTGCCGACTCCTGATCCAAGAGATTGAAATAGGACCTATCTATATGTCCATTTAATATTTTTTGCTTATTTTTTACTCTAGTTGTGAATCACTCTGTATATTATTAAAGTACAAACTCAAATTACCATAATTTGAAGACAACTATTTTCATTAATATTAAACAAGGTTTCTCTAGGTGAAGATATATTTTTTGTAATTCTTTATAAAAAAAAATAATAATCTAATTTTAATTATTTTGAAATTAAATTAAGAAAATGATCAAGTTGCATAAACTTCAAGTGGCGTCAGTTAACTCGCTAAGAGAGGAGTGTATAGATTTAATAATTTACCGACAAAAATTAATTAATCTTTATTAAATGTATCGGTAAGAATTTAAACGAAATTTAAGAACATTCCTGTTATAATTAGTTTAAAAGTTAAGATAATATGAGTTTAAAAGTTAAGATCATGACAAAAATTTCAAGGAGAGTTTCGTAATAAAATATATTCATATATACCTGATCTGGGTCAAGAATAATAATAAGAAATTAAGTAAAATTACAAGGTGGGCTTCACATATGTGAAATCGACCTCGTAATTTTACTTAATTTCTTATTAATAAAAAAATGTTTCACCTTGAACCAACACCATCTCCTTTAAAGTTATCATGAATAATATGTTTATATTTTTTTATTTCAACAAGAATTACTGTACCTACTGTTTATGAGATAGAAAATTTTAAATAGATTAAGTTAACACAAGGTCTTAATGAAGGGTAGGTAAAATTTAACAAAAATGAATAAGTGATCGAAACATCGTGTATTTGTCTTTATATACAATTTGTTCGTGTTTTAATAAATAATATTGGAATCTGTGACGACTGACTAAATGGGCATTTAGTTCCCGAGGCCAAGGGGGTAGAGAAAATAAATAATATTAAACAGTGCATATAATCTGGTTTATTTCAAACAGGTCTAATAAATTCTGTAAAAAAGATTCAAATGAAAGTATATTAAAAGTTTTTTAAGGGTGAAAAGCTGTCATTTTCTATCTCAAAAATGATGATGTCACTTTTGATATAAATTCAAATTTCTACACGTCGAATGAGAAAACTTAAACTAGAGAAAGAGACCTTAAAATGAATTTAAAACTTCAAATTGCCGATAGAAGTAGAAATTAAATTTCTAAGGAAATCACAAGAGAGTGTTATCTACTGAATCCGGGATGGAATGGATTGTTTTTAATTATATATCAGAGGGTTGTTTTCACCCCTTCGGGAATCAAACCTGAATGCCATAATTAGTAGCTAGTGAGGTGAAACCTTCTCTGACATTATGTAAATATTTCACTTAAAGATTTAAATTTTCATTTATAAAATTTCGCTGTTTAGTGTTTTAAATTCAAACACATAGTTGAAAAAATGGTTAAGTGTTTTTAATTTTTAATTACTTCGAAATTCAAAGGACAATGGATTGGCTTTTCGCAAATTAAATATACATGATGGTTCAAATTACCGACTAAGTAAGCTTTAAATTTATAATGAAAGGTTCTAAAAGGCTCACCTCACAGGGTAGTCATTTGGCCCGGAATGCTAATTTTGGAACTCGGGTTTGATTCTCAAGGAGATGAAAACAAACCTTCTAACATATAATTAAAAAAATAATCCATCTCGAATCTAGTAGATGACACTTCTTGTGATTTGTTATCATTACTTTTATGCTAGATTATTTTGATGTAATAGTTTTGAAAAAAAAATCTCTTAGTAGAGGGATTTCAACAAGTGGGGATTTCAACAAAAGGCTTAATATGCTAAGAAAAGAAAATTGAGTTTTAAGTTTCATTCAATTTCCGAAATTTACTGTATTTGAGTTATCGTAATAACAAGTAGCCATACAAAACCGATGGCTGAAAAAATGATCTTAATTGATCCAGTGAATCTCATGTAAAGTTATCTCTTATTTACCAGCTATTTATTAGAAAAGTGTCTTTTTAGCACTCAGAGTGTGCAGTATTTTTTTGAAAATTAGCAGTTATTGGCAGAAAGTCGGGAAATTAAAAAAAAAATGATTAATGTTTTATAAATAAATACACTACGGTGCAAAAAAATCGAGCCACCAATAAAAACTTGATTAAATAGCAAATTATTTTAAAATTTTTTACAAATATTCATATAATTTTTTCCATTAACTCTTAAACTAACATATTCAATAAAAATTCTTGATCATTTTTGAATTTTATAAAAAAAAAAGTAATTTTATTATCTTACTTTCTCACTATCACTTACATTTAAATAAAGTTTTAACAAAAGATCAAATTGGATTTGAAATATCAATTGAATAAATAATTTTGAATTAAGCATCATTGATAGAAATATAAAATATACAAAATGGATATTTCTCAAGTTCAAGAAGTTCAAATTGTGTGTCTAATTAATCAAGGGCTAAGTCAACTACAAGTGGCAATTACACTTGCAATAAGTAATAATTTAAATAATGTATGGTTCCTTGTAAAAAAATTAAAAATGATTTACTATTTAATAAAGTTTTTATTGGTGGATCGATTTTTTTGCACTTCAGTGTATTTATCACACGGTTGAGTTAAAAAAAATTAATTCACATTTTCTAGAATTAAAAAAAAATTTAGACTAATACGCATCTTGAACCTGAGACTTGACCGTCCCCAGGGAATTAATTAATTAATTAGCAGCGGCGACCTCTCTCTATCCTCTCGGATAAGCTCCCTTATTAAGAAATCGTTAAAAAAATGGCTTTAAGAATCCCCGCCAACCAAATGACAATATACATAATTTAATTTAATTTTTTATTCAAAATTCTGTTGAAATTTGATAAAATTGAATTCAAAAATGTCAATTGTTGCAATTTAAACTTTCAAATTGACATTTTATTGTTTAATTGATATCTTTATTAGTTGATGATTGTCAAGCAAAATTATTGAAAAAAATTTTCTCTCTTATTTTAGAATCAATTTCGATTCTATTTTATTTAAAATTTGCCAAAAATTCTATTGTCTAGAATTCTGATTGGGATTTTAATTTAATTCCTGAATAAATTTTTATGAACTGATGAAAAATTGCTTCAGAGGAGGGGTTTGCATCCCATGCATGAATGGAATATATATATGAGTTCCAAATTTTTATTAGTAAGAAGTCAAAGAACTTACTTAGGGAGAGGCGACTCCCAATTGAAACCAGGCGGTTTTGCTACACTCAGATCGAGCGTAACGTGGTTATATGTATACAGGCTGCGAAGCAGCCTGTATACATATAATATAATACTCTTATGATGAGAAGCTTCTCAAAGAAGATTATTTTTTTTTCTTTAGAGTCTTAATAGATTATTTTAGTTTAATCTACCATAGGTGTCTTCTAATATTGTTCTCCCTGTTGAATGATGGAAGCAAATACTTGCTTCCATGACTGGGAGGTTTTTTACGGAGTGAGCTTGTTAGCCTCACGTCCAACCCCTTTTAGTCGCCTTTTACGACAAGCAGAGGATACTATAGACCTATTCTACCCCCGGTCCATAGGGGTCTCAGAGTGAAGTACTTTTTTAAATTAGCAGATATTGGTCGGGAAATTAAAAAAAAAAAAAATTAAAACTCAGTTAACACTAAAACTAATGATTTATGACCCCTGGTTCATATGGGCAAATTTATTGGAAATTAGCTATAGTATAACCCTTTCAAGGAATCTATCGAATTAGGAATTACCAATAACCCTGTATATAGGTTTTCAACTTCTAATTCGGACTTTTACATATCAAATTCAGGCTTTTTTAAATCAAATTCAGAATTGATTAATAAACAGTTGAAAAAATAGAAAAAAGTTATGGTTAAGAAAAAGTTTTAATTTAATTTAACTCTCAGGAAAAGTTTTCACGTAAAAAGCTAAATGGTCTATTCTAAGATATTTGAGTACCAATTTTCAGCTCATTAACGAAAACCTGGCAAACTGAAAAGTGCCGGACCACTTCATTCGCCAATACATATATCCCCATGACTTCAAGGAACTGGAACTCTCTCCCAGCCTCCATCTTTCCCAGCACCTATAATCTTCAAACCTTCAAAACCGGGGTGCATAGACACCTACGTCTACACCCTCTCACTTAATCAACTTTCCCTCTTCTCTTTCGGTAATGCAAGGGTCTTTGGAGATCCGTAGAGCTGCATCTTTACTGGCGCAACTTCTTCTTGCATTCGATTGCATTAAAAAAAACCTTTCATGATTAGCATTTTGTACTTTCAAGAAATGTTTTCAGGTAAAAAGCTAGAATATGGTGCATTGTTAGTTATTTATGAACCAATTTTCAGCACATCAACTAAAACCTTTCAAGATTAGCATTTTGTAATTTCAAGAAACCTTTTCATGTAAAAAGCTAAAATTTTGTGCATTCTAAGATATTTGCTTACCAATTATCAGCTCATCACCCAAAACCTTTCAAGATTATCATTTTGTCATCGTGTAAGCGTTTTCAGGTAAAAATCTATAACCTAATATGTAAAATGTGCATGGTTTTATAGAAATTCTGAATTTGATTTGAAAAAGTCTGATTTTGATTTTTAAAATTCCGAGTTTGCTTTGAAACATCCTGAATTTGATTTTTAATATCCTGAATTTTATATCGAAAATTCCTCACTTGATTTTTATTAAAATCCTGAATTTGATATTAAAAAGTCCGATTTCTAAGTTAAAAACCTATATATACAGGGTGCATAGGAAAGTCCCTTTAACCTGAAAATACTTGCGAACGGAGAGTGCTATAGCCACGCAAGTGAGGTAACGGTATAGTAAAGCGACTATGCCCGACCGAATGCAAACGACACCAGCGCCCCTAGTGGCGAAATGTGGAAGTTAACCATTGCAAATCGAAAACGAAAAGAGATAGAGCAAAATTTCCAATTAGAAAGTTTTAGAGCATCAATTAATTAATACGAAACGATATTCGGTTTACACGGATAAGATAAATTGACGCCTTTTCGAACATTCTCTACATTAACTTTTTATCACTATGAGACTTAGAGTTTAGTTTACCTATTTTGTTTTTGTGTGTGATGTTATCAAAATGTATTGATGTAAGTACATACTAGTATTTATTCATTAAATTGTGCATATTTCTTCTTTCCTCTGGCTATTCCTTTCAAATATTTACACAAAATGGAGTGCATCGATTTTGGATATTTTTGGGGTATACAGGCGCCAATTTATCTTATCCGTGTAAACCAAATATCGTTTCGTACTAATTAATTGATGCTCTAAAACTTTCTAATTGGAAATTTTGCTCTATCTCTTTTCGTTTTCGATTTGCAATGGTTAACTTCCACATTTCGCCACTAGGGGCGCTGGTGTCGTTTGCATTAGGTCGGGCATAGTCGCTTTACTATACCGTTACCTCACTTGCGTGGCTGTAGCACTCTCCGTTCGCAAGTATTTTCAGGTTAAAGGGACTTTCCTATGCACCCTGTATATATATATTGTACACAACCTCAAAATCTACCCAAGTTTTCGGCTGTTTTTGGCCCTGCTTAAGGAGCTAAAATTTTGAAAAAATTAAAATTTTTGGGGCATTTTTTAAATTTTTGAAATAAAAGTATTAAAAGGAAATTTTATTAGAATTTCATACATTTTCTCAAATATTAAAAAAATAATGTTTTAATAAATAGAAATTTCAGAGGTATATAGAGGAGGGTTGCGGTAGGAATAACACTCTGATATATTATATAAATACTTGTTTATTGACTAGAAATAATACAGCAAAGGGTTGGAGTTGTTTGGATGTTCGCTCGTTCGTGTCGCGTTGCAGACTGCTCGTCTGTCCGCCCAGGCTTGTGTCCCGGTGGAGACATCTGGTGGCGTTAGTGTATGGGTGGCAAGTGCTGCCCACTACACCACCCCCTCCCCAGAGCGATGGTCCCGGATGAGGAGGGCGATGACGGTTTGCCGACTCCTAATAGACTTGGTAGTCCGGAAATTCTCTGGCTCGTACTCTTCTTCCTACACGTGTGAACGTCTCGGTCGATGTCGTGGCTGCGGGCAGTGGTGTTGACGGAGGGCTGGTTACCGGTGAAGGTGCGTTGTTCGGGGGAGGGGTGCTTTCCTGGGAGATGAAAGCTGGCTTCACCCTGTCTGCGGAGACTTTTATCGTTTGACCTCGTCTGTCGACGTCGAAAGTTTTATCATCCCGCGATACGACTCTATAGGGGCCGGTGTAAGGTGGCTCGAGTGCGCCTCGGAGGACGTCTTGTCTGATGAAGACGTGCGTTGAGTCTCTGAGAGCTTTGTGGATGAAGGTGCGGTCTTCACGGTGTTTCGTCCCTGGGACTGGACGGAGTCTGTTCATCCCCTCTCGTAGTTCCCGGATTAGGAGTTGATGTTCTGGTTGTCCCGAGGGGTCTGAAACAAAAAATTCACCCGGGACCCTCAGGGGCTCGCCGTAGACGAGCTCTGCGCTTGAAGCTTGTAGGTCTTCTTTGAATGCTGCCCTAATTCCCAAAAGTACGAGTGGCAGCGAGTCGGTCCACTTATTGCCGTGGCACATGAGAGAGGCCTTAAGTGTGCGATGGAAACGCTCAACGAGCCCGTTGGACGCTGGATGGTAGGCGGTTGTTCTGGCTCGTCGAAATCCGCAGAAATCTCCGAGTTTTCGGAAAAGGTCTGACTCGAACTGGCGGCCTTGGTCGGTGGTAATGGTTTCTGGGCAGCCAAATCGTGCAATCCATCCATTGAGGAGGGCTTTGGCCACGGTTTCCGCGGTGATGTCTTGTACAGGAAAGGCTTCGGGCCATCTCGTAAAGCGGTCGACTGCGGTCACGAGGTAGCTGAAGCCTGCGGAAGATGGCAGGGGACCGACGATGTCTATGTGGACGTGCTGAAATCTGGCGGCTGTCACTGGAAACTGTCCTACTGGCGTGACAGTGTGCCTGTTTACCTTGGCCGTCTGGCACTGGAGGCATGCGCGGGTCCATGTTCGGCAATCCTTCTTTATTCCAGGCCAGACGAATCGATAGGAGACGAGCTTCGTTGACGCTTTGATTCCTGGGTGGCTAAGGCTATGTAGCGTGTCGAAGACCCCTCGGCGGAAGGGTTCGGTTACGAACGGCCGTGGGCGGCCGGCAGACGTATCGCAGATGACTTCGACGTCCAGCCCTGGCATGGCCTTCTTTTCTAGGCGGAGGGCTGTGGCTTGGTTCTGCAGCTGGCGAAGCTCCTCGTCTTGGAGCTGAGAGCGGGCCAGTTCTGCGAAGTCGATTGGCTGCGTGATGGCCTCGATGCGGGAAAGAGTGTCTGCGACGATGTTGTCCCGCCCGGAAATGTGGCGAATATCAGTCGAAAACTGACCGATGTAGTCCAGGTGGTTGAACTGGCGCGGGGAGCACTGATCGGTTTTCAGCCTGAAGGCGAAGGTCAACGGCTTCTGATCGGTGAAGATAGTAAAATGTTTACCTTCTACCATGTGTCGAAAATGCTTGATTGATTCGTAGATGGCCAAGAGTTCGCGGTCGTAGGCGCTGTATTTTTGTTGTGTTGGGCTCATTTTCCTGGAAAAGAATGCCAAAGGTTGCCAGGCCCCCTGGCCCGCTGGTGAAGTACAGCTCCTATGGCTGTCGCTGAAGCGTCTGTTGACACCGATAGGTTGGCAGACTGTTCTGGGTGAGACAGTAGCGTTGCCCTTCCGAGGTTCGCCTTACACTCGTTGAAGGATCGTAGCAGCTCATCTGTCCAAGTGACCGGTGTGCTGGGTTTCATCTTGGGGCCTGAGAGGAGGGCGTGTAAGGGGGCCTGGGTGTCGGCGGCGCCGGGCAGAAAACGTCTGTAAAAATTTATCATGCCCAGGAAGCGTCTTAATTCCCTGATCGTTTTAGGGGGCGTCCAAGCCTGCAAGGTGGCTATCCGATCTTCTAGTGGGCGCGAGCCTTCTGCGGAGATGCGATAGCCTAGAAAGGTTACCTCGGGCGCTTCGAGGACGCACTTCGTAGGGTTGACAACGATGCCATATTCCGTCAGTCGCTGGAAGAGTTGGCGCAGGTGTTTTCTGTGTTCTTCTGGTGAAGTTGAAAATATTAGGATGTCGTCGAGGTAAGCAAAGCAGAATTCCAGCCCGCGGAGTGCCTCGTCTATGAAGCGTTGGAACGTCTGGGCGGCGTTTCTGAGGCCGAAACTCATAAATGGAAATTCGTAAAGGCCGAAGGGAGTTGTCAGAGCCGTTTTCGGAATGTCCTCGCGCCTGACTGGAATCTGATGATAGGCCCGGACTAAGTCGATTGTTGAGAAGACGGTGCATCCCGCGAGGTAGTGGGCGTAATCGAGGATGTGCCGCACTGGATAACGGTCGGGAATCGTCCGCGAATTAAGGGAGCGGTAATCTCCACAGGGCCTCCAGCCCTCTTTCTTCGGCACCATATGTAGGGGCGATGACCAGGGGCTATCAGAGGGCCGTGCAGTGCCGGCTCGAATCATCTCTTCAAACTCTTTTTTGGCTATCTTGAGGCGGTCGGGGGCCAGACGGCGGGGGCGGGCGTTTACTGGTTGCCCGGGCGTTGTTCGGATGTAGTGCTTTGTCCCGTGGCTCACCTGGCGGGGGGAGCCGGCTGGGCGCACGACGTCGGGGAATTCGCGGAATACGTCGTGTCCGGTGGGGTCTTCGAGAATCATCTTCACGCTCGGCGTCTGCGCGTCAGTTGGTTCGCATTTGGCTGAGAGTGCGGCCTTGTTGTCGATAATACGGCCGTGGCGGGGGTCTACTAAGAGGCCGTAGAATCCGAGAAAATCAATCCCGATGATGGCGCTCTCCACGTCGGCGATTACGAAGCGCCACTTGAGGATGCGCTCTAAGCCTATGTCGAGGGCCAGCGAGATCCATCCATAAGTGTGGATGGTTGTGCCGTTGGCCGCGATCAGGTCGTAGTCCACGCGTTTTCTTCGTCCTGGCAGCGCTTTCCGTGGATAAACGCATAGGTCGGAACCGGTGTCGACGAGAAATCGCACCTTGCTGTTTTTCTCGGTAATGTAGAGGCGGCTTCCTGATGATTTGCAGTCAGTCGCCGCTGCTACTGACCGCCTTTGTAGTTTCCCTGTGCCTTGAATGCACAGGGCTGTCTGCAATTGCGAGCGTTTTTGCCAAACTCGCGGTGGAACCAGCACACCTCAGGGTTGATATCTCTGCTGCGACGGTCGTCGGTTTTCCAGGTCCGCTGCTGGGCTGGCGCGCTTTTGTTTAAGTTATTTGAATTAATGGCGGCAACTTGCTGGGACAACTCCTCGATCTGCCGCTCGAGGGCGCTGCTGGTTGGCGTTGGTTGTTCGATGGCGTGGGCTGAGACTTCCGGAACGGCCTCAGCGATGGAGTCTGCTATTTCTGCTGTCTCCTTCCAGTTTAAGTCTGGGCGCGTTAATAACGCTGTCCGTATGGCCCTAGGCAATTGGCTAGACCAGAGACTCTTTAAAAGATCCTCCGGCCACGTGTCGGGGGCCAAGGCGAGCATGTGCTCGCGGAACTCGGAAGGTTTCCTGTCGCCGATCTCCTCTCCCGCCATTAGGCGGCGTCGTCTTTCTTCATTAGAAGGTGTTAATTTCTTTAGGAGCTCGTTTTTTAGTTCCTGGTACTGGTTGGTGGTCGGCGGATTCGATATGATTTCACATACCTTGATTGCCTGTTGTTGGTCCAGGCTGGCGACTACGTGATGGAACTTCGTTTCTTCTGTGGTCACTTTGGCGAGATTGAACTGGGCCTCCACATGTTTGAACCAAAGGTCAGGTCGTTCGGTCCAAAGTGCTGGTAATTTCGCTCCTATTCGGTTCACTTCCATGATGTGGATTTTTTTCTTTTGTCGTGGGTCACCAATATAGAGGAGGGTTGCGGTAGGAATAACACTCTGATATATTATATAAATACTTGTTTATTGACTAGAAATAATACAGCAAAGGGTTGGAGTTGTTTGGATGTTCGCTCGTTCGTGTCGCGTTGCAGACTGCTCGTCTGTCCGCCCAGGCTTGTGTCCCGGTGGAGACATCTGGTGGCGTTAGTGTATGGGTGGCAAGTGCTGCCCACTACAGGTAAAAAAGATTTAATTTTCATATTGAATTTAAGTAGTATTAGTGAGAAATATTGAAAATAAAAATTAACAGGAAAAGGGGCTAAGGTTCAACTCGAAATTCAATGCTTTTGGAAATAATAAAAAAAAAAAAAAAAAAAAAAAAAGAAAGATTATTGTATTTTTAAAATTCACATGTGTTTTATTTTTAATATAAAAACTTTGTTAAAATAGATAAAAAGAAATGAGAGGAGAAAGGATTGAAAATAGAGGGAGAGAATTCTCCTATCACAAGACCAGCTGAGCGGATGGCTAAGAGATGGACGGGAGTATAATTTAAAACCTCAAATAATAAACACTTAAGTAGAATTTAAAACATTAAACAATATACAACCGAAGAGATATTAAAATGCAAAACAATAGACATCGTAGTTAATTTGTGCAACATTAAATAAAACTAAGAAGAACCACGACAAGGTTTGATCCGGCCCTCTCCAGTCTCCAGAACGTCGATGACCAAACAACTAGAAGATATTATCGTGGAGCGTTGAATGAAATCTTGGGACGCCAGATTAACATAGCGTACTCCAGGTATCTGTGTAACCTTCAGAAGAAGTTGGAGACCTGGGACTACGGAGCCTGCTGGATCTTAGTTGAAACATCATCGAAATAAAAAGTTAAGCAAAATAAAAAATAACTGCAGTTCAAAGACAATTCTGTTTTAGTAAATAACACGTGAACAAAGATAAGAGTAAATAAATATTATATTTAATATTGATTTACTATGTGTTAATGATACTAGGTCACTTATTTCACATTAAAATTAAAAAATTAAAAGAAATAATTTTTTTTCTTTTCAATATAGTATTTCGACTATCAACCCATCTTCAGGAGGTACAGAAAGTAACGTTACGTAAGTTACTTTCTGTACTTCCTGAAGATGGGTTGATAGCCCGAAATATATATAATGTGTCTTTCTAACCTAAGAGGTTTTTGAAATGACTATAAATGGATGTGTTGCTAAAACAGTTAATTTATTAAATTAAAATATATTTACAAATGAGATTTACAATTAATTAAAATATCTTACCTAAAACAAATCGATTTTTATAGTCAATAATTATATATAGTTTATAATATTAATATAACAATTATACAATAGTGTGTTTTGACATTTAGAATTATTTGTCCTGGTAAGGTTATAACATAGGTATTTGAGAATAAACAAATTAATACCAACTTTGGAATAAATCCAAAGTGAGTAGGAAGCGGGAAATACGAAAGTATTTTATATCTCCCCACCAGAAGGGAAATTCGAAGAATTGTCCACTCTTCGATCCGGCTCCATATCGTATGGCAAGAGCTTACTGCTATGATAGAAATTTGAATCAGATCGTCGACATCCATTGTCCACTTCATATATTGTATTTGAAATTCTTCTTAATATTTTATATGGACCCGATCTGATTGGATCTAACTTGTTTCGATTTAGCTTATTCCCATTTTCAACATAAACTAAATCATTTACATTGAATATATAATCTCTTTTCACCTTGTCGACTCTTGATTTATTAAGCTTGTGGTATTTTACGGAGTCTTCAAAAGCTTTTTTTCTGTCTTCTGATAAATCTCTTGTAGTTTCAAGTTCTGGAGGTAATATTGATATTTCTTTACCTGACAATAGGTATGCGGGAGAGAATTTCGTGACACTATGGGTGGTTTGATTATATTCTTCTGTACATTCTATTGTAATAGTTGACCAAGGCCGTTTCTTGTCTTCCTGAAGTTTACATCGAATTCGATTTACCAAAGTTTGATTTAGTCGTTCATTCAAACCATTAGAGAACGGGCAGTCAGAAGCTGGTATGATATATTATGACGACTAAGAAAATGTTTGAATTCTTTTGAATTGATACTTGGGTATTGATCAGCTAATAACACTTTTATTTTATGATGTTTTAAAATTGGGTTCAAAATATTAATGAAATCTTTAGCTTTCTGACCAGAAGATGGACAAACAAAAGCATATCGACTGAAGTGATCAGCTAAGAGATGCAGATATTTCTTCGGGGAATTGTTGTTTGCAAAGCCTCCAATTGTATCCAATGACATTATCTCATAAGGTTCTGTTGCCGGGCCTAGTTGGGATAGACTTCCGATTTCTCGACATCTGCGAGATTTATTTTTCTTTAAAATATAATATAAAATTTAATTTATAATTGATTTCAAATTGAATTTAAATATTTTATTTCCTGTTTTACATCTTAAATGGTCAATATAAAGTCCATTCTTCAGGATCGCTATTGAAGCTCTCTTCTAACACTTTCGTTAAACTTAGAGATTAACTTTTCTTTATTTATTATTTCTCCAACAGTCCAGAGTATACTTATATGAAAAGAAGGTTCCTTATAAAAACTCCGGCAATTTGAATTCGGCCAAACAGTTATCTAATTCTTTTACTAATTTAATCAATTCTTTTTCTCCAATTCCAACCGTGATCCCAATAAATGATCTAGTTTTATCGTCATTTGTGTAAATTTCTATGGAATTGAATGCTATACTAAAACTAGGGAAGCCTTTTAGTTTTGTTTGAACTGTTTCTATAAAAGGGTCAATCCAATGATGTCTTAAAACAACAGTTCTAGTAAGAGATAAATGAGGTTCTTCAATTATCTTCAATTGATCATTTATTTTTAAAAGGACTTAATAATATTTTCAATCACTGTATTTACTGTAATGGGAAAATAGATGTAAGTAGACCAAGCGCCCCTTTCATGTGGAAAAGATCTTATCCGCCCTCCGTGCTCTTCAGGGTTGTCTTTATGGTCTTCAGCATTAGTGTACAAATTTCCAATTATTGAAGGTAAAGGTAATCTTTTTGCATTTGGTTCATTATCTTGATTTTCACATTTTCTTTTTGTTATTCGTGATTCGTTAGAAATTATTTCTTCTTCTGAATCTTCACTTTCCGAATTATATAAAGCTATTAATTGAAGCGGATTATTTAATTTTGGCTCCATTCTTCTTTTTTTCTTTTTTTTTTTTTCGACGAAAAAATCGATTTATAATGTGTCTTTCTAACCTAAGAGGTTTTTGAAATGACTATAAATGGATGTGTTGCTAAAACAGTTAATTTATTAAATTAAAATATATTTACAAATGAGATTTACAATTAATTAAAATATCTTACCTAAAACAAATCGATTTTTATAGTCAATAATTATATATCTATCTATCTATCTATCTATCTATCTATATATATAAAATAGAAAAGTATGTGGATATATATGTATGTGGAAACGATCTGATTGGCCAGTGCATAGCCAATGCCAAAGCGTTAAATTATTAGAACGATTCTGATTGGTCAGATAGTGATCGTGCTTAGGCAATGTGTTAAATAAATCTTTCCTTATTCTTCCTTATTTTTGAATCAATTTCATTCAGCACATTCTTTCGATACTTACAGTAAGATTTTAAATTTCAATTATTAAATTGGTATGAACGAGACGCCTCGCCAGAGGCTAGTGGACGCCGGGCCGAAGGCCCGGTCGTCAGCTAGTAGTTTATAATATTAATATAACAATTATACAATAGTGTGTTTTGACATTTAGAATTATTTGTCCTGGTAAGGTTATAACATAGGTATTTGAGAATAAACAAATTAATACCAACTTTGGAATAAATCCAAAGTGAGTAGGAAGCGGGAAATACGAAAGTATTTTATATATATATATTGAAAAAGAAAAAAAATTATTTCTTTTAATTTTTTTAATTTTAATGTGAAATAAGTGACCTAGTATCCTTAATTCATAGTAAATCAATATTAAATATAATATTTATTTACTCTTATCTTTATTAAAGATGTTTCACCTTGCACCAACACCACAATCTCTACTAATTATTAACACGTGAACTTTTAAGATAATTTCAATAATAATAAGTAATACCAATTTAATGATAACTATAATTGAAAAATATATAATGTTAATTAAAAAAATGTTTTAAAAGGCATGAATGCAGATTCTACTAAATAACCACTTGATGAATTCGAGAGAATAAATAATTTAGGCAAAAAAGGCGAAACAGATGGATCACGGACCTTAGTAATAATTAAAAATTAGAAAAAGAAAATAATAGGGGTTGTAGGGATCGATATTGGGCCTAAGTCTGAAATTAAATTAAAAACTCTCTCAAATTGATCAAGCAAGTTAGAAAATGGATTCATGTGCTCAATAATAATTTTTGTTAAATAAAGAAATAGCTAATAATTAAAGAAAATATAATTAAATAAATTAAATGAATTGAATTAACAAAACATATAGATTATAATAAAACATTGAATAATTAAGTTAAAACATTGAATTAAATAATAAATAGATGATAAAATAACAAATAATACTAAATCTTTCTTTTAGATCAGTGTTTCCCAACATTTTTTTTTCTCGCGAACCAAAAGAAAGGTCCGAAAAAATTTGATGAACCCCCTATGTAGTCGTTAATGACTTTGTGTGTCGGATGTTTTGTTTCAATATGTCTACGAAGAAGTGATGGTTTTAAACTGCTGTTGGCAAGAACTTCGTTACATATAATACAAAGCGGTTTAGGTTCCGACTCATCCCCAGTAAAATGAAAACCCAATTGTAGATAGTCGCTGTCATATTTTCGCTTTTTCCCTTTTTTATCATCATTTCCTTTGTTTTCATCCTGTGAAACGGTACCTCACTACAGCTTTCAGTACTATCATCTCGATTATCATGTCTCGTTTCTAAACGACCCGTTTTTAACCATCGATCCATAATAAAAATAAGCTATAATAATAATTAAATTAATAATTATTAAATCATTTACACGAGAACTTGACAGTCACAGTATCACTATCAAGCTTTACAAGTGCTAAGCCTATGTATGAACGTCGGTTAATACAACACTATTCTCCAAGTATCTAATTCTAAAATCTGTAGTAAACTGCCTTAATTTGATATTTATTTTCAATTGTATTGTAAAAAAATATTACATAGAAGGGAAACTGCTCCAATGATTTTAAATATAAAGCAGAACATGATACTAATCACATTGATAAAATGTTTTAAATATAAATAAATGTTGGTAATAAAAAGAGAATAGTATTTGATTACTTGAATAAGAGGAATAAATTATAATGTATAAAATTGTTGATATAATTTGATATTGATGAAGTAATTTTGAAAAACAAATAAGGAAAAAGAAATGAAAATATTGAAATTTATTATAGATTTCTAACAAACAGGTTGTGTTCTTTAATTTTTTTTTTTTTGCTTATTGATTTTAATGGCGTTTTAAAAAATCCGCCATTACAATATTATTTTCGCGAACCCCCTCTGCAAACACTGCGAACCCCCAGGGGTTCGCGAACCATCGGTTGGGAATCACTGTTTTAGATTGTCTTGTATAGAATCACATCAAGAGGATCCCACCAAATTTTGTAGAATCAAAGGCATTCGAGGCGAAAATCGACCCTTGAAGCCCCATAACAGATATAATCAAAATTGATTAAACAACTTAAAATATTAATTTCATTCAAATTTAAATAATATTAAAATTTCAAATCATCTTTAAATTAAAGTCTTAATAAAAATTCAACAATTGTAACATAAAATTTTTTTTTTCTTTTAATATCAATAAAATTTCTTTAGGTTATAAAAATTAATGAGAGTTAGTGTAACATTATTTTTATCTGTGTAACCCTGTGTAATCCCGCCACTCTAACTTTAGGTTTAAGCTCTGAAATAGGAAAAGGCTATAAGAAACCTCGAAGCGTCAACAGAAAGATAACCAAGTCCGTTTTAACCCTAATTTGGAAGCTCACTTGAACGGCACAGACACCCCCCGCTTCCAAATTTATTTACCATCTATTAAGGGCAAGTGAGCAAACACAAGACCAATTATTTCATCTCTTGATCTTTGCGGGCTCTAAACCACGCAGAACTACACGATCTTGAGGGGAATTGGTCCAAGATCGTGTTCAATTTATATAGTATACTAGCTGTTTCAGGGGTGCCTTGGGCGAGTTTGTATTTTAATTCAAAAAATTTACTTTTGTTCTTATTTTTTCTTTTGTTGAAACTTTGGTAGAGAGACTGATGATGATAATTGATTAACCCTATGTGATTTTTTAAATTTATAATTTTTCTATATTTTTTAGTTTTTTTTTTTTTATAAAACTAAAACAAAACAATATTTATTTTGCAACAATGTCTGTCTGTCCGTTGGTCAATTCGATGTAGCTCATCAACTAAATAAGTTTTTTTAAGGGAGAATGGTGTAGATTCTTGGTGAAACATCTTAAATAAAGTAAAGAAAATTTTTGAAAAATGTTTTTAGAAACTTTTTAAAATATAAAATAAAAAATACTTGGTAGGTTTCACATAAATATTAGGGGTGGTGCCATATTAATTTGGTCAAGTTCTGATGATATGATCAATGACAAAATAACGGAAATCTCCAATTCTTATGAGCAAATAATCGAAATTATAATAAATAAAATTTTATATAGATAAAGAAAACAAAAACAATCTTAAAACGTTCATTTAAAATCCGTTAACGTTTCGAAATAATTTCTCTATTTATAAAGTGAATTTTATTATCAATTCTTCATCCCTCCTAAGCCCGAATCTTTCTCTTACGAGATGCATACAAGGTATTATCATAAATCACTATTCTTAACATCACTAAAAAGAGAAAAATAAAAATAATTTTTAGGAAAAAAAACCTAGACCCCAAAAAAATTAAATGCAACAAATAAAATAATAAGAACTCAAAAATCAAATAAAATGCACTAAAAGGTATAAAATAATTATCTAATTTAGTTACAACTAAAAGATGAAATTGTTAGATGAAGTCACTTTTTGAAGTCGGTGCCAAACAAACTATATAAGCGAGCTTACGCGATGTTGTCTTCATTACCCGCCAAACGTACTAAGTAAGATCCATCGAGTGCGATCCATAAAATGTATATATTTGGTACCGACTTCAAAAAGAGATTTCATGTAAATATTTCGTCGTTTAGTTGTAACTAAATAAGATAATTATTTTATACCTTTTAGTGCATTTTATTTGATTTGTGAGTTATCAAAATTATATATCAAAATTATATATCTGTATATATGTGTGTATGTTTATTTGCATCAAGCACATCCTCTTTGTTTCTCTTTGTGAAAATTTTAAACTAGAAAGCTGAAATTTCCTACAATTCTATTTGTCAAATTTATTATTATTACCTAGAACTCTTTAGGAGTATAAGTACCATATCGTCGACTTAGAGTGTAAACCTGCTAATTCCACTTTTTATCATATACTAAGCTTCGAGGCCGCCTTCGGCGGGCTTTTACCTAGCTGGGGCTTCGCCCCTGGACCCCCACGTGGCTGCTTTATTGATGTTTTATTAGTAACAGAGAATAAATATAATTGTTTTATTATAAAGTCTTAAATAGACATAATTTGTGATTCTATTTAACTGCAATATACACTCATAACAAATAAGATGAAACAAATATTTAAAATGTATTAAAAATCTCTATTTATAAAAAATTCTCTTATTCTCAAGCTTGAGTTGTTTATCATAAAAGAATTTAGTCTTATTGATTTTAAGTCGATTTTTCCACGTTTTCAGTAGAGCTTGCCATTAATAGTCAAAACATCAAAAATGGAATGCAATAAGGTTATTCCTCTACTATTAGATAAGAATCGATCGTTATTTTTGATTTTAAGTCGATTCCTCCATGTCTTAAGCAATGGTTACCAATAATAATCGAAGGGTCAAAAATCTAATGTAGAATTGTTATTCCTCAAGTATTAGATAAGAATCGATTGGTATTTTTGATTTTAAGTCGATTCCTCCATGTCTTCACCAATGGCTACCAATAAAAACCGAAACGTCAAAAATCGAATGTAGAATGGTTATTCCTCGACTGTTAAATGAGAATCGATCATTATTTTTGAAATAAAGTCAACATCAGGCGCGGATCCAGACCTCTGATTTGGGGGGGGGGGGCGGTCGCCGGTATATAAGATCTACTTTTGATCTCGGAAGTGTGTCGCAGTCGAATTGTTCAAGCGGGGGTGGGGGGGTGGCCAGAGACGCCCCCCCCCCCCCCACATAGAACTTTATTTTCTTCAATTTTAAAATTTAATGTTATATAACAAAAAAAGATTAAATAAACATATAAAAATTGTTGATCTCCAATGCTTTGGGGGGGGGGGGCGGTCGCCTCCATCGCCCCCCTGGATTTGAGCATGGTTAACATGAACTGCAAATAGCAAGTGATATCTGATTAATAATGAAGGAATAAACATATTAATATTTCAAATGAATTTGGATAAAGTTTAGCAACGATCCGTTGCAGTTTATTTAATTAAATAACAATTTTTGAGTTCGTCAATTAAATTGTCAAATTAATATTTGTGGGATTTAAAATTCATTGTAATTAAGTACCTTGAGGACCACAAAAAAGGTCATATATAGTTTTTTGTAAAATTATCTTTTAAAGTACTTTATTTTAGAATAAGATAGTACATTCGATAAAGTTTAACAACGATCCGTTGGAGTTTATTTTTTTAATTTTTGTTTTTAAATGTACTTTAAAAAAATAGATAGTTTTTTTAAATCTGTGTTGCATTATTAAATTCCTCTTCAACGATAATGTGGTTAGATCTCTTTTAGAATAAATGACATCTCAAAAATGTGACAGATAGGGCTGCCAACACAAAGTTAGTTTGCTATTTAGTTATTTTATTGTTTGGCAAGCTATGTTGGCAATTCAGATTTGGTTTCAGTTTTCCGTGAATTTTCCAATTTTCCGGGCAACTTTTCGGATTTTTTTTTACATATTAACCTGAAATGGACTATTACGAACATTTAAAAAAAAATTAGCCAAATCGGCCCAGGCATTTGAGAGATCTGCGCTTACAAAGAAAAAGAAATTCATTTTTATTATATAGATGACATATAAATACCGTTCGAAAGAAAAAAGAGATGCAGCATTGTCCAAGTAAAATTGCTACTTAAAATTACGATCGTAAAATGTAGAAAAAAATGTGAAAAATAATTTTTTCCATAACAACAATATTAAATTTTGTTTGTTTTTTCTCTCTCCTGTAAAATTTCCTTGTTGTGAGTTAGCAGGTTTACACTCTAAGGCGACGATATGTAGTCCATATTTTCATGGGGAAGCTTTAAAGCCAACAAGCCCAAAAATAATCGATTATTTCTTTTAGAAATGCAAATATATTCTCGCTCAGGAAAAGAACATTCTAAGCCCATCAATTTTGAATTATCGTGGTTGTCTGAATTCAAAAACAAAAAAAAACAAAAATGCTTGAAAATTGTATTTTTCTAAAAATGCAAGCAGAGAGAGGGTTGGGGTGTTTTCAAGTGTCTAAATTTAAATCTTTTTTCTGACAGATTATTTTATATCTCCAAACACCCTTTTAGCC
Organism: Forficula auricularia; assembly: GCA_024734495.1. Lineage (NCBI taxonomy): Eukaryota > Metazoa > Arthropoda > Insecta > Dermaptera > Forficulidae > Forficula > Forficula auricularia. The sequence continues at coordinate 195,037 of JALMQS010000435.1, forward strand.
TTACTGAATAATTCTCTTTCGTTCTTTCAAAAATAGAAGAGTCACTTCTAGGAGATAAACACTTTACTTTTTTGCATGACAATCATTAAAAAAAAAAAAATAATCATTTTTATTTCCTTTGTCTTTATCGATATTGATCCTTGATCATCGCAAAGATCAAATTTATTTCAAACGTTTATATACCATATATAGATATATTTTATTCTCGAATTTAAATAAAAAGAAAAAAGCCTAGAGCATCGATAGTAATTCTTCGTTGGACTATCTCTGAATATAAAAGAGTCAAAGAATAAGATGCGTTTAAAAATAGAGCCAAGGGAAAAGATCAAGTAAAATCGAAGTCTCAAACTTGTAGAATAATAATAATAATAATAAAATAATATTTTGTTAAATAAACTAAAATTTTATTATTGTATTTGTTCCCTTTTAATATCATGATGAAATTGTTTGTGTCCAACCCACGCTCTGATGAATACCGACCGAAACAAAATCGGAAACTTCTTTAAAACTTTAAAATGTTTTCAATACATTTGATTAAAAAAATGTCTCATAATCCAGTTAGTAAACACAGATATATAAATCGAATTTAGGGAACGCGGTGCAAGGGCGGATCCAGGAATGTATATAAGATCTACTTTTTATCTCGAAAGTGTGTCGCGATCGAATTGTCCAAGCGGGGGGGGGGGGGGGGGGGACTGAGACGCCACACACACACTTTTTTTTTACAAATTTCATATCTCATATTTTAAGTTCATTAAAATTAAAAAAAAAAAAATTGTTATATATTGTCGATTTGGCCGCCGTTTTTTGGCCTCTGCGTGCGACGCACGTGTTGCACTCCCGCCAGGCACGGGCCAGTATGGGGGGGGGGCGGTCGCCCTTGACGCGGTGTTGGTTTATAGTGAAACATTATTAAAATTATATATTGTTGGAGTTGGTGGTGTTTCACAAGGAGAAAAATAAAAATACAAAGTTTTTTTTTAAATTTACTCTATAGGTATATTTCGAGCTCTTAACTCATCATCAGGAGAACAATGACTGAAGATAAAATGATGAACAAAATTTATTTAATATGATGGACAATTGTTTGTGAGTAAGTGTGGGTATGAATGAATTGTCACAGAAAAGAATGGTTTCAAAGTGGGAAAACCCAATAAACAGGTGAAGTGAACAAGTCCTAAGCTGCGAATAAAGAAAGGATATTTATACTTGGAAGGTGAAATTTTAAAATCATATAATAATTCACCAAAAAAATTCTTAAATCGAAAAATAGAAATTCCCGAAAGCTTTATTTTAAAAATAGCCGCTCAAATAAAAACTTCATGAACGCCACCTACAGCCAAAATAAAACAAGTATAAATTTCAATTCTTAACTTGGCCACCCTGAACAATTCTTAATCTAGCCCCATGAAAAATTTTAACCTTTCATTCATAAATTAATTCCTGTGAATCAATTGTAATAGACTGATGAAGAGGGCAAAGCTCTCAAAACTATAGTCTCGTTATAAATAAATAAAATTTATAATTCCAGCAGAAGACACACTCTTTTACTGTCTCCTTCAATATATAAAAATTCTGCTACTCTCGGCACAAAAACTTTCAATTTAAGATTAATATATCATTTATCGGTGAAGTTTTGATGTCTAACAGACTTCACCTGTTTATTGGGGTTTTCCACTTTGAAACCATTCCATTCTCTGATAATTCATTCATGCCCACACTAACACACAAACAATTGTTCATCATATTAAATAAATTTTGTCATCACTTTCTGACGATGAGTTAAGAGCTCGAAATATATAGAGTAAATTAAAAAGAAATCTTTGTATTTTTATTTTTTTTCACCTTGTGAAACACAACCAACTCCAACCTAATATAACATAGGTATATATAAATTTAATTATGTGTATCCCCGAATTAATTCAATAGTTCACGAATTTTCATTTTCATTTTCGTCTCTACTCGAATATAATATAATCGAATAACATCATACGATGCACGTGCTTGTGCTCGATTATTATCTATATTTTAACTATTAACCCTATAGTTACTCCAAATTCGTTTGAATAAAAATGTTTGAATCAAAACTATATAAGTGGTTGATTAAATAAACAATAATAAGAAAAAAAATCACAGAGCGTTAGGTTGGTCTTCGAGATATTTATTAATTTATTATAATACTCTATTAATTCTGTGGAGTAGCTAGCAGTTAACAAAAAACAAACTATATAATACTTATTAGGTACAGATTACAGAACGCTCAGTACACAATTGGTCGGCTTATTTAAAATTATCTTCTATTACAAATTGAGTTTAAAGTCAAGGGTAGTATCTAGTAGGTTCGAGGGAGTAGTGAAAAAATAATTTTGTATTAAAATATTAGCTTATAAAATCAGAATTGTAAAACGGATAATTTTTCTAAAAATTAAAAGTAGGTATTTTGATTATACAAACAATTTTCATAGTAAGTACTTATATCATTGGAAAAAATAAGTAAAAATTAAATATGCATGTACAAAAATAAAGTTAAAAATAGTTAAAAACATGTAAGGCTCAATCCAACATATGTTAGATGGGATCATTAGGGTCTTGCGAGCTGGATTATACTCAGAGTCTATATAAATAGATCTCTTTTTTTATTTTAGGCCCTTTTATAGAAAAGAAAAAACAAATTTACTTATTGTTTATAAATATTAAAAAAATACAAATCTTTTATAAAACAATCTTAAACACGTTTATTTTAAAAACCAAACGTTTCCAGGGAATTTATCTCTTTCTTAAATGTAAAAATTAAAAAAAAAAAAAAAAAAAGAAAAAAGTTGTTTTTACTAAGAAACTCAGTTTTGTTTTCTGAATCTTAGCGAAAGCAACTTTTTTTTTTGAAAATTTTTTACCATTGTCAAAGGGAGAAATTCTACCGAAACGTTTGTTTTTTAAAATAAACGTGTTCATGATCGTTTTATAAAAGATTTGTATTTTTTAAATTTTCTGACCCTTTTATAGTAAATTTAATTTTTCTAATTTTTGTTTTAGTTTTTTTAGTTTGAAAATTTTATAATTTAAATTTTTTATGAACCCTCCCCCCTTAATTTTGTTTTTTATTTCAATAAAAATTAATCAGCTCTTAAAATCTCAATACAAAAGAAATACATGTGAAATTTAGTTTTGTCATGTGGCCAAATCAGTTTTAAACTAAAAATCGGAGTGAGTTCTCATATTTAAGGAGGTCCTTTTTGTTCAGTTGAGTCAAAAGAAGTGTAGTATCTAATATTTAATAAAATAAGTTAAAATACAAATGAAAAATAATAGAATTTAAAAATAAATAGTATGAAAAGCCGTAAATGTTTGAAATAAAAACAATTATAAAACATTTATTCAAATCAGCTGATAATAACTCTTGTATGATTTGGCAATGCGTTGTATTTCTACTGTTTATGTTTATATCCAAACATAGCATTTACGTGATTTTTTAAAGTAAATATCTAAGTATATTCGACGATCAATGATAAATTTTATTTCAAAAAAAGAAACCCCATGTTTCAAAAAAACTATTTTTTTTTTAACTTCATCTTAATCAACTAATAGTAGTATAATTCAAGAGAAAGTGCCAAGATCTTAATTTTCCATAAGATTCTTAGAAAATGTTTACATTAAAAAAAATTTATTTTAAAAAATTTGCTCACCAATGTGTGATTGAAACTTCCCCAAAGCATAGATAGAAACTTAAACTATGATAAATAAGTTGACATGTTCTGATGTGGCCATCCACTTGACTTTACCATACAACCTGGCCCCTCACTTATATTTAATATTTAATAAAATTATTTATAATCATGTAGGGGGGGGGGTTAGTTTTTGCATTTTTAGACTCCTGGGACCCACTGGTATACAAAATTTGGTAAAGTTTGGTAAATGGCAAAGATTTTCATTTTTTGACCCTCCGCCTTTCCCCCCCCATTTCGGGCTGTTAGTTTTTGCATTTTTAGACTTCTGGGGATTCTGTGATTATGTATGGAAAATTTCTGTGATTATGTATGGAAAATTTGGTTGAGTTTGGTAAATGGCCAAGATTTTCATTTTTTGACCCTCCACTCCCCCCCCCCATTTTGGGCGGTTATATTTTGCATTTTTAGACTTGTGGGGTCGACTGATTATGTAAACAAAATTTGGTTGAGTTTGCTCAAACGACCTAGATTTTAATTTTTAACCCCCTCCACCCCCCTTTTTGAGTCGATATGCACCAAAATCTAATCAGCTCTTAATCTCAATGGACCAAAACTACGTGTGAAATTTGGTTTCCATATTCCCACTACTTTTTGAGCTAGCTCGTCCACAAAAATTTGGAACGCACAGACTAACTAACAGACTAACAGACATTTTGACAAAACAATTATTATTTCGAAAAATATAATTTTTTTGATGTTCACTTATTAGAGCTTTTTTGTAGACCGAAATGCCATGGTTTCGCTTAATTTTTTTAATCGAAATAGTTTCAGCCGTTTTTAGATATTTTGAAAAAAAGAAGGAAAACCACTAAGTTATAGTTATAATCTAATATATTTTATTTAACATTAGCGGCGAAAGGACCTCCTTAAGAACAATCACAGTCTAAGTCGATTGAGACGTCATATGAATATTTAATTATTTGATGTTTAAGTTCATTAAATAGTTATCCCAATAATACAAACTTTAACAGCTAGTTATAAAATCTATTAAAAATATGTTTGTAAAGTTTCCCATACCTATATTAGATATCGCGTTATTAAATTCCCCAGTCACGCAATTTCTATACTTGGCAGGTTCTCTTTAACAAGTTCCGTAACAACGCAACCTATTGTAAGAGGTTGTTTAGTTTATTGATATGAATGAACAATCTCTGTGAGTGAGGTTATCAAGCAAAGACACAATCTGGCTTTTATTTCCCGCGGGATTTCTAACCATCTTGTTATTATTAGATGGCATCCTCCTACACTGAATTTACCTAATTAGAGCCATAATTCAATAGAATTAATTGATTCATCAAATATATTTAAATATATTCATCTAATAGAATTATCTGGAAAATTTTCCATCCTCTAATTTCCCATGAATCTTAATTTAATTTCACATTGGGATTTTTTTCTCCTCGATTCATTAGAAAAGTTCTTTTCTTTTTTGAAAAAAGATCATATTTTTAAAGGTCTTTAAGTTTTTGAGCCCTTAAAACTCTTTTATATATTAAAATAAATAAAAAGTATATAGAATACAAATTTTTAAGAAAAAAATAAAAACCGACTTCAAAAAATTAAATGCAACAAATAAAATACACTAAAAGGTATAAAATAATTATTATCTTATTTAGTTACAACTAAACGACGAAATATTAACACGAAATTACTTTTGAATTCGGTACCAAACAAACTATACCTATAAGCGAGCATATCCTCCAAACGTACTAAGTAAGATCCGTCGAGTGCGATTCATAAAAGGTATATGTTTGGCACCGACTTCAAAAAGTAATTTCGTGTTAATATTTCGTCGTTTAGTTGTAACTAAATAAGATAATAATTATTTTATACCTTTTAGTGTATTTTATTTGTTGCATTTAATTTTTTGAAGTCGGTTTTTATTTTTTTCTTAAAAAATTTTATTTTTCTCTTTTTTAGTGATGTTATTAATAGTGATCATATCATCAGAACTTGACCAAATTAATATGACACCATCCCTAAGACACCCCTTTCGGATAAAAAAAGAACCATCGAAATCGGTTCATAAACAAAGAGGTTAGGTCTAAACAAACCTAATAAAAAAGGTCTAATACCTATGAAAAAAAATCGAAAAAAAAATGGGACCAATCGGAAGCTAGACTGGACCCAATGCAAAATTTTTTTCAAAATCGGTTGACAATTGGCGGAGATATGAGGTAACATAGGAACAAAAAAAAAAAAAAAAAAAAAAAAATTCAGTCGAAAGAGAACCTCCTATTTTTTTTGAAGTCGGTTAAAAAGAAACAAAAATTGTTATTTATTTTTATATAATTAAAATAAATACAAATCTTTTATAAAATAATCTTTAAACATTTAATTAAACTCCAAAAGTTTCGGGAGAATTTCTCCCTTTATCAATGAAAAATTTTCAATTTTTTTTTTTTTTTTTTAATGGCCTTCGGGAACTTATAACCCATTTTTGCCATTGAGTGTTCGTGTGTGTGTGGAATAACAAACACACACTTAACACAGTGTTGCTTTTTGAGTCTTAGGAAAAGCAACTTTATTTTTCTTTTTTTCTTTTTAATTGAAAATTTTCTATTGATAAAGGGAGAAATTCTCCCGAAATGTTAGGGTTTAATTAAACTTTTAAAGATTGCTTTGTAAAAGATTTGTATTTATTGCTGAAAGTAATGGAAGGCAGCAGCCTAAGGCTAGTGAAGAAAGAAAAAATGATCTCGTTGCCAAATAAGGACTGTCATTCTTTTCTTTCTTTATCCTTTCCTTTAAACCAACGTTTCGGAGGATTCTTACCTCCCTCCTTCTTCAGGGTTTCAAAGGGTCAATGAAGGAAACAAAAAGATGTTTTCTTCTTCTCTCCTCACCAGTGATTGAAATTTTTCCTTTCTTAGGAGAAGCATTAAAATAGAAAAAAAAATTCCTTAATTATTTGGGCTGCCTTCCATTACTTTCAGCTGAAAATTTTAGCACTCCGTCTTTTTCTAATGAAAAAATTTCTTCAAATTGGGATTTATTTTTATATGATTTTATTAGATGATATATAATAGCTGCGAACACCATCTTTTAAATAATTAAACTAATTATTAACAAGTGGTTGAAATAATGAATTATGAAGTTGAATCAAAACAAAACAATTGGTTGTTCAAATAAACAATAACTAAAACACGAGAGAAGCTTGGTCTTCCAGATACTTTTTCTGGAATGTGCTTTAATTGTATGAAAACAAGTTTCTTTGACAATTGTTTACTAATAAATAAATAAAAAAAGTATGTTGGTGTATGTGTGTAATGTGTATGTATCCAATTTTCCAGCTAAACTAATAATTATCATCTAAGGCCTGTTTCACACCTACCTGGCTGTCGTTTAAACAACATCTAGCCGACATGTAGACGAAAAATAAAAAATATTTTAAATTTCACTCGTCTGGATCTTAATTATTTATACATTTATACCTATCAATGAACAAAGATATCAAAGAGTATGTATAAGAAAATTAAGATCTAGACAAGTGAAATTTAAAATATTTTTTATTTAAAAAACTATTCATTTTGGGTATAGAGAATATTGAATAAACTCCTATTGGATTTTTATGTAGAATTCAAAAATACTAAAATTTGTGCCATGTTCCATTTGAAAAAATTGAGTATTAACAACTTTTTGATTTTCAGAAATAAACGATTATTATGGTCATCCTGGATATAAAATTAAAATTTTATGATTAAGTATAATTATTTAATGTCTAATTAAGAGTTCTAATTTATCAAACTCCCCTAAAGTTGAATAAAATTGACAAAAAATTAAAAAAAAAATCGGTTGCTCTAAAAAGTCGGTTTACTGACGATAGTTGAACGTGACAACGTCATAAGAAAATACCATTCCATCAGTATTTTCTTATGACGTTGTCACGTTCAACTATCGTCAGTAAACCGACTTTACAGACAACCGATTTTTTTCATAAAATTCTTCGTTCAGAAAATCATTTTAAATTTACAAAATACTTGAATAAAATTTATTATTTAAATTTCTACTCGACTGTTAAAATTTAATTTTTGATTTTATTATTTTATAATAATAAATTTTGTATTGACATTATTTCTTTCAGCAAGTAAACTGAATAAAAGTTGTTGTTCAATTAGTTACTTAATTATTTTTGCAAATTTAATTGTAATTTGTTGTAAAAAAGTAATAATTTTGAATAATTTATTATAAGAATAAACTGTGATTAAATTATTGTTCATAAATCTTAAATTTAAAATTTAAAATTTGGAAACATCATTAAAATCTTTGTAACTGTAGCTTTTAAAAAGCCCGCCTCAATCTTTGTCGCTTGTTCCGCGCTCTCGCTTGCACTTCAAGCCTTAAATGGAACGCCTCATGAGTCATGTTTTTTCGAGCGTGCAGCCGGCTTCATCGAATTATAAGACGTTGTCACGTCAAAAAAAATTGGAGACCGTTTCCATTATCTGATAAAATTTAAATTTCGGGAAATAAGCTTTGGTATATATATAGAAAAAAAATTGGTGAGTATCCTCAAAGACAATTAGAAGTTCGAAAATAAGGACTACGCTTATATACTTATATATATTAGCTGCGATCCCAGCCTTAGGCGGGCCTCTTACTGGCCAAGGGGCTTCGTCCACGAACCCGTGGTAGAATTAAAAAAAAAGGTTCTAAACTGTTTTTTAGGTGTTTGAAAAAGACCCTCATATCCCAAATATGAGCTCAATAACTTGCAAAACATAGAAGATACAAAGTCTTGTGTTTAAGACCTCAAAATAAAAATTCCCAATTTTTGGTACAGGGGTCAAATTTTGAAAAAATGAAAAAACCCTTCCGATTAACATAGACCTATGTACCAAAATTGAATGCTAAAACTAAAACACCCGAAGAGATTGACACTATAAAAATTTCAAAAATTTACTCTAAAATGACTATATCTCCTTTTTTGGGGCAAATAGAAGAAAATACCTAAAAATATTTTTGGGTATTTTAATGCTTCAGCTTTCTAAACTCAAACCATAAATATATCTTTTGACCCGGCAGTCGGTTGCCGGCTTCCCACTGCAATAGACCGGCAGCAATAGGTGTCGTCAACCCGACCACGACATTTGTCGGACAAGTATCAAGTCTCTAATTTAGTTTTCACTCCGAGCACACAAAAGGCCTAAAATGTAAATTTGCCACGTGTTGGATAGACCACCTTTTTCATTAGGTATACCCACGGAGACAATTTTAATTTATATGGATATTCTATATATTGTTTTATCAGCCGCCAACCTGAATCAAGCACTATTGAATAATTAAACTTATTAAGCTTGTCATTTCGAATCTAAAGTGACAATGATTGATTCAAGAGCGCATCTATCTATTTACAGCCGATAAATGTCAAAAAAAGATAAATTGATTTTCATTGGACTCTTTGGAGTCAAGTGAATTCAAGGGAATATAAATTTCAATTATACCTATTATTTTGATATTTAATTTAGATACTTTTTTTTACTACGTAATTCCCTTCCACGTGGATATATTTATCTCCAAAAATTGGCCTCAATAACTTGCAGGCAATAAATATTTATCTTTCAATGATAATTATGTCATCATGATTCATATAATTTTCGAAACAAAGCTAAATATGTCTCTAGAGAAGACACACATTTATTAATCAACATAATATAAATTAAATTTTAACTATCAAATTTATTTATGGGCAAAAATAACCCAACTTTTAATCCTTGTGAATGACAAGGGGCCGTCCACATATTACGTCAATCAGTAAAGAGAGAGGGTGGGAATCTCAGATTTTTGATAAAATGTGACACGGGGGCCCGGGGATCTTAAAAATTGTGATGTCACAAAAGTCAAATTAAATTTTTTTTTAAATATTCAAATATATTTTTTTGCAACGAAATTTTCTCTGAAGAGAGACGGACTGCTAGAAATTTTAATTAAATGTAATGGAAGGCAGCCCAGGGGTAGTGAGAAAAGAAAGGAGGAAAAAAAATTGTTTTTCTATGCCTTTGCTAAAAAATAAGAAAGTTTTGAACACTACTGTGGAGAGAAGAAGGAAACATTTTATTTGTTTCATTCATTGACCCTTTGAAACCCTGAAGAAGGAGGGAAGAATCCTCCGAAACGTCGGTTTGAAAGGAAAGGAGGAAGGATTTCAATAAATTACACCTTATTTGATATGTGTTAATTTTTTCTTTCCTCACTACCCCTGGGCTTTCCATTACATTCAATTCAAATATATTTTTTAGATTTCAGGTTATTATTATTCCAACCTGAAAATGTGTAAAATAAATCTAGCCAATAAGTTGTAAGCAACGACTGAACCCGCCTATCTCTTACGCAGCTTTCATTCTTCTGCGTGCAATTCGGTTGCCTAAATACAGGCGCACCATCTTCATAAATCAAGTTTAAATTCAGACTACACTTGGAGGATTTTAATTCGTACAGTTATTTATTTATATTTTATAATTCAATATTTTTCTTATACATGTCAAAAAAAATGATTTATTTTTTAGCAAAAACCGAGGGGTGAATCGCGGAATTAGGTGTACAAAGTACACGTCTTTGGAATTACGTGGAATTATTTTGGAATTCATTAGATAATCTCATCTATTGACTTCTAATTGGAAATGAAAGTGGAAGTGGAAGTAGGTGTACCCTATATTAGGTAGCGGTTCACCCCGCGGAAAAACACTTATTTTTTCAAATTAATAAACCCTTTTCTTATAATTAAGTATTCATTCCCTGAAGAATAATAGTAATATTCATTATTAAAGTTGTTAACGGGAAATAAGAACTATATTTTTTTATGCAAATAATTTATATTTTATTGCCAACGTTTCAACAACTTTGTTGACTTCTTCAGGCCTAAAATGAGTTATCTTCCTTGGATATTTGTCATTTTTATAATTCTTTCTTAGTAAACTTGCCTTTCTATGTTTACTAAGTAAGAATTATAAAAACGACAAATATGCAAGGAAGATAACTATTTGAGCCCTGAAGAAGTCAACAAAGTTGATGAAACGTTAGCAATAAAATATAAATTATTTGCATAAAAATATAGTCCTTATTTCCCGTTAACAACTTTAATAATTTAATCGATGGACATAACTAATCAAAATAGTAATATTAATAATAAATAATGAGTTAAATGATATGAATAAAAATAAAGTTAAACTTAAAATATATATAATCCCTTAGTTGAGTTTAATTTATAAAAAAAAAAATCTACAATTATTAAATTATAGGGTATAAAAGTGATAGTGTGACGTCAGAATACAGAGAAGGGTCAATGAAAATGTGACAGAATGTCATACAGGGTTCGGGGGGGGGTCTAAAAATCTTGAAATTCGTGTGACGTAATTTATGGACGGCCCCTAAGGTTCGTAGTAGCACACCGATTCAATAATAATTATCTCAAAATTTCCCATGATTCATTCTATCAAAGACATTATTCACCATTTCTCGGATAAAAACGTTTCCAATATGTATAATATTATTTTACAAATTGGTCTATATGTATATGTTATTGGCTGATATAACACTTTTCTTCCTATAGACTCTTACCAAAAAAAGCCATTGCTATATTCACGGACCTCTTGACATAAGTCAAACCACCCTTATTTATGAGAATATTGGAAATCAAAATAAATCATTTGTTTTTTCCCTGGTATTATTGGATATTGAATAGTAGATATTATCAATAGTATATTAGATATTGGACTCAAGTACATTCTGAACGAGGGTTTTGACGTCATCAATCTTAGTGCTTTAACATTATATTTATTCAGGTTTCCAAGGCAACAGTTGCAGTAAGTGAAAGAAAATGTATCCAGAATCCATCATTGTAGATTGTAAACTCGATATCACCAGCCAAGTTTCATGAAAATAATATAAATTTAAAATTAAGAATCCATAAATCCAGATTGTAATTAAAATGGAAAGATATTAATTGAAAGTATTATTTTCTCAACTTAATTTTTCTTGGCAAATTTAACTTGTCTGAACCCTAGATTTTACTACTTTTTCGAACTTGGCCTGTTTTTTTACAGAAGTATTTTGGTTGGGGTTTCTCTTCTTTTTGTAATCTAATATGTAGATTTTTATTTTTATTTATTTATTTTTTGATTTGGTTTATTTACCCTACAAATTTCACCTCTACATTTTAAGAGTAGTAAAGTTTTTGAGATTAATTTTCACCTTTATTAATCCAAACTCTACAAAATTTCCAAATTTTAGCCTCCAAAAGTAATTAATATATTGTTTAAACAATGAAAATTTCCCCTACAATCTTCATCCCTTCATTTGAAAAAGAGAAGTATATTATTAAATATTATAAGTATTTTAACCAACATTGTAATACCCAAACTGGCTTTATACAATAAATTAGCTATCTATCTATCTATCACCAGTATGACAAATTTAGCATTCTATTGAGTAATTTCATATATGTATATTAGATGAAAATTTACCCTTCTATCTAACAAATCCAAACTGGCCATTTTTAGGTGATTTTTGTTTTTGACGACGTTCAGAAGTATTTTAAATTAAATTTATGAAAAAATTCTACAAATTCTCTTTATACAACAAATAAGAAGGAATTTGTAATCTCAAATATTTTGGAATTTACGGAACCCTTGGTATTTAGTCCGACTCGCACTTGGCCGGAATATTAAAGATACATTCGCATAATGGCAATACAAACATTATTTTTCCATTTTTATTTATTATTATTTTATTATTATTTAAAAATTGGCGAAACGTTGCGCAAATCGATGGGAATTGTTTGATTTTCTACTTATTCCTGTACAAATCGCTGCTAATATACTTAATTTATTAGTTAATAATGCCTCTGTCCGAAAATATGGTATACATTTACCAAAAAAATCAAATAAAACTAAATTAAATATAAAAAAAATATTAAATTCATTTTATTATTACAATATAACTAAATACGAGAGGTGAACCGCGATTGGAATTAGGTGTACGCCGTATTTGGAATTATTTGGAATTACTTAAGAATTTTACTTAGAGAAAGTGGTGTAGGTTTTAGGTGAAACATGATATTAATTAATAAAGTAAAGGTGTGTAGTTTCACAGTGATTGAAATAAAACTCAAAGAAGTTTATACAAACTCAATATAACAGTTTTAACCTGTAAACTCCTGATGATGGACTAATAATCCGAAATATATTGAGTTTGTATAAACCTCTTTGAGTTTTATTTCATTCACTGTGAAACTACACACCCTTTACTTTTTTAATTATTATTTTTCCATTTTTATTTTGTAAATTTGAAAATTCCCTAACTACATTTCAACTGGGAGAACAGTATCGAGTGATATTTTTTTTTAATTTAAATTTTTATGGCCTTGCCGTAATATATGCAACAAGTCGGATCATATTAACCTGATATAAAATATATTATGTTATTCATTTTTTAAGACGCTATAAGAAGTTTTGAAAATTTGAATTGGAAATTTAAGTAATTTATTTGTCTATCAAGTTCCATAACAGGTTTCCGATTTATAGAGGAAACTTTTCTCTGTGTAGGTATATACTACAAAAGCCTTATGTAAAACGTTCCTCGGTCCATTTATTTTTTCACATGACTAAAATTTAATCAAATGTTTTCGCTTCTGCTAAACCTTAATCTTTTATTTATATTGCTCTTTCATATTGCTTAAGTAATTCTAAAATCTCTAAAGAATAACTTTTTCTAGAATTAAATTAATTTTTATATTAGAATCAGAAAAATATACAAATGATCTACAATCCGAAATACTAGTATATTCAGAATTTAAGTGGTTTAAGGACGTTCCCTAATATAACTCAGGTGCAGTTAACTCTTTCCCCTACTCTCTGCGCAGAAAGGCAAAAATATTTTCACTGAGTCGTTTATCGGACCTGGCAACATTGCATTCCTACCGACGCTAAAAGACAATGAATAAAAAAAAACATTTCATGAAACAGATTAATGCGAAATTCCACTGATTAGAACAGTATAATTAGGTAGAGAGAATTAGCTAAAAATCTCAAATGCACCAGCTGCAGAAGTTTTTTTAGATATGGATAAATTGACTGAATTTAGTGCGACGTTGCCAAGTCGGCATCTTTCACTTGCCATGCCATGAGAGAAAAAATGAAAACCATCAAAAATACCTAACTTTTAACATTCTTCATACAAAACGAATACCGCTTGATACAATTATTTTAACGGAAAAATATTTGTTATATCTTCAGTTAATGATTCTCAGTTTTTCAAAATAATTTTAAGAAAATTACGATTGTTATTTAATGAAACACTCGCTTTAACATCAATCGGGATAGGGTTCGCGTGTTAAATATGCAAATTGCAATGGTCAATATTTATAAATTTAATGCCGCAAGGACTATTAAAAAAAATTCTACGTATAAAGGACACTTATAAATATGTGTATTCAAAGTTTTAAAAGGATTGCAAGAAAATCGATTTATTAGTGAACGTCCTTAACTCAAATTATTTTATTTTTTCTCACTGTGAAACACCACCAACTCCATTCTATTATAACATTGACTTCGAATTGCCAGTGATATCTGATTTAATAAATAATAAAGGAATAAACATATTAATATTTCAAACGACTATGGACAAGTCTTGCAGTTTATTTCAGTTGAAATTTTAAATTCAGATAAAAAATCAAGAAAAGGCTTCGGGGCTTTTATTAAGTAAGGAATTGCTTCGACTGATTTAACTTAATATAAAATAGCGCGTACTTGGCCAAAGAGATATGCCATTTCCTTGTATATTATCTCGAACACAGTATTTACACCGAAGCCAAACTAATTAAAATCTACTGTTGCTTGTCATTCGAAGTAGAGTAGTAGGTATTTATTGTGCGATCGAATGGCCGACTTGTACACATACATACCTCGACATAGATCGTTGCGTACACACAAAAACACTCACACAAACGGACCTAGATATCTGACATCGAAATGATAACAAAATGGCCTAATTAGGGAGTTTCCTAGGGGATGGGGGAGGGGGGAGCCGCTCAGCTGATTAGTCACCACAAGGTTTCAATTTCGGTAATCCAATTAGAGATCAACTAACTTTTTAGTAGAATTGACAAATTTTAGAAGTAATGAAATAATTTAATGAGAAATACATAAGTGATGCCTCGTAATAATGGAGTTTCAAATTTTCTAGGGGGGCAATGAGTTTTATAGGGGGTTAGTGTCCCCCTTGCCCTTCCTCTAACTACGCCCATGCTGATGTGAGATAAATATAATGTCGACTTTTGCAATATTAAAGTAAAGTGCGTTGATTTGATCAATATGATCAATTTTAATAAAATTGATGAAAAATAGGTGGAAATCCGTTTCAGGATTCACCTGGAATAAGTATATTGTAGCCCCTCCGAAAGTTGTTGTTGTCGGTGAGAAAAAATAAAAGAAAAAATCACACAACGTTCAGGAAAATTCTTTTTCTTTTTATTATTTATTTATTTATATAAACAGATACATGTTTCGACAGGAAACCCTTGTCATCATCAGTCTGAAAATTTTTTATACAAAATAAAACCATGAGCAAAGAATTAAAGATACTTTAAAATAATCACATAAAATAAAAATAGTTGACAAAATGCCACATACCTCCGTCTATAAAATGCAAGTAATCATGACCATAGGTACAGGACGACTTAAATACAAAATGCGTTGCTCAGTCATGTCCTTATAAAAATAATTTTTAAGAAAAAAATAAAAACCGACTTCAAAAAATTAAATTTAACAAATAAAATACACTAAAAGGTATAAAATAATTATTATCTTATTTAGTTACAACTAAACGGCGAAATATTAACATGAAATTACTTTTTGAAGTCGGTACCAAACAAACTATACCTATAAGCGAGCATACCCGCCAAACGTACTAAGTAAGATCCGTCGAGTGCGATTCATAAAAGGTATATGTTTGGCACCAACTTCAAAAAGTAATTTCATGTTAATATTTCGTCGTTTAGTTGTAACTAAATAAGATAATAATTATTTTATACCTTTTAGTGTATTTTATTTGTTAAATTTAATTTTTGAAGTCGGTTTTTATTTTTTTCTTAAAAATTATTTTTATTTTTCTCTTTTTAGTGAAGTTATTAATAGTGATCATATCATCAGAACTTGACCAAATTAATATGACACCATCCCTAAGACACCCCCTATCGGATAAAAAAAGAACCATCGAAATCGGTTCATAAACAAAGAGGTTAGGTCTAAACAAACCTAATAAAAAGGTCTAATCCCTATGAAAAAAAATCGAAAAAAATGGGACCAATCGGAAGCTAGACTGGACCCAATGCAAAAAAAATTTTCAAAATCGGTTGACAATTGGCGGAGATATGAGGTAACATAGGCACAAAAAAAAAAAAAATTCAGTCGAATAGAGAACCTCCTCCTTTTTTGAAGTCGGTTAAAAATAGAAACATTGCATTTAATAAAATTTTTGACTTTGCGGGAAGAAATTTTAAAATTTTACAAGGAACAACAACAAGAATGTGATTTTTGTGAAAATGTTTTTTTGTGATATTATGACAAAGCAAAATGAATTAAATATATCTTTGCTTGGGCTCAAAGAATAATCACTATCTCCAAAAATGAATTTGGGTTTTCCATCCTTTGTGTTCTTCCTCTGAATTTATATTTACTTTATTAATAATTAATCTCAAACCAAATGGTATTTCAAAAAGAAATTACATCTTTGGCAATATCTCTTCTTTATAATCAAAAACGCCACTATAAATTAGATACAGGTGACGTATTTTTCACCAAAGATATATGCGATTTCTATTGTAACAACAATATGCAAAAAAAAAACAAAACAAAGACAACAGCAATTCATGCAGGTTTACGGCGCAATAAATCTTGCGAGTTTATTGCTAGTGGACAGTATATGGCTATATAGGAACAAAAGGAAAATGAAAACCAATATGCAATTAAAAGGTTACGACATATCAAGAGCTTGAAAAAAATAATACGAGATATGGGGTGTGAGTTCCATTAGGGGGTGAAAACCTTCGAGAATAATGGGGAGGGGGCAAGAAGACCTAAAAATATCTAATTAACTTTGATACAACTAAGTTAGAATAAATACTGAAGAAAAGGGTAGGGAAAATTAAATATTATGACTATAGAAGGGATTCCTAGGTTATAACTAGGGCTCGGATTTCGCCCTGTTTGCCTTTTTTTATTTATGGATTAAAATTTAGGCCAATATCATATCTATGGTTTTCATTAAATTCTGAATAAAATAAGACGTATTTGATAGTGCCTATAATGCCTATTTTGCACTATTCTGAGTGTTAGTGCCTGTTTCATTTATAAATAACTTTTTTAGTGCCTATTTTAACTAAAATTGCCAATTTCCATTTTTTACGATCTATGCATTTTCTAAATTTAAGTTTTTTTGAATTATTAAGAAAATATTCCGAAAAAATTATTTATCGAGCAGGAAAATTAGACATAAATGAGCCGAGTTGACCATATTTAATAGCCTGCTTCGAACTTGAAGCAACAAAAAATAAGCTGACGTTTTCTGACGTAGCCATCCACTTGACTTTACCATACAACCTGGCCTCTCACTTATATTTAATATTTAATGAAATTATTTATAATCATGTAGGGGTGGGGGGGATGTTAGTTTTTACATTTTTAAATTACTGTACTGATTATGTATACAAAATTTGGTTGAGTTTGGAACAAGAGCCTATATTTTCATTTTTTGACCCCCCCCCCTCCCCCACACACACATTTTCCATTTTTAAACTTCAGGGGCCTCACTGATTATGTATACAAAATTTGGTTGAGTTTGCTCAAACGGCCTAGATTTTTAATTTTTAACCCCCCTCCACCCCCTAAATTTTGGGTCGATATGCACCAAAATCTAATCAGCTTTTAATCTCAATGGACCAAAACTACGTGCGAAATTTGTTTCGATATTCAAACTAGTTTTTGAGCTAGCTCGTCCACAAAAATTTGGTAACGCACGGACTAACTGACTAACAGACATTTTGACAAAACAATTATTATCTCGAAAAATATAATTTTTTCGATGTTCACCTATTAAGCCTTTATTGCAGACCGCAATGCCATAGTTTCGCTCAATTTTTTTAATCAAAATAGTTTCAGTCGTTTTTTAGATATTTCGAAAAAAAGAAGGAAAAAAAACACTTTTTCATGCACGATTACAATACTTGACCATACCCTGTATGGTAAAGTAATAATATAGTTCAACAATTTCTAGAGCAATTCGCAAAATATTAAGTAAGTTTCAATTACTTTGTCTCCTAAAAATATTATGTCTGACCTTTTCTTAATGGGAATTCGCATTATACTTGGATAGGTATCTTGTGCCCTGCAGAAAATAATGATGAAAATTTTTTCGTATTACTGATAGACAGTGCCGCATATTATATGTTGAAAGCTGGGGAACTTTTAAAAGCATTTTTCACTAAAAATGATATATGTAACGTGTCATGTACACGCTATTCATAGAATGCCAGAATATATTCGAGTTAAGTTCCCAAATATTGATGCCAATAAGTATAATTTTCTTTACTTCCGCGACCCCACAGCATAAAAAGTGTTGGGATATTTCTAATTAACGTTTGTTTAGACCAAAATTTGTATACATATTTTTTACATTTATTATCAAGTTGTTATTAAAATTGCTTTTTAAGTCCCTATTTTTACTTAAAAGGTCTATTTAAGTGCCTATTTTTACTTAAATTGCCTATTGTGAGTTATTTTTAGTGCTTAGTTGCCTGCCGGTTTTAAATATTTTTAGTGCCTATAAATCCGAGCCTTAATTATAACGTTTTTTTTGTTTGTTTTTTTGAGTGGGACTATTGGCAATTTTTTTATAGATTTATTATAGCGATCATGAAATTTTCAAATAATACAGAGTAAAGTACTACAATAGGTCTACAATTAGGAATCAAAATTTTCAAATTTTTCAAGTATTGATTCTTCAAGAGGGTTAAAAAATGAAAAAATAAGTTTTTTTTTAAGAGGATGAATAAAATTCAATTACTTCTCTCAAGTAATTTTTTATTAATTCAAGTGGTTGATAATTAGTTGATACAACATTTAACTTGAAATATTATAATTTTCGATAAGTTCAGACTTCGTTAAAATATTGAATGTTAATAAATATGGTTGTCATCTTAGACTGTGAGATTTCATATAAAGGGTGGGTCATAACGATCTACCATATTATAAAGATGTATAAAATATAAAAAAATTTAACTAGAAAAAAACCTGAATATATTTTTGAAAAGAACATGAAATAATTTTTTATTAATGTGTTTTAAATATTATATTAGAGGAAAAGGGGGGGGCGGTCAAAAATAAAAATTCTAGCCCTTTCGACCAAACTCAACCAAATTTTATATACATATTTTATGGACCCCCCCAGAAGGCTAGAAATGCAAAAACTAACCACCCAAAATGGGGGGGGGGTCAAAAATGAAAATGAGAATTCGGTCGAAATGGATAGAATTTTCATTTTTGACCCTTCCTCCATTTTGGGTGGTTAGTTTTTGCATTTCTAGCCTTCTGGGGGGTCCATAGAATATGTATAGAAAATTTGTTTGAGTTTGGTCAAAAGGGCTAGAATTTTCATCACCCCCCCCCCTTTTTTTTTGTCTGATAACGCTTAAAACACATTAAAAAAAAATATTTTATGTTCTTTTCAAAAACATATTTAATTTTTTCAAGTTAGATTTTTTCATTTTTTATACCTCTACAAAATGTGGTAGATCTTTCTTCCCCACCCTGTATTATGTATATAGTGTATTGTCAAGCTTTTGTCGTGCAAGCTGATGGGATCGGTTGATTGGTGAGATAGTGGTTTCCACTGAGGAAGAGATGCCGTAGTACTCTCGAAATATTTGGATTAACCACTTGAATTAATAAAAAAAAATTAATAAAAAGAAGCTATTGAATTTTATTCATACTCCTTTAAAAATATAACATATCCAGTAGGTACGCACCAATCCATTTAAATTTCATATTTAAAAAAATATGAATGTGTGTATGTAAGGAGGTCTAACTAAATAGCTTAATATCTCAAAAAATTAAAAATGGTAGAAACTTATAATAATTCTATAAATGGGACATTAAAAGGAGTCAATTTTTGTTCCCATTTATCCAACAAGTTAAGAGATATCACGATTTTTTATTTACCAATAAATCGAAAAATATTGGTTTTACGTCGTTCCATGAAAATCGTTGAAATTTTGAACTTGAGTAGTTCTATATATTTGAATTTCAAATTATTTCTTTATGATTAATTGCAATCAGCGTTTTTCTGAATTTTTTTTATTTTTTTTAAGGGCTTCCACATCTCCCCTTATAAACCTCTGATCCTCCCACTCAGGATCCGGTTGAGTGGATGAGGGTGTGGCCACAGCAGAACGGTGTGAAACCTTAGTATGCTGCGGCCAAGAAGGAAATAATAATAATAACAAAAAGTAATACCGCATGTGTAGTCCAAATAATAAAAACAAATAAATCCTCTGGGAAAAATAAATAAACAAATGAATAAAATAAAATAAAAAATAAAGAGTTAGAATATGTCACTGGGTTTGAAGAATGTGTAGTTAAATTAAGTACAAATAAATAATTTAAAAAACAGATAAATAAATATGTAGACAGGAAGTCAAGGAAAAAAATAAATAAATAAATAGGGAGGAAACCGCCATGGTCAAGAAAATAAATAAATAATTCATTGGGAATATAAGCTACTGGGTAAAATGTAAAATAAATAGATCAGCACTGAAAAAAGGGCCGGCTGGGCCATCTCTCCAAAAGAAATCAATAAGGTGATCATTTTTATTGGCTGTCACGATACATCTGGATTTTTTAATTTTTTGGGCATAATTCCGTTACATTTTAAAAGACTTGAATGAAAATTTATGAAAAAATCATTTAGAACTGATGGTGTTTGTTAAATTTGTATTTATTTATTTATTTTTTTGTAAAATGACGTCACACTTAATATCATCAGAATATAAAAATAGAGTCTTTGGCTCGTAGCTAAGATTGTGTTTTGAAGCTTTGAAGGATTAGTTTAATAAAAGTAAGTTGTTAAAATATGTAGGTATAATATGGGTAGAACTTTTTACGAGAAAATTTTTCTGGAAATCGTAAACTCTTCCTAAGATAAAAATAATTTTTAAGAAAAAATAAAAACCGACTTCAAAAAATTAAATGCAAGAAATAAAATACACTAAAAGGTATAAAATAATTATTATCTTATTTAGTTACAACTAAACGACGAAATATTAACATGAAATTACTTTTTAAAGTCGGTGCCAAACAAACTATACCTATAATCGAGCGTACCCGCCAAACGTACTAAGTAAGATCCGTCGAGTGCGATTCATAAAAGGTATATGTTTGGCACCGACTTTAAAAAGTAATTTCATGTTAATATTTCGTCTTTTAGTTATAACTAAATAAGATAATAATTATTTTATACCTTTTAGTGTATTTTATTTGTTGCATTTAATTTTTTGAAGTCGGTTTTTATTTTTTCTTAAAAATTATTTTTATTTTTCTTTTTTAGTGATGTTATTAATAGTGATCATATTATCAGAACTTGACCAAATTAATATGACACCATCCCTAAGACACCCCTTTTCGGATAAAAAAAGAACCATCGAAATCGGTTCATAAACAAAGAGGTTAGGTCTAAACAAACCTAATAAAAAGGTCTAATACCTATGAAAAAAAAACGAAAAAAAAATGGGACCAATCGGAAGCTAGACTGGATCCAATGCAAAAAAAATTTTCAAAATCGGTTGACAATTGGCGGAGATATGAGGTAACATAGGCACAAAAAAAAAAAAATTCAGTCGAATAGAGAACCTCCTCCTTTTTTGAAGTCGGTTAAAAAGAGTTTTTACTTTTGCTAAAAGTCGGGAGATTTTTTTTGCAATAATAATTTTCGGAAAATTTTATTTATTTATTTTAGCACTCCCAATAATTTTCTAAACTCAGTACATATAATCTAAAAAAAAACTCTCCAATTTATTTATTTTTTCCGTTCAATATCCGGTCAATTGATTGCTAAAGAAATAGCAGCTATTTCGGTGGGAAGAGGGGTGTGATAATAAAATAGAATGAAAGCCGTTTGGACAATATTGATGATCACTTTCTAGCCAATAAAAGAAAAAATTTAAGGCACAAATGAGAGAGAGAGAGCTCCTCCCCAAAGGGCCCTTTCAACTTTTTATTTTTTCTAGTTACAAATCTAGCTGCTTTAGTTTGAGAAATCCTTTCCGTTTTTTTAACAGGTATTTTTTTTCTATTAGATTTGTTCAATAGGAGACAAATTAATCACCATGGCTTTTTTTTTTAATAAGAAGAGAGAAGCCTTAGGAAACATGCCTGGTTTTACGAATGCTTGGCTGATTATATTGTTATGTAACATACAACAGACAAGGAGTTATCAAATCTCATTTTATACCATTCAAAGCTATTTTTATACTATCTCATGATAAGGGTGCAACATCTATAATAATTGAACCTGCCTCTCGTACAATCCTTTTCTACGACAAGCAGGGATACTAATAATAATAATAATAACAATGTTTATTCAATGAAACATACATAATAAATAAAAGAAAAAAATACAAACACATTTTACTCATTGGTCGACTCGACCGTTTGAGTGAGTGAGTATAATAATTATATAATCATGCATATAATAGATACAATAATAATAATACAATAACTATAACAGTTTGTTCCAATAGATAATTAATAATTGAATTCAAGCAGGGATACTAGCTATATATATAAAATTCTTTGCCCGATACACTCACTCACTCACTGACTCACTGACTCACTCATCATCAAAACAGCCAGAACCACTGGATATAGAAACATGAAATTTGGAGAGGATATTACATCTATGACATAGGGGCTCACTAAGAAAGGATTTTTTGAAATTCGACCCCTAAGGGGGTCAAAGAGGTGCAAAGTTTGTTTTCACTTATTATGCGATATCTCTTAAGGACGATAAAATATCTACTTGCTTTTTACTTATAAAAATACTAAATTAAAATATCTAAAAAGTAATTTCACGATTTTTTGAAATTCTGACCCCTAAAGCGGTCAAAAGGGGCAAAATATCTTTGCAATGTGTTTACACTAATTATGCATTTTCAATTAAGAACGATAAAATGTCTACTTGATTTTTACTTAATAAAATTCTAAATACAAATATCAAAAAAGTGATTTCAGGATTTTTGAAATTCGACTCCCAACTATCCAAAATGTGAGTGGGGGCAAAAAATCAACACTCTCCCCGATATAGATCAAATTTGTAATGTTAGTTTTTAAGACTATATAAAATGTATGCTGTAAAAATCAATAGCCTAAATGAGTGCGTGGGGGCGAAAGAGAGGGCAAAATATTACAAATGTATATTACAGACCTAATAATCAGATGCCGAGACGTCGCCCGCCAGGGCCACCTGCCCGGAGGGCCGAGCTGTAGAGGGCACGCCTCGAGCAGCTCGTATATCTATAAATGTATAGTGCCTGGAGCACCGAGCGATGCTCGGGAATAGCTTAAGTTTCAAATTTCAAGGCTCTGCGACTTTCCGAAGACGAGATATAAACGATGAAAATATTTATTTTACGACACTTCCTATTTACAACCCCCTTCCTTTATTTCAATCGGATTAAAAATTTGACACAACTATTAACTCATGACACTTGATAAATACACTAATTTTTAAAAAAATCGTTGCAGTCGTTTTTGAGAAAATCAAAAAAAAAAACGAAATAAAGGAAGGGGTGTAAATTATTAGTGTCGCGATGACTTCAAATAAATGAAAATGTGAAAGTCGTGTGGTGAACACACCAGTTGATTATACTATCTCATGATAAGAACATCTTTAATAATTCAACCTGCCTCTCGTACAATCATTTTCTACGACAAGCAAGGGATACAACTATACATGTGTATTTGTGTATATATGGTATAAGGACTCTACCCCCGGCCCACAGGGGGATCTATATCTATTATCGTAAATTTTTATTTTATTTAGTACTGCCTTTTGCTAGCCAGAAGACAGCTCAGATTTGAAGTTAGAAGACATCTGATCCAAATACAAAATTTCATAGGAATATATCCAGCTATTTTTATGACAATTATTTGCGAATGTAATTTCAAATTTTGACCCCTCCTCCCCCCATTTTAGTTGTCAAAATTTTTGCATTTCTAGTCTTCTGGGGTGTACAGATTATGTATACAACTTTTGTTTGAAAGATATTAATTTGCCGATGGTAATAGATTCAAATTTACTAGAAAATCATAGATCAAAGATGGTGTCATCTATTAAATCCGATGGAGTGGAATATTTTTAATTATATGTCAGAGGGGTTGTTTTTCACCCTCGGAATCGAACCCGAGTGCCAGTAACAGCAATCCGGGCCAGCTCTCACCTGCGGGATACGAACCTCTCTGACATATGCAAACGCGTAAAATTTTTACTCAAAGATTGTTATCTTAATTTGTAAAATTTCGCGATATAGTGATTCTAAATTTAAACATATAGCCATGCCATATAATTTAAATAAGGGTGGTTGAGTGTTTCGAATTTTGAAGAAATTCAAAATTCGAAGGGCAATGGAATGACTTTTCCTAATTTAATATGAAAGATATTAATTTGCCGATGGTAATAGATTCAAATTTACTAGAAAATCATAGATCAAGGATGGTGTCATCTATTAATTCCGATGGAGTGGAATATTTTTAATTATATGTCAGAGGGGTTGTTTTTCACCCCTCGGGAATCGTGAAAAACAACCCCTCTGACATATAATTAAAATATTCCACTCCATCGGATTTAATAGATGACACCATCTTTGATCTATGATTTTCTAGTAAATTTGAATCTATTACCATCGGCAAATTAACATCTTTCATATTAAATTAGGAAAAGTCATTCCATTGCCCTTTCGAATTTTGAATTTCTTCAAAATTCGAAACACTCAACCATCTTTATTTAAATTATATGGTATGGCTATATGTTTAAATTTAGAATCACTATATCGCGAAATTTTACAAATTAAGATAACAATCTTTGAGTAAAATATTTTACGCGTTTGCATATGTCAGAGAGGTTCGTATCCCGCAGGTGAGCCAGGCCCGGATTGCTGTTACTGGCACTCGGGTTCGATTCCCGAGGGGTGAAAAACAACCCCTCTGACATATAATTAAAAATATTCCACTCCATCGGATTTAATAGATGACACCATCTTTGATCTATGATTTTCTAGTTATACAACTTTTGGTTAAGTTTGGTTAAAAGCGATAGAATTTATATTTATTGACCCTCCCCCTCTATTGGGTGAGTTTTTGGGGAATTTTTTTAAACAATAATTTCAGAAATCACATCCTCTACAACTTTGCTTCTGACAAAATTTGTCGTAAAGTTAATAGTATAGGTGTTATTTTATAATTTCCATTATTGACCCCACAAAACCGCCCAAAATCCCCTTTCGGGGTCAAAATATTAAAATATGTTCTAGCTCAGATTTTAAATTAGAAGACATCTGATCCAAATACAAAATCTCATAAGAATATCTTGAGCCGTTTTTATACCCACTTGACACAAAAGAGCGCGGACAGACAGACAGGAATTTTGCTGAAGGTGTCTTTGATAACTTTGCTTGAAACCTGCACATGTGCATCCAAAATTTGAGACGATTTGGACCAATGTAAAGACAAAACCTTAATTTGATATATTTAGATACGAAAATTATCCCAATTTTAATAAAACGTTTTTTTAAAACATAGCTTTTGTGTACATAAGTAAGATTGAGTATAATAATACATAATAAATAATAGATACAACTTAACAATACATCAAATATACTACATATCATCATATCATCAATATACTTAATACATTTTTAAACAACTATTTATTTTCTTGAATTTGTATTAGTTTATAAAAATTGTAACTGTAATGAAAGCAAAATATCTTTTAATATATATTCGTCACATTACATGAAACAAATCAAACTGTGAGGAGGTTTGCCTCAAGCATAACTCTAATCAAACCTGTATTTTTTGAATAAATAATATTACATAATGGGGAGGAAAAAGGATTCGAGGAAGTGACTGTAATAGTGAGACACTTTGAAATTGATATGATGGAGAATTCCAGGAAAACCAATCAAATTATTGAATAGTTTGTGAAGGAATTTCAAGATATTTTGCAATCTTCGGGATGATAAACTTTGGATATTAAAAGTTCCATTATCAAGTGTCTAGAATAAGGATAGTTGAGGAAGTAAGAGCGTCATGAGATGATGAGAATTTATATTTGAAAGTATTTTCAAAAATTTATTTTGAACTTTTTCGATATGGTCAATTTGATGTTGGAAATCCGCTAATCAAATTATACTACAATATTCCAGCTTGCTTCTGACAAGTGTGTTGAAAAGTATTTTTAGACAAATTGTCAATAGTAGAAGAGTTAAAATTTCTATCGATAATCAAGAGAGGTTGTCAACTAGTAAATTTGAAGTTTTATGGATATTTTTTTTTATATATCAAAAGGTTGTATTACTTCGTTCTGGGATCGAACCGGAATGCCAAAAATGAAACTCATGCAAAAGCCAAGTGCTCGGATTACAATTTTGGTATTCAATTCGCGGATGGGTGATTACAACCTTTCTGGCTTATAATAAAGAATTATCCATAACAGCTCGGATTTAGTAGTTGACAACCTCTTCTGAATTTCTTTAGATATCTATAATCAACAGGCCCGACGAAGAGGGGAGCGGGGGGGGGGGGGGGTAGTTACCCTCGGGCCCAAAAGGGGCCGGGCACTACCATTTTTGTTAAGTTACGGAATTATTTATTTGTTAAATAAAATGTATTACAAATTGAAAAATGTAGTAGGTATTTTTATTTGTCCCATCATGGAGAGCCCCGCTGGTTTGATTTTGCCACAGGGTCCGTAACAGCTCTCCAAGTGCCTGATAATCAGTTGAATTCAGGAGCCGAAACTCGTAAATAAACTAGAAAATAGGGCATTGATATAAATTGTAAATGTTCATCTATGGAAAATGAAAGTTTATAATGTATGTTTTTTCCATATTTTTTTACATCAAATGTATTGGACGTTTATTTAGTAATCCTCTTCAATCTAAATAAGATTTTCAGAAAAAATGTCATTTCTTGTTACTTTTGACCTTGTATTTCGGAGTTTATTTAAGTTGGGGCATGCATTTTTTTTAAAGTAATCTCTTATTCAGCAGATATTAGAAAAGTGTCTTTTTAGCACTTGATTTAAAAATTATTCTCATGGTTTAATTTAACGAAGAAAT
This sequence comes from Forficula auricularia, assembly GCA_024734495.1. Classification (NCBI taxonomy): domain Eukaryota; kingdom Metazoa; phylum Arthropoda; class Insecta; order Dermaptera; family Forficulidae; genus Forficula; species Forficula auricularia. Next base: position 222,145 of record JALMQS010000435.1, read on the forward strand.
CCAAAAATACAATTCTTATAAATAAATAAGAGTAGCTACTCAAGGTTGCACCGTCGCAGGCAATCATGAAATCATGGGTAATATACGTAGAGCACGCTAAGTGTACACATTTATATGACAGAAAGGTTCGCCTTGTCCCCTAACCTCTCATTTTCCGATTTTTTTAAGAAATAAAAGTTTTACTTTTAAAGAAATTTTAATATATCCTAATAGTATATTATATACAGAGCATGAATATAATATTTATTTTTTATATATCTTCTGAAAATTAAATTTCTGAAATACTCCAAAAAAGGTGAAGTGATACAAAGGGTCCCCCCTTCCTCTTATTTTCGAATTTTTTTTTAAGAAATAAAAGTTTTACTTTTAAAGAAATTTAAATATATTCTAATGGTATATTATATACAGAACACGAATATAATATTTATTTTTATATATCTTCTAAAAATTCACTTTTTGAAACACTCCAAAAAAGGTGAATTGATACAAAGGGTCCCCCTTACCACTTATTTTCCAATTTTTTTAAGAAAAAAAAGTTTTACTTTTAAAGAAATTTTAATTTATTCTAATAGTATATTATATACAGAGCACGAATATAATATTTATTTTTATATATCTTCTAAAAATTCACTTTTTGAAACACTCCAAAAAAGGTGAATTGATACAAAGGGTCCCCCTTACCACTTATTTTCCAATTTTTTTAAGAAAAAAAGTTTTACTTTTAAAGAAATTTTAATTTATTCTAATAGTATATTATATACAGAACACGAATATAATATTTATTTTTATATATCTTCTAAAAATTCACTTTTTGAAACACTCCAAAAAAGGTGAATTGATACAAAGGGTCCCCCCTTACCACTTATTTTCCAATTTTTTTAAGAAAAAAAGTTTTACTTTTAAAGAAATTTTAATTTATTCTAATAGTACATTATATACAGAACACGAATATAATATTTATTTTTATATATCTTCTAAAAATTCACTTTTTGAAACACTCCAAAAAAGGTGAATTGATACAAAGGGTCCCCCTTACCACTTATTTTCCAATTTTTTTAAGAAAAAAGTTTTACTTTTAAAGAAATTTTAATTTATTCTAATAGTATATTATATACAGAGCACGAATATAATATTTATTTTTTCATATATCTTCTAAAAATTAAATTTTTCAACCACTCCAACAATGATGAAGTGTCACAAAGGGCCCCCTTACTCTGTGAAGCAGCCAAGTAAACATATAATCCAAGTTTCTTATACGAGAAGCTTCTCAAAGAAGAATAGTGATATCTTTTTTTTCTTTAGAATCTTAATTTATTATTTTTGTTTTATCTAGGTGTCTTCTAATATTGTTCTCCCTGTTGAATGGAAGCAAATGCTTGCTTCCATGACTGGGAGGTTTTTTTTATGGAGTGAGCTTGTTAGCCTCACGTCCAACCCCTTTTAGTCGCCTTTTACGACAAGCAGAGGACACTATGGACCTATTCAACCCCCGGTCCATAGGGGTCTCAGAGTGCAATACTATTTTTTACAATTAGCAGTTATTGGTAGAAAAATTAACTGATGTGGTCACCACACGACTTTCAGATTCTCACTTATTTGAAATCATTGCGACACTCCTAATTTACACCCCCTTCTTTATTTATATGGATTAAAATTTATACACAACTAATAACTCATGACAAGTACACCAATTAAAAAAAATCGTTTTTGAGGAAATAACAAAAAATAAAAATCTTTCATGTAAATGTCAACTTGGTCAACCGGTGCTCCGATTTCAATCAAAAGCTTGATATACTCCTTCTAGACTATATAGAGCTTAAGTTTCGAATTTCGTCCTAAATCCGGTTTCCAACTATTAAGGGCATCGATTTCTTCCACCTGGAAGTTACAAAATGAAATTAACTTTTTTTCATCTCTGAGATAGAAGATCTCAAAGCACCTAGGCAGGCGATCGCAATACTTCACATTACTATATTCTATAGAATATAAATGAGCTAGATTTTAAATAAAGACTTTAATTAATTATTGGGTTTAGTAATAATTATTTGTTTATTTAAATAATAGTTAAAATAAATGAAATTCGATACTTTTTCTTGTTAAATATTTCAATTTTGATTTAAATGCTGATTTTGGTCAAGTTCACTGAACTCTAAGAGAAGAATTTCACCCTCTATCTAATATTTAGAAAAGATTGGTTGGAATGCTGGTCGGCCTCGAAGAAAGAAAGCTATGCCTTGTTTGAAGACTATAAACCGAGAACCAGCGATCGATGCTTCTTAAGAAAGAACGAGGACGAAATTGTCAATGAACTTGTCAGGCAGGAAGGGCACAACGCAGAACCTTACGAGATCTGAGGGGGAATCCCACCCAGCCAATGCTCCCTTTTCTCTCACTTTTATTTAACATCAAATCTTGGCAATCCACAGGGGAATGTTTTCATGCTCATGCTCATTCAGAAGGGAAATAAAAGAGATATTACTTTCAGTTTCTGTTTTAGTTATAGGTAGGTATATATTGGGCAACTTCTCTTTTAATCTGTAATACCTACACTCTACATTTAATTCAAGCGGATATAAGGATCATTTGCTAAGAAAATGTATGAAAAGTATTTTATGAAATGGTAAAAGGATTTGGTGATATAAATTGAATTCAATCGGCCGGATAATTTAGAGTATCTAAATGTTCGTTTGATGATGTGATTTATTCTGCATTTTTACTTAACTATATAGGGGAGAGGTAGTATGAAAGGGACATTTTGGCTTTGGAGGCTCTAGCAAATAAATAATATAACATTTAAAAAAAATAAAAATAGAATTAAAAACTTCAATTTATAGCTTTCGAAATAAAATACAATAAAACACATTCAATTCTTTTTAGTACTATATTTTCGCATTAAAAAAAGAGTATATTTTGTCCCTTTCAAAAATGGGTTGTATTGAAAGGGACACGATCATTTATGAAAGGGACAGGTCGTTAATATAAGGAAATCACCGTAAATAAGCACGTATATAACTATCTATCTTTAATTTAAAACCACATCTTTGAATGGAATTAATAGCATAGTGGTCTTAAATTTCTCATCTTAAAAGATAATTAACATGGGAATAAAAATTTACCTTCATATAATTAAAAAACAAAACAATCATAGTTCTTTTAATAGCAATAATTCTGTTTTAAAATGTTTTTTTCTATATGGTAAAAAGTAACAATAACAATTTTTTATGAAATACTAGTCATAAAAAGGACGCCCCTTTCATAAACGTTTGTGTCCCTTTCATAACTACAAAACACAAATTAAAAATATGACCACAAAATCTACAATTCAAAATAAAAGTTTACTTTATTCTCGTATCTGAATGTATATCACCAATTATAAACAACGCTAAACTGTTTAATCAACAGTTTACAGAACTCGAAAAACGCTTCTAAAGAAGGGCCAAAAAAATAATTTGGTACACGATTATAAACACATGCACTTCACCGGCATCCTTGAAATGATAGGAGTGTGAAATAAAATGTCAATGTATGTACTTTGGGATTGATACAGAACAAAAATAATCTCGTTCAGAGACGACCTTTATTTAGCAAGTTATTTGAATTGCCCCTTTCGTGCCACCTCTCCCCTAAAGTATCTTATCAAGAAGTTAGGGTGATTGAACCTAATATTTAATTGGAGATATAAATTTCGCGGTCTGTTGAATCCAATAAGTTGTTTTCACAAAATAGTATTTGAGTGCAAGTGTGTGTGCTTAGTAACAGCAAAATTTTAGTAAAAATTGGCTGAAAGAGTAGCGTTACATAAAAAAAATATTTTCAAAACAAACAACAAGAAATGGATGGGTTTCGTATATTGTGAGAATCTGTGTGAACGTAAATTATATAATGTTGTATCATTTACATCCATAGTAAATTGTATTGTAATCGTCAGGAATTAGAAAACTATTCAATCACTACAACATGAAGCTTCGCCAAACACAATTGATGAATTGATAGAAAGTAATTTTTAGAGAGTCCGATGTTGAGTGAGCTGAAATAATTTTATTTTAATAAAAGAAAAGTAAAAAAAATTTTGGGAAGATTATTATTTACATTGAGTTATTCACTAGGTCACTTGTTTCTCATGTAATTAATCTTTAGAGCAGTGTTTCTCAAAGTGTGTTCCGCGGAACCCTGGGGTTCCATGAAAACTCGCCAAGGGTTCCGCAAAAAAATTCACGGCAGGTGAAAAAATTCTAGGGTTCAAAAGGAAGGAGCAGTTTTGGATTAGTTGTGTAAATCCCATTCCCATAACAACGGTTTAACTCGAATCACAAGATTGTCGGGTTCCACGCTTATACCCTCCAAACGGAAAAGGGTTCCCACATTCGAAAAAGTTTGAGAAACACTGCTTTAGAGAGTCTGATAGAATGTGTTCAAGATGCACTTAATATGTAAATTAGAGGGAGAAATACTCTTGATAACTTATTTATAACAGTACAACCGTGTATGGAATCAATTATTGAAGGAGACAATAAAAGAGTGTGTCTTCTGCTGGAATTATAAATTTTATTTATAACGATTAATAAATTATGTTGATAGGAGGGGGAAATTCCTATAAAATTCCTCATATAGGTGAATAAGGTAAAACTTCGTCGTGAGGGTCGATTAGCTGAAATGAATATAATTCAGAAGAAGCATCCAACAAGGCTAAATCTCTCTTTATTAACTTATAACTAAATTTGAATTATATTTAGTCGAGGGGTTAACCGCGACCTAAAATTGTGTACACCTACTTTCATTTCCAAGTATAGGGTGTTTTTTTAGAGGTATAGAACTTCGAATGGAAATAAAACACAAGAAAATCGTTTTAATGTCCATCAATTTGGCTTTATTGGAAGGATAATTTTATGCCATTAATGTTTAAATATGATTTCGGGCATGTGGCCGCCGCGGCTGGCTTGAATAAATCCAATTCTACAGGTCCAATTTTCAACCACTTTTTCGAGCATATGGGGCCGTATGTTGGCAATAACGCCACGAATGTTGGCTACGTCAACAAGCAAAATTGCCGCATTTGGAGTGAAGAGAATCCACATGAGACCCTTGAGACGCCGTTGGGTGTGCTCTATGGGCTGGTGGAGTCATTGGGCCATACTTCTTCCGAAATAATGCTGGAGAGTCAGTTACCGTTAATTGAGACCGGTATAGAGCCATGATAACCGACTATTTTGTTCCCGAATTGGATGGCATGAATGTGGATGAGTTGTGGTTCCAACAAGACGGCGCTACATGCCACACAGCGCACGTCACAATCGATTTATTGAAGGAAACATTCGATGAGCGCATAATTTCGCGGAATGGACCTGTCAATTGGCCACCAAGATCGTGTGATTTGACACCATTGGATTATTTTCTTTGGGGATATGTGAAGTCGCTCGTCTACGCCAACAAACCAGAAACGTTAGGGGACTTGGAAGCCAACATTCGTGGCGTTATTGCCAACATACGGCCCCATATGCTCGAAAAAGTGGTTGAAAATTGGACCTGTAGAATTGGATTTATTCGAGCCAGCCGCGGCGGCCACATGCCCGAAATCATATTTAAACATTAGTGGCATAAAATTATCCTTCCAATAAAGCCAAATTGATGGACATTAAAACGATTTTCTTGTGTTTTATTTCAATTCGAAGTTCTATACCTCTAAAAAAACACCCGATAGAAGACAATAGATGACAATAGATTATCTAATGAATTCTTAAGTAAATTAATAAAGTAAAGGGTGTGTAGTTTCACAGTGAATGAAATAAAACTCAAAGAGGTTTATACAAACTCAATATATTTCCGATTATTAGTCCATCATCAGTATTTTGCAGGTTAAAACTAATAATATTTGAACGTGCGATCACAATTTTTAACATCTAACATACGTACCAATATAACAAAATATTACATTCAAATCATACATACCAATATAACTCAAGAAAAACATCAATAAAATTTAAATTTAAAAAATTTTACAAAAATTTTTCCTTTTTAAATATAAATATAAAAAATCTAGGTAAATATTAATATTAATATAAATAAAAAACCTTTAATTACAAGTATAAATATAAAAAATTTTAGAATTAAATTAGAAAATAAAATTACAAATTTGAGTAATAAACACAAAATTAATTATAAATATCAATGTACAAATAAGCATAAATTACATATAGAGATAAAGATTAAAATAAAACATAATAGAGATAAATTACAATATACAACAATTATGTGGTCATCTCATTTAATTTTATTGATGTTTTTCTTGTGTTATATTGGTATGTATGATTTGAATGTTATATTTTGTTATAGTGGTACGTATGATTTAGATATTAAAAATTGTGATCACACGTTCAAATATTATTAGTTTTAACCTGTAAACTCCTGATCATGGATTAATAATCCGAAATATATTGAGTTTGTATAAACCTCTTTGAGTTTTATTTCATTCACTGTGAAACTAAACACCCTTTACTTTATTAATTAATATCATGTTTCACCTAAAACCTACACCACTTTCTCTAAGTAAAATTCTTAAGTAATTCCAAATAATTTCAAAGACAGTGTACACCTAATTCAAATCGCGGTTCACCCCTCGTATTTAGTTATATTGTAATAATAAAATGAATTTAATATTTTTTTTATATTTAATTTAGTTTTATTTGATTTTTTTGGAAAATGTATACCATATTTTCGGACAGAGGCATTATTAACTAATAAATTAAGTATAGTAGCAGCTATTTGTACAGGAATAAGTAGAAAATCAAACAATTCCCATCGATTTGCGTAATGTTTCGCCAATTTTATTTAGGCTTCAACAGGCGTCTAAACAAAAAATAAAGTTTTAGAGAAATTACATAATATATATGTAAGTTACATCATTTTTTCTTCTCTTTCACAATCATTCAACAAAGGATATATAATACAACATACCTCAATGATTATAATTTAATTATAAGATATAAACAGATGTACACATATTTCCAAATAAAATCAATTGAATTAGAATTAGTTTAATGTACTATGAAGAGAATCAGGATAATTGAATTAATTTGTAAATATGTGCACATCTATTTACTTATATCTTATAATTTTTTAAATATCTTAAATTAGGTGTACACTTATATCTTATAATTAAATTATAATCATTGGGGGTATGTTAGTTGTATGTAATATCCTTTGTTGATTGAGTGTAAAAAAGAAGAAAAAAATTATGCGACTTATTGTATATTATATAATTTCTCTAAAACTCTCTTTTTTGCTTGTTTAGACCCCTGATGAAGCCTAAATAAAATTGGCGAAACGTTGCGCAAATCGATAATAATTTTTTTTGATTTTCTACTTTTATGTCCAAATAGCGTATTTATTGTTAAATAATAGGGATGGTATTGAATCTAATGAAATGAACAGTTTTTCTAAAATTTATCAAAAATTTAAGAAAAAAATTATTTTTTGAAAATATTTATATTTTTATTATTATTCATCTCCCAGATAATATGTATGTATCGTTGTCTATTTTCAAAATATTTATTTGTATATAGATGCTTTATATTTTATTTTTAAAGCAATAACTATTTTTTAAAATCTCCATGATAATGGGAGAAATTATCCCGACACGTTTGGATTTCTAATGGACGTTTTGCGATTGTTTTATCAATGAATTTGTATTTATTATATATATACAAAAATAAAATTCTAAGTGATTTTAAATATCTTATGTGTTTTTTCCGAAATTGGGGTATAGTTTCAGGGCTATCATTAAGTCCTTTCATTATGGGGTCTATGATGAATAATAAAATATATCATATCATTTTCATATTTTGAGTTTCATTATGAAAATGTTTACGATATTTTACAATGATGTTATCCTATAAGCTAGAAATTTGTCACTGAGTTCGGAAATCAATGAGAAACAGAATTTAATCATGGATCAATGAGGGGAGGGGAACTGGTAATTTCTAGCCCTTAATTTAATTTATTTTTAAGGTTTCTTAAACAACAACCTTATTCCGTAACCTATTTTCAAACCTTACTCAATTAATATATGCTCAAACTTTAAAGAGCTCAGGTTTGTTTAGAACCTCAAAATTAAAACATAATTAAATAAAATAATAAGAATCATATTTTTGGTGGTTTTAGACTATGTATAATTTAGAAAATATTATTTTTGAATCTCAATAAACAAAGGATTTTAAGAAATTATTTTCTAAAAACTTTTTTCCATTAGACTAGTAAACAAGGAGACTGGAACTCTCATTTGCTGGTACCGTTTTTGCCACGACATATAACCTTCAGTTTTTTAAGAACCCCATCCACAAGTACCTTCGAGTCAGCCCGGCCCCTAAAATTTTTTATTCTTCTCCTTTTTTCACGAGCCAGGGACCAATCTAGGCTTAGAGGTGTTGCACCTTCTTAGTGTAATCTCGCATCAATATAATTTAAAAAAAAATAAACTGCAACGGATCGTTGCTAAACTTTTATCCAAATTCATTTGAAATATTAATATGTTCTTGAGTAAAGTACATTAAAATATAATTTTACTAAAAACTTTATTTAACCTTTTTTGTGGTCCCCAAGGTACTTAATTAGGATATTAAATTTCATCAAAATTGGTTAAGTCATTTTCAAGATATTTAGAAAAAACTAAAAAAGTACTGAAATAAAGTACTAATGTTTGTGGACCGATATGTACCAAAAACTAATCAGCGCTTCATTTTGTTAAACTAATGGTAGGTTTTCAATTTCATTTCAATCAGCACAAAGGTGTGGAAAAAATCGTAGACGAAAAAAACGATAACACACATCCATCCATCCATCCATCCGCACGCACTTCCAAAAAAAATGGCACTTTTTGGCCTCTCGACGAGATTCCAGGTAATTTTGGCAAAACCGTCACGTGCTAAAATTCAATCTCATTGAATACTTCAATTTGTGACCTTAATTGAGTCTATGGGTTCCGTAGTCTTTACCTGAGGACCCTTTGAGTCGCGCTTGCCTCGAGAGCGATTCCAATACTTTCTCCCATGCTTCGCATTGGATAAAGTAAAAAGAACGAACGAGTTACGTATATAGAAATGTGACTGCTAACTCAGCTTCCTGATATGAACTAGTATACCTAAAAGGACTCTCTTCCATCTCAGGAGCTAACCAAACCTTGTAGTCCATATTGTAACTATTTGACCAATAAATCCAATTATTTCAAGATATCGTTCTTTTTTTAAATTAATGTTATCAACGGAAATATAATTAACGTTTTCTACCTGAGAAAATATAAATTTGTGTATTGTGTAAAAATTTAGAGATGAAGATCTTAAAGTTTAATCAAACATAATATTCTTTTAAATAATGTATGAGTGTAATATGTGTGTTATGTTAATAGTTTGCAGGCTAAACCCATTGATTGAAATGTTGAATTTAGAAGTTTTGTCTAAAAAGTGAAGGAGTCGAAATTTAAAATTATTTAAAGAAATTTTCCCTTTTAAGAGAGCAGGCTGGTAGAATTTTTATTTGAAAAGTAATGGAAGGCAGCACAAGGATAGTAAAGAAAAAATTAAGGTGAAAAAATTATATTTAATGCTTCTGTTAAGAAAAGACAAATTTCAAACACTAATGAGGAGAGAAGAAGGAAGCATCTTGTTGGTTTCCTTCACTGATTCTTTGAAACCCTGAAGAAGGAGGGAAGAATCCGAAACGTTGATTTTAAAGGAAAGGGGAAAAAAGAATGACAGTCCAGTATTTGGAAATGTAATAATTTTTTTCTTCAATTACTTTGCAATTTAAAATTATTTTTTAAGATTATTTTATTCCAGTACTTTTTTATTAAAATTTTTCAAAAACGATTTTAGCGATTTTGATTTTAAAAAAAATATTCAAGTGCATACTTATATGGTGTATAAATGTAAAACAGTGAAAAATTACTTTTTTTCTGAATATGTATTAATTTATTTGAATAAGATAAGTAATTAATTAAAATGAAAGATTTCAATTTGCCGATGGTAATAGATTCAAATTTTCTTAGAAAATCATAAGATGGTGTCATCTATTAAATCCGATGGAATTGAATATTTTTAATTATATGTCAGAAGGGTTGTTTTTCACCCCTCGGGAATCGAACCCGAGTGGCAGTAACAGCAATCCGGGCCATCTGGCTCACCTGCGAGGTTCGAACCTCTCTGACATAAGTAAACGTGTTAAACAATTTTTGAGTAAAATATTTAACGCATTTACATATGTCAGAGAGGTTTGCACCTCACAGGTGAGCCAGATGGCCCGGATTGTTGTTACTGGCATTCGGATTCCCGAGGGGGTGAAAACAACCCTTCTGACTATATAATTAAAAATATTCCATTCCATCGGATTTAATAGATGACACCAACTTATGATTTTCTAAGAAAATTAATTAATAAACGGCTTTTTCTTCGACTCTGTATGTACCGATTAATTAACTAAAAAAACTATTGAACCGTTATAGCTGTGTTCGAAGAAAAAGAATAATATACTCTAAAAATGGAGATGTCTAACAATAGACAAATTTTAATTATAATTTTGTAAGATTTAATAAATTTTATTTAAAAAATAGATGATTAATTTACCTTGCAATTAATTAATTAATTTATTTATTAATCGGTCATTTCAAAAACCACAAAAGTCAAGATTTTTCCAAACATGCTATTTTTGTCGCGAACCCTTTCTTAAAGGTAAACCCATAATCTGAATAAAAACCATGCAAGTCAGTATGTTATATTCCTTCATCTTCAAACAGTACCCCAAAGTCGTCGTTCATTGCTTAAACGACACAAGTCATAATATGATTGTTATGTTCAAATTTAATACCACCTAACCCTTTTTCTTGCTAAAACAACATAAGTCAAGAATAGTTTTTGTTTTTTTTTGTTTAAATTTATTATTTATTTATAAAGATTATTTGATATTCACAAACTTTTAAGTACTCAAGCACTAAAAATTCAGCTCAAAAAATTCGTTTACTTGTGAATTACACAGTTTTTATTGATTCCCGAAAAGTTCTGATTGTGTGACTGAAGTGGCTTTTGAAATGACCAATTCAATTCCATTGTTAGACACCAACAGTTTATCTTACAAGAAGCCAAGAAATCACCCCATCTTTTATGAAATGTTCATCAATCATCTTTAATTTATTATAATTTAATGGTAATGGATTCTAAATATATTCATTTTTTTCACAATTTTGGAAAATCTTGTATGTATTTTATTTCCCAAAATTCTATTAGCCTAATCTTTATAAGTTTATAAACTCACAAAGTCAGATAATAAAGTTCACGTGAAAGCATCAGGAAATTGGATTACCATAATATGAAAGATTATATATATCTATATCCAAAATGAATTTCCCAAGAAGTTATAATAGGATAATATAATATATTCATTTTAAATTTATTTAAAACGATATTATATTTCATTTAGATCGCATTAAATTTAATATAGAAATATTATGCTACTCTATAATTTTGTTATACTGAAGAAGAACTCCTGAGAAACTAATATCATCCAATAAAAATTAAGTAGAATTACGAGGTGGGTTTCACATAAAATGAGTTTTGATTTCGATATATTTCGGGTTGTCAGCCCATGATTCAGTTTTCTAACTCCTGAAGATGGGCTGACAACCCGAAATATATCGAATTCAAAACTCATTTTATGGGAAACTCACCTCGTAATTCTACTTAATTTTTTATTATTAAAAAATGTTTCACCTTGAACCAACACCTATGGTATCTCCTTATTAATATAATCCAATTTCATCAAATCCTTTGCAATTTTGTATAAAAAACTTTAATTTGAAAACTTAGAAAAGAATTATTATTGAATGAATAACATGTATTATGTATTACAAGCTCCTATCTCATCATATCAATGTTAATAATATAGAATAGTTATTTATCAAATTTTTAATTGCGATGACTCTAATTTCTATATTTACATGTTCTGTTAAATGTAATTATGTTTTTGCTGTTAATGTTGACATTAGCAACCAACAACATTATAAACAACAGGAAGAATTCAAAAATCATGGAGTTCCTAATGAAAAGAACACATCCTGATATAAATTAATTTGCATTTTACTCTAACCCCGAGGCCTTATTCAAAAGCAACAACCTGCAAACTCCAAATGTAAAAGCAATTCCAAAAGCTCCTCTGGCCATAAGGTTCGACCCCTCGGGGGATGCGCAGCTAAGTCGAATATTCACAGATTATCGAACGGTTTGAAAACAAAGTACTTTGGTTAATTGTGAACGCCCCTAGGTATGAAACAAATACTGACATTTGACAGAGGACTCCTAGTGCTTGATGCCATTCCAACATTCCAAATAAGAAGCCCAGTTGAATGGCTATTATCAACCCGGAGGCCATTCAACTTCTGAATAACCCCAGTGAAACCTGTCACGTGAACAGAATTCAAACAATCAGATTTAAATTAAATAATTATTGATATTAAGGCCAATTCGTTGAGGTTACTTCAGCATGTTTCTCTTATCTATTTTGAATCATCTTTAATTGAGTAGTGGTCATTCAGGCCCAGGGGCGGATCTATATATGGGCTTTTTGGGCTGCAGCCCAGAGCCCCGTGGATATAAAGGGCCCCCAGCCCCCATTGAAGACAATGGACAATATTGCGAATTAAAAAAAAATAATCTAAAATTTTAAAAATTCGAATCATCCATTTATGTATCTAAGTCATATTAAATAAATAAAATATTTTATTGTCCTAATTTTTTTCCTATACCGCATACATCATTCTAGAAAATAGTTTTTTGACAAAATGGCAATTATTTTGATTAATTAGGTAGGCCCCCAAGTAATGTAAGCCCAAGGCCCCACAAATTCACGGTCTGCCCCAGTTCAAGCCTAGATTAATATGAATTTTAGGTATTTAAAAAAAAATCATTTAATTTTGTTAAAGAATTATGATTCGGAAGATTGCTATATTTCTAGATGAATGTTGTATCATATATTATAATAACCAGCTGTGAAGCCCGGTTTCGGCCTGATGACTAAGGTGCGTAGCCCCATGGACTTGGTGGTGGGTTTTAAAATAATAACTTAAATTTCCTAATGTTAATAAATTTTATTTGTCATGAACTATTAGTGGATTTTAAAATCGTCGCGCAAGCCGATTATTATTAAATACAGATATTAAAAAATTTCACATTGCAAGGTTTTGGCTTTTAATGCTGTACTAGCTTTCAGGAGGTAACTCCTGAAAGCTAGTACAGAACTATGATAAATATAGTCAAATAGAAAAAGAGGCAAGATTTGTGAGCTCACTTGTTCACATTAGGGTGGTCCTTATTTTGAGTATTTTCGAATTTTTACCCCGACAGAGGATCATATAGTTCGAAATAAATAAATAAAAATATCCCCCAAGTTTCAAGTCTCTATCCCAATTTTAATCTGACGGCCAAAATAATGGTTCAAAAAATTTGAAACTCTGTAGACTTTATCCTATACTAGTTGCTATCCTTCGGAATTTTTACAGATTTGTAGCTATCATAATTTTGGAGTCTATAACTTACTAACACTAAGATATAGCAGTTTATCTAGCTGTAACTCCAAAATTATAATAGATAAAAATTCTGAAGGATAGCCACTATTATAAGGATAACGTCTACAGTGTTTCAAATTTTTTGAATCATTACTTTGGCCGGAATATAAAATTGATCGTTCAATGCCAAAAATCCCATGTTATTTAGATGGGAAACTTGCATCCCTGTGGGGCACAGGTTATAATTGAGATAGAAAAACTTTTGGGATATTTTTTTTATTTATTTCGAACCTTATGAGTGTCTATCAGTGTAAAAATTCGAAAATACCCAAAATAAAGACAACCTAGTTCACATACACATACACTACACTCCCCCCTTCCCCCCTGTAAATCTCAAGAGTGTTAACATCAATTCTAACAAACAGTTTTAACTCTAGCTGTATCTATCATCTATAATAACTTCAGAATTATAATGGGAAGAACTAAAAAAATAAAAACTTTGATTTTTCTAATTCTAACATGGGTCGTCCATCATAATCAATATAATATGTATATAATAAATGGAATCAATGCAGAATTTCCAAACGGTATCTAATTATCTATCTCTATCTAATAAATTCTTTCATAGGTACTATTGCCAGAAAGAGAATAGACAAAAATATTATTGACAAAATAAATAAATAAATTAAAATAAAAAGCTAGCAATTGTAGAATATAATAGAAAAACGATTAACAAGAGACAAGGGAAAGAACAAATAAAAGCCCAGCAAACAAATAAATGTGAATTGGGTAGGTTGGTCGTTATTAACAAAGGAAATATTTCCATTCCATTCTATTATATTTAGACAAAACAAGAGAACTGTGCAGAACAGAGGAAGACATATTTATTTATTTATTACTCTAGTCGGAAATAGTAACTCACCCTGATCATATCCACGTTGAAAGCCATCTTCAGGAAACTGTTTCAATTCCCCGTAGTTATTGGTCAGCCAAATACACGAGGCCTCTCGAAGACAATATGTAACCTAAAATGAAAAATAAATAAACTATTAATTAATTATTAATTATATTATTATTATTATTATCAATTATATTGTTAGTTCTTTTGAAATTAATTTATTTCACGAATTAAAGTAAATTGAAATAAATTACATTTAATTATAAAAAGTTTGATTACCAAATAAATGTATATATTAAATAAACTTTTCAAAAATTAATTTTATTAGTAAACAACATACTCGTATTTTATAGGTAATTAAATAAATAATTAATTGTAAATATATCTAAGGGCCAGTTTCATAAAAATAGGATGACCCTATGCTAGGGAACATCCTGGGGTTACCTCTCGAAATGTGTTTCATAAAAAAAAACATAGGGTGATCTCAAACTTAACCCCCTATATTTAACTCTCCGAAATTGATGGGTTAACCTTTATCCTGGGGATAACCCTATGTTTATTTACACTAGAAAAACATTTTATAGGTTAGAGTTTCAAATCAAAAGAATTCAAAACAAATCGTTATATTATTTATTTTTATAATATTATTATTTTTTTATATAATATTAAATATAGTCAAATATACCTATATACATCTATATAGAATTTTAATTTATGTTAACACGGAACTAGAATAAAACAAAAGAATTCATTATATAGGTATATTTTTTAAAAGTAAATATCTAATAAATTAAATTAAAAAAAATTTCAAACTAAAATCGAAGAAAGCAGATATTTCTAATAAAATAGCTAAATTTTTATATTTATTTCGTAGAATAAAATTAGATCGGAAAAACACCCCCTCTGACATATAATTAAAAATATTCCATTCCATCGAATTTAATAGATGACACCAACTTATGTTTTCTTATAAATTTTAATAATATACTCCTTTTGTGTCAAGCTTTAAACATTTATGCTCAAATCATTAACTGACATAAAAATTTGAAGAAAGCGTGCCATAGCTTGAAACAATGTTAATATTTTTTTCCAATTTATTTTCAATCAAGATATACGATATTATATATCTTTTGAGTGGACATTTTCTTTGAATATATAATATAATATTTGGCTTTTATTCTATGTAAATTTCCCTTTATAATAGAATTAAACCCAAAATCTACTCGTAAAGAGAGAGAGAGGCGAAAACTCTCTCAATCATATCAAATTCTATTTTCCTTTATCCATCTCAACAACATAATATACCTATATATTTAATTAAGTTTTATATTTGCTTTTATTATTTTCTATTTTCGTTTTTGATGAAACTTTTCAAATATCTGTCCACCACTACCATACTTAGCTGCTACTTTTGTACCCAGCCACCATGTTTCTTTGTCGCAATTGGCGAGCATGACTCGAATTTTAATCTTACCCAGTAAGAATGTCTGTTATCAAAAGACGGCTTAAAAAAAGAGACTTTAAGTTTAGCTCCATTCACTTTCGAAAGTATAATAACAAAAGAAGAAAGAAAGAGTGAGCAAAAAAATTTGAAACTCATATCAGATAACAAATACTAAATACCTACTTATTTTATTACTTCATTGTATTTTTTTTATATTATATATTTTAATAAGCTTTATCTTTAAAACTAACTAGCTGAATAACCCGGTGTGTCGCCAGGAATCTTTCTTCCATTTTAGAATATTTTCAAATTGTATTTTTAAACAGCTAACTCCAAACTAAATTTTATCTTCTCACGTTTTCGAAACTTTGAAATTTACTCATTATAATTTTTTTGGAATCTACCACCATTATAGCCTACAATAAAAATATCCTCAAACTCTTTTAAATAAAGACCTCCCTTCTTGTTAAGACCGTTTTCTGATAATCGCAATTTCACCCATAGGGATACTAAAAACTTTGTATGACGTAGAAGGCGTTTCATATGTACTTATCTCAAGTATATTATATAATCTAATTCAGTCGAAGAGAAAAACATTTAATCGTGTATCAATAAATTACACTGCTCGACAAAAATTAAACAAAAATTTCTTCCCTTAAACCTAACAATGGATTTCAGTAGAGTTTTGTACGTTGATTATCATGCAATTTTCCGATTTTTTATAACACGTCAAAGTTTTGAGATATTATCGGACAAAATGACGAAAAGGCCATTTTGACCTATTTTCGAGTCCCATTAGATATTAAACAGCAATATTTGAAATCAAAATATTTTGTTGCCGTAATAGAAAACAGCTTCCTCTTTGATTTTCAAATTAACACTTGTTTTTAGCTTAATTAGGACTCGAGTTATAACTAAAAAACTAAGACCATTTGTTTTTATCTATGTTTTTTAGTTATAACTCGAGTCCTAATTGAGATAAAAGCAAGTGGTAATTTGAAAATCAAAGAAGAAGCTGTTTTCTATTACGGCAACAAAATATTTTGATTTCAAATATTGCTGTTTAATATCTAATGGGACTCGAAAATAGGTCAAAATGGCCTTTTTCGTCATTTTGTCCGATACGTCAACAAACTATTTTGATTTCAAATAGTGTTGTTTAATATCTGATGGGACTCGAAAAGAGGTCAAAATGGCGTTTTTCGTTGCTTTGACCAATTATCTCTAAACTACGTGTTAAAAAACTACGTGTAAAAAATCGGGAAATTGCATGATATAACTCTACTGGAATCCATTGTTAGGTTTATGGGCAAAAATTTTTGTTGATCAGTGTTATCATATAATGAAATTGATATAAGTAAAAGTATTAAAATAAATTCTTGGTTGTTTTTTATTCCATTTACTTAATTGAATACTATTCTTTAAAAACAAACTAAAAAATAAAAGTTTATTAATAACTCAAAGATTTTTTGTAATTGTTTTTAAAGAAGAATTAAGAATGCGAGTGGGTGGTAGCTAGCTAGCTAGACCTTACATTTTACATTTAAATAATGCTTCAAAAAGAGGTTTTAAGTTTGAGCGCCTGAAGATGCAATCCGACACACAAGACGTTCTTTTGAATGCATACCCTAAAGCTACACAGGCGGACCCAGATTCTACACCTCCAGTAATTATTAAAGATTCCAACTTTTCAATTAAATAAAAACTTTTCAATTATTAAAACTTTAAATAAATGTCTCTTGAAATCAAAATCTCATACTTTCTCTCATTGAGAAAAATATAAAAAAATAGGTAAAAGTTATTCAGTCTGGTAAAAGTATGTTTAATTTACTTAGGTAAATTGAATTTCTCTTTAAGGTAGTTGTGTCACCGAATGGGTTTTCTTAGGATTTTTTTTTTGAAATTTATACAGATTATTATTTAAATACTTCTGCATCGATTGATGCCTAAACGAAATTTATGAATAATATAGTTCCGGAGATATTAAATTCCAAAGATAGAGTTTTTCAGACTCTTATACATTGCACTATACGGAATATCGGAAAGTTTACATACATATTTAATTATAATTAAGAAACTCTTCTTACCATTGTTATAAAGAACTAAACCAACATTAAACAATAACTAATACATTTTTTAAGAAAATTTTAATTCATAGTTACAACACAGTTTCTGAGATAATAATTAATAAATAATGAAAAATGTACACTAAAAACAAGCTGGCAGCAAAGCATATATTTAACCTAATAATTTTTATAAAAAAAATAAATAAAACCGACTTCAAAATTATATAAACAAAACAAATAAACATAAACAAAGAAATAAACAGGTTCATAATCAAATAAGTTGTGGCTGAACATGAACATACATAACAAAAATGGTCCAATAGCAATGAAGTTTAGTTTTTTACCAATCGGAAACTACTGAACACAATGGAAAAAATCATCAAAATCGGTTCACGATTGGCGAAGAAATCTAGTAAGATAGACACAAAAAAAATTCAGTCGAATTGAGAACCTCCTCCCTTTTTGAAGTCGGTTAAAAAGAGGACTAACTTTAGTACTTTTTGAGGTTTTTTCGCTTAAGCCATTGTCACAACAGCTTTCAATCGCTTATTAAGAACTTTTTGTTTTATAAATCTTCCTTTATAATGAACTTTATCTGACATTTCTATGATAAAATATATACAAGCTCGGACAGTGTTGCCAGATTTGTCAAATGAGCACGGGATTGGCTAGTAGTGGTACATAAACAGCAACAAGTTTTGGGCTTATGAATTTTGAATCCTTATTTTCTGTTCTATATACTCTAGCATTAAGTTTATATAGCCTTTATCAAATCAAAAAATTATGGTTCACTCAATATACCGTTAGCTGAGATTTGGAGTGATCCAATTCTACATATCCTTATTTTGTGAAAATGAAGTTCAGAGTTTCAGTTCTATCGTTTTTAAATTGACATAGTACATTTATTACACTGAGTTTTAAAAGATACACAAAGATACATAACTAAAAATACTATGGTACCAAGTGGACTTGTCTCATTTTCTAAAAAGAAAGTCTTGTACATTAAGAGTTAAAAAATTTTAAAAATGGACTTGGTTCACTCCAATCTCAGCCGACGATATTTAAAGTACAAATTAAAAATAAATAATTCAGTTTCTATAAATTGAATTTTATTTCTTTACTTTCTCTAATTCAAAGGGTAATCTTTAAATCTATTTTTTATTTTTTGTATTCTCCCTCTCTAAGCCGAGAAATTGAAATGAAATTCCTTTAAATTAAAAAAGGGGTTTTCCCATGAGTTTTGAATTATCGAGATTATCTATAGAGAGACAGTTATTTCTATTGAATGCCTGTGTATTCACTTATATAAAAATAAATTGTACAATTTACAACTTCCATCTATCTTTATCCTTAACCTCTAAGGAAAACGGTGTGGGTTTTAAGTGAAACATATCAATTGAATACTAATATATAAAAAAAATTATATATGAAAATGTGAGGTTACGTAGGATATCCATAATAAAACTGTTTTTATAAAAAACTAAATATATTTCGGGTTATTCGCACATCTTCAGGAGTTATCATACATCAAACTATAAAAAAACTAAATATATTTCGGGCTATTCGCCCATCTTCAGGAGTTATACATCAAACTATCTGGTTTAGATAGTACATAAATTTATTTAAGATCAAATAGGAGTGGTAGGAGTGGGGGTTGAAGGAATGGAGAGTATTTAGAATACTCCCAACTCCTCCATCACCCCCACTCCCACCCCACCCCTACCACCCTTATTCGATCTCAAATAAATGTATGTACTATCTAAACCAGTTAGTTTGATGTACGAGGAGTGTTCAAATGAAAAGGATAATTTTTATTTTTATCGGAAAATATTTATTTATTGATCAATATCTATTTTGTCCCCTTCAAAGTAATCCCCCATAGATATAATACACTTGTGCCAGCGCTTTTTTCAACCCTCGAAGCACTTCTGATATGAGCTTTTTGGTAAGGCCTTGAACTTTTCGAGCGATGCGGTCTAAATCTCCTCGATCGTGGCAAATCTCCGCCCTTTCATGGGTCTTTTGAGTTTTAGGAACAGGAAAAAGTCACAGGGAGCCAAGTCCGGTGAATACGGTGACTGAGGCATGATTACTGTGTTATTATTTTTGACCAAAAAATCACGGATAGTCAATAATGTGTGAGCAGGTGGGTTAAAGCCATGAATTGTTATGCCACAAATCCGGGCAGTTTTTTCGTATTTGCGCATAACTTCAATATAATATTCCTTATTGACCGTACGACCTTCTGGGAAGAACTCACGACGCACCAGGCCATTTTAATCGAAGAAAACACTGAGAAAAATCTTCACATTTGACCGAAATTACCGTGTCGTTATTAACATCTTCTCTGCCTTCTGTGAAGCGCTTGTACCACTTATAAACATTTTTTTCCTCAAAGTAGACTCGCCAAATGCCACATTCAACATTTCAATTGCTTTGGAACACTTAATTTTATTTTTCACACAAAATTTAATACAGATTCTTTGATACATTTTTTCGATAGCAAAAAATCGCTAAGCACTCCAAAACACGTCTAACCTTTATAACTCTAAAAAACAAACTAAATATGCAAGGTGGCTAATATTGTCAACATATGTTGGGGACATGGGTACCAAGATAAAAAAAAGAAAATCGAAAATAGAATGTACGTAGACCGAGAAATTTGAAAATTTACCTTTTCATTTGAACATTCCTCGTATGGTAACTCGTGAAGATGGGCGAATAGCCCGAAGTATATTTAGTTTTTTTATAAAAACTGTTTTATTTTATTCCTGTGAAACCTTACATTTCAATATATATATATATATATATTTATAATTATATTAGTATTAAATTAATCTTTATCCTACCCGTATCACTAGTAGAACCATATAATTTTGGCTATATGTTTAAAACTGACCTTAAACTCGAGACATGCTCAGATTGTGGGCCTGAGAATGACTATTAAATATATAGATTTAACTATGACCACTTCAGCAATGTTAAACATATAAAAATATTTTTTAATTATTCTGACTTTATTAGAATGTGATTTTGCAGGACGTTTTCTTTTTTTGATTTTAATTATTTATTTTTTAGTTTATCTTTTTCTGGTTACTTCTGTTGAATTTTTTTATTTTTTTTTTTCAGAAATTTAACATTCGATTCAAGTTTATTCTTATAGAGGGTTGAATTTTATCATTAGGTTTAATGTGTTATATAAATGTATATGTGCGCATTTACCTATGAAATATTGTTAAATTTTAATATGTATTAATTAAAAATGGAAACGTTATTTAATTACTAATGATCTGAAATTGTTAATGAGTTTTTATGATGCTTGATGAATAAATATAATAAATAAAAATAAAATAAATATATAAAGAAAATTTGTGGACATGTGTATGAGTAATATGTTTTTAATTTGTTTGAAATATTTAGCATATTTTCCAACATGCTGCAGACTTAAAATTCAGCACATGTGTATGTTCTATTATGTACGTAAACCTGTGATGAGCAAATTACCGACCAAGTTAGTGGTTCTTTCCAGCCCGCCACAGACTTTAAAACAATATAATAGAAATTTTCAATTTCGCTGTTTTAAAGGCGTGTTCTATTTTTTGCATATGGGAAAATTTCCATAGAAATTTAAATATTTTTTACATAATCAAAATATACATAGTTGTGAGAATTGAAATAGAAGTTGATATAAAAACTTTTGCATTTGCAAAAAATGAAACATCCCCCTAATAATTATGTATCTTCATCATATAATATATATGTGAACAATTATTTTCTATAATAATAAAACTTGAGTAAGATACGAGGTAGGTTTCACAAAAAAAGAAATAAAACAAAATTGAGTTTTGAATTCGATATATTTATTTCGGGGTTAGCCCATCATCAGGAGTCTAAGAAAACTGATTATATATTGGAAAAATAGTTAATTAATTAATTAATTAAATAATTAATTTAATTTATTTATTTATTTTTCGAGGATCTTAATTCTCTTTTAGAATAGGTGTTGATTTTCTTTGTTTGCAAAAAATAATAACACAGTTATATTTTTTTCATTTATTTTATTTTATTGTTATATCAAAGGACGTTTCGACATATACATTCATGTCATCATCAGCCTAAAAATAAAACCATCCTTTCATTATTTCCAATATCTATAATTTTATAAACAAATGAACATATCACATCTTTTTTACATTATTTACATTCTTTCTTACATCAAAAAAAGCATCAAACATACCTTGAACAATCTTAAATTTATTTGATCCAATCAAATCACATTCTGATTCATCTGAATACATATCACAATTATTTCTTTTTTCTATTTTTACTATTTACTGATCTATACGATAACACAAAGAACTCCAATTTTCAACACACAAAGCACCAATGAATACACATCCCGAAACATTAAACTCCTAAAATGTATTGCCAACCCAAAAAACCTTCCAGTATCCCCTAATATTCTAAAATTTAATCAAAAAACATTAAAATGTCCTTCTGTCCACACACGGAAAAAATAAAAATCCATCACAATACTAATTTCTTTCGCCGATCTTATTCAATATTCCAGAATAATATCTGCTATTATTTTCTGTATCTACCTTGAAGTTCACAGTTCTTTCTAGATTTTTTCTTATAGATATAGATTCAAAGAATTTTCTTTTGAAAGTATTACTTTCAGCGTATAAAATTTTGCGTAGTCAAATTTAAAATTATGAACCTTATCTACTACGTGTATGGCTAACGCCGACATAAGATTTTAACCAAAAGAAAATTGCAGACAAGATTGATAGAACATGAGAAGTCTGTAATACATGGAAATCTTGTGTCGGCGTTAGCCATACATGCAGTAGATAAGGTTCATAATTTTAAATTTGACGACGCAAAAATTTTATACGCTGAAAGTAATACTTTCAAAAGAAAATTCTTTGAATCTATATCTATAAGAAAAAATCTAGAAAGAACTGTGAACTTCAAGGTAGATACAGAAAATAATAGCAGATATTATTCTGGAATATTGAATAAGATCAGCGAAAGAAATTAGTATTGTGATGGATTTTTTATTTTTTCCGTGTGTGGACAGAAGGACATTTTAATGTTTTTTGATTAAATTTTAGAATATTAGGGGGATACTGGAAGGTTTTTGGGTTGGCAATACATTTTAGGGGATTTAATGTTTCGGGATGTGTATTCACTGGTGCTTTGTGTGTTGAAAATTGGAGTTCTTTGTGTTATCGTATAGATCAGTAAATAGTAAAAATAGAAAAAGGAAATAATTGTGATATGTATTCAGATGAATCAGAATGTGATTTGATTGGATCAAATAAATTTAAGATTGTTCAAGGTATGTTTGATGCTTTTTTTGATGTAAGAAAGAATGTAAATAATGTAAAAAAGATGTGATGTGTTCATTTGTTTATAAAATTATAGATATTGGAAATAATGAAAGGATGGTTTTATTTTTAGGCTGATGATGACATGAATGTATATGTCGAAACGTCCCTTGATATAACAATAAAATAAAATAAATGAAAAAATATAACTGTGTTATTATTTTTTGCAAACAAAGAAAATCAACACCTATTCTAAAAGAGAATTAAGATCCTCGAAAAATAAATAAATAAATTAATATAAATAAAATTCTCAGATCCAATCTTATAAATATAATTAATTTAGATCTCGACCTCAGCTCTTGGCAATTCACTTACATGAATCCAACCATTCAACCTCTAATAATAACCCTATCCCCATTCATTTCTAAAGAAAAGGCCTTAAATTGGATCTCTTGGAATCCACCGAAATAAAAATAGCCCTCCTCTCTAATAATTCAAATATTTTAAATAATCAATTGGAAGTGTATAAAAATACAATTATTGATTATATGTTATAATAAATTAAATAAACATTTTTTCCATTGTTCGCACATTGAATATACTAGGGTAATTGTACTCTCTCATGTGCCTTTCAAGTTGTACCTTCTCAGGTACTTGTCCATTCGTTATTATAATAGCACGTATTCGATATTAATTATAATAACACGTATAGATCGCGAAGAAATTTAATATGCAAATTTCTGTCGAGAAAACAAAATCGCTTGTCGTCTCAAAAGAACCAATTGGTTGCAAACTTGAATTCAAAAATAGGATGGTTGAACAGGTGATGGCATTCAAATATCTTGTATGCCATGTTACTAGCGATCGCAACCTGTATAATGAGGTGAAGGACCAAACAATTAGAGGATATCAGGATGCCTTAAGGACATTGTCTGGAGGAACAAATTTATGAGCACGGAGGTAAAGGTGAAGATCTATAAAGCAGCTGTAAGACCTACCATCACTTAGGCTGTTGAGAGCCGAACCGACACAACAAGAACGGAGCAGCTCCTAAGATCAACGGAGATGAAGACGCTGAGGTCTAAACTGGGCCTAAGTAAGGAGCAAGGATATCAGAGAAGAGTGTGAGACCCAAGATATCGTCAAATGGACAAAAGATCGCTGTCAGTACTGGAACGAACATGTGAATAGAGCCAACGCGGAAGGACTATAATCAAAATAGCCCGGGATGGAAAGCCAGCAGCCAAGAGACCTAGGGGCAGAGCGTCGAAGAGGTGGAAAGAAAGCTGGGCGTCCTCTTCCACTGAGACGTGTGTAGAAGAACAGGAGTTAAGCCTATAATAATAAAGAAGAAGAGACTATAGCTTTAAATAGTTTTTTTTATTTATTGTCACCGGGAACAAAGCCCATTTAAACAGCACATAAGTAAAGTGTTAGTAGGGTTAGTGAGGGGAGCCGAGTTTTTAGCCGGTAGAAATTTTTATTTGCCAGCCAGGATTGAACCCCGGCCTTCCGCTCCAGCATCGCGATAATAGATCGATGCCGAAGCTGGCTCGGCTAACCCGACTCCCCCTTTAAATAGTTATAAATAAATTGAAAAATGTATTATTCCAACAGAAGACAACTCTTTTATTGTCTTCTTTAATTTATAAAAATTCTGAAGCTCTCGACAAAAAGAAACTTACAATTTAATTATTTTTTTTTATTGAAAATCGAAATTTTGAATCACTGTAATAATAACACTGTTCGACAAAAAATTTACCACCGTAAACATAACAATGGATTCTAGTAGAGGTTTCTACGCTGATTATCCTGCAATTTCCCGATTTTTATAACACGTCAAGTTTAGAGATATTATCGGTCAAAATGACGAAAAAGGCCATTTTGACCTATTTTCGAGTCCCATTAAATATTAAACAGTAATATTTGAAATCACAATAATTTGTTGACGTAATAGAAAGCAGCTTCCTCTTTGATTTTTAAATTAACAATTGTTATTAGGTCAATTAGAACTCGAGTTATAACTAAAAAACTAAAACTACGTGATTATAGAGGATAAAAAACATAGATAAAAACATAACGTCTTTGATTTTTAGCTATAACTCGAGTTCTAATTTAGCTAAAAATAAGTGAAAATTTGAAAATCAAAGAGGAAGCTGTTTTCTATTACGTCAACAAAATATTTTGATTTCAAATATTGTTGTTTAATATTTAATGGGGCTCGAAAATAGGTCGAAATGGCCTTTTTAGTAATTTTGACCGATAATATCTCAAAACTCTGACGTGTAGATAAAAATCGTGAAATTGCAGAATAATCAGCGTAGAAAACTCTACTGGAATCCATTGTTAGGTTTATGAGGAGCAATTTTTGTTAAATTTTTGTCGAGCAGTGTAATTTTTAATAAATGTGTTGATTTGTCGTATGTGGTGTGATAAGCTGGCTTTAGCAGATAATATTTTGTTCTTAACTTTCAAAATTGACTTTTTAACCCAGCCTGTTTGTATGTAAATATTTTGCTCAACTCAAAGCTGATTCAAGTTATTTCTTTCAATATTTTCAAACTCCTTGCGTAAGCAAAAAAAAAAAACATGAGTGTGAACATCTCGAAAAATAATAAAAAAAGAAAAAACCCCTGTTCTCTATTCTCTGATCTTTTCTCTTTTCTTTCGTTCCTTTTTAAGCTAAAATTCCTTCCCGAGAGAAAATAACAGCCCTCCACTCCCTCTTCCCTTCTGATCGTTCTACCCCCCTCCCCCTCAGCCCTTACTACCCCAAAATTCCACCCTTTCAGCAGGCCCTTCCACTTCATTTAAAATATTATTTTTTCCTCCTCTTTATTTTTTTTTTTTGCTTGTCCTCTAATTGACTCAGTCCCACGGGAATTATGCTCTAATTTGAGGTGTTTGGTGATCAGACGATTCAATGGTTGCATCATATAGATCAAAGCCATTTCATTGAAATATAAGATTATCAGATTAAATTGATTTATTTTTTATTCACGAAATTGGTTTCAATCACCCTCCAGCTATTAATAACAGAATTTAATTATACAAAATCGAGCAACGCAAAAACAAACAAACATTTACAAATTCTCATTTCATTTAAAAAAAAAAGAATAATCGAGGCTTGCGTTAAAGAGAAATATGCGAATAAATTATTTATCGAAATTTTGAACGAAAATATTTCTTAGGTAAATATTCACCTGCAAAGATTTTAATTTAAATATTTCAACAAAAACCTTTAATTATTTTTAATTTTTGTTTTTTATTTTATTCAATATACGGGAATTATCCTTATTATATAGTAGTCCCTAATGGCATAAGATTAAAACCTGCCAACACAGCGAAGTATCTCGGAATGACACTTGATGTTAAGCTTCGATGGAAAGCCCACATCAAGAAGAAAAAAGAGGAACTACAATTTAAATTTCGAAAAATGTACTGGCTGCTCGGAAGATGATCCGAATTGTCAGTATATAATAAGCTACTACTATATAAACAAGTACTGAGACCAATATGGACATATGCTATCCAATTTTTTTTTTTTTTTTTAATGATATTGATGTGAGAAGGAGATACACCAGAAGGTGCATCCCCTAAAGGCCTGTATGGGATGACCCCTCCACCGTGAAAAGAACAGAGTAGAAGGAAAGAAGCCGGGATCACGAGCCAAATCTCAGAAAGTTAGATACAATCCAATTTACTAAGTTGTTTAAGGGCTTCGAGCAGTGGTAAATTCTCCACGCAATAAATAGGTTAAATTTATCTCCCACTTAACTCCAATTATGGGGATGTGCTAAAAAATCAAATATTGTGCTGATTCTAAACTACCAAAATCGAGAACTAAGATGCATAGTTAATGGACCTTGGTATTCACGCAACAGCGACATCCATCGAGAACTTGGTGTAGAAACAGTCGCATCCATTATCAAGAGATATGCTACCTCGCATAAAAAACGCCTTCAGCATCATGTCAACGAAGAAGCGCCCAGGCTCCTGAATGTACAAAATCTAACTAGAAGACTGAAACGGAAGAAACCATTTGAGTTATAGCTGAATAGCCAGGACTCTGAATATATATATATATATAATATATATATATATATATATATATATATATATATTTATATATGTAGTAGTCCCGAAAACTCGGCACTCGATAACCCAGCAGTCCGGATAACTCAACACACCATGGCAGAATGAACCCCCCCCCATTTTCATTTACTAAAGGCTCTCTGCCTTCATAAAGTACGTACTACTTTTTTTAAGGGTAGGTATTTGGGCAGTTTATTCTCTGTTGTATTCTCAAGCAAACAATATACATACAAGAACAGTACTGTATTTTATGAGGAAACTCTCGTATTTATTCTTTTTTAACCCCATTCTCGATAACCCGGCATTTTCAGAAACTTGGCCATCCTTTGGTCCACATTAGGCCGAGTTTTCGCGACTCTATTGTACCTATTACATAATTGTTATACATATGTTGCGTACATAAATTTTTATGTAGAACCGTTCACAATGCATAAGTTATAACTTTTATTGATGAATTTGTTATTCCGAGAATACCATTGAGCATTGTTAATTAATAATGAGAAATGGTTTGATCTTCATCATCATTCATTTTAATTAGAAATATTTTATCTGTTATTACTCATGGGTTCAAATACCAGATTGGGTTTAACTAGCCACATAACAAACCACCGTCGAACATCTATTCGTGAAGAGTTCCCCTAGAACCAACACCTAACTCCTTAAAAGTTAAAGAAGGATAGAAGCCGGAATCACAAGTCAAGTCTCGGAAAGTTAGATAAAATCCAATTTACTGAGTTTTTAAGGATTTGAGCAGTTGTAAATTCTCCGTGCGAATTAGGCTAAAATTATCCACTTAAGTACTCTAGGCAGATAAACATATAATATACGATATATAAAAGGTCGATGTGCTCTCAAATGACATTCGTTTTATAAAGTGACCAGCTTACTATTACAACAAAACGAATTTATCTCCATCCGATCGGCTGTTTGAACCCATGATAAATATTCTAACTGCAAAGAATGAAGATGAAGATCAAACGGTCTCTATAAAAAATAAATTATACATATGAATATATTCATTATATAGATATATGTGTTTATTTTCATCAAGCTGAGGACATCCTCATTGATTTCTCTTTATAATTTTCTTCCACCCCCCCCCAATCTATGCTATTCTTTACACTCTTTCTATGCATAAATATAAATCATTTGTCTTTTAAATATAAATTTAATGGGAAACACATCTGGCAAAAAAGATTCAATAAAAAAAATTAGAAAAAAAAAAATAGCAACCAGAACACTTGACTCATGCGATATCAGCTGCATGTACAAGCACAGAGGGAGAAAGAGAATAAGCATCTGGCCTATTTTCATTTCAATGAATTTATAGTCGAAAAATGTATATATACATATATATATATATATTTTTACTCGTAAATATAAAAATTAATTGAAAAATAAAATCAAGTATAATTTAATAATTTAATGAATGGATTATAATTACAAAAAAGAAAAAAACATCCAAAATTGTTAATCAAGGTTTTGAATATAAAAGAGTCTGGCTTGAAAGAGCATTTTTTATTTTTATTTTTTTTTAACATAAATTTGAATTACATTATTCTGATGTCGGTGAAAAAGTGGTCAATGCGAGTCGGAATATGTTGTATCTTCTAAAACACTTGAGCTATACAATTCGTTGTTATTTGTGTTGATAAGAAGATAATAGATCTATTTGTTTTCATAATTTCATGTTAAGTGGTTTGAAAATCTCGTTAGTTACAAAAATCCTGTAAAAGTAGATATTTTGTCGCCCTCCCACACCGTCTAAATTTGTATTTCTTTGTACCTCAAATAGCCCCTTTGTGGTGGTTGATGCTATATGCGTTGACCGTGGTTGTGTTTATGACGGGTTCAAGCTGTGGTTTCCATTGTGGTTTCCATTGTGGTTTTGTTACTACATTGTGTATACTGAGGAGCAATTCGATTGGCTTAGAACAGTGGTTCTTAGACTTTTTAAGACGCGACCCAAATTTGAGAAATATGTTCATGTCGCGACCCCGCAAAAAATATAAATTTTTTAATTACCTTTTTTTAATAACATTTAAGGAGAGCGGTTGTACCGGCGTACACCGGGTGGGGAGAGCGTGTAGAGGACTGGAGGGTCGGACTGAAAACAACCCTCCAGTTAGGAGTAAATGAAAAGCACTATACATATATATATGTATATAATTTAGAATTTATTACCCGCTATTTGGCGGAGGTGATATGTACATATGATGATGATTATACGAGAGAATGTAGCCGAAAGGGAGAACCAAGCGAGATCGACTCACGAACTAAGAAATACGATGGTTCCACGTGGAACGTTGAAGGATACGGATTTGGAATGAACTTCCATCCAAATTTCATGCAAACCCGACTCTTGGTGCTCTCAGGTCTTCGTTCTTTATGGATCCCACCCAATAACTGATACTCCTTACTCTTTCCTTTATATCTTCTAATCTTTCTCTACTTTTTTTTCTCTTCTTCTCCCATAAAATTTGTGTATTGGTGAACTCTTTTGCCAAATTTGTAAAATATTGTTGCTAAATTATGTATAAACACTAGGTGGGACCTAAGGTCCTATGTTTGTATACTTTGTTAAATAAATAAATAAATAAATATATGCTTGACTTCCATCCGATCACGAGCGGACGATGAGAGTGAAGCCAGCAAGCCAGGCCCAAGCAGAGAGAGGACCCGCGACTTAGCCGCCCCTGGCGGCAGGCAGCGAACCAGAGGCACCAAGTTTGAGAAGGCGTCACGACGAAATAATTTAGGGGGTTGTAGCGACCGAACAGCGTTGTTGGTTTATGATGAAACATATTAAACACAGGAGTTTTTTAACGGGTTATAGTGGTGTTTTGTAAACGCAAACTCCTGATGATGGGCTAAAAACCCGAAATATGTATAGAGTATTTAAAATTAAAAACTCCGAAATAATAATTAAAAGAATTTTTTTAATTTTTATTTTTACTTTTTAAACACCACTATAACCCGTTAAAAACTCCTGTACCTTTTTTAGACCATACTTAAGCAATTTTCTTGAATTTTCCAATGATGACCTTTTTTAACTCACGTATAATTTTTTTTAACAATTAAGATAACCAAAGGTAATTTTCGATCCAAGAAAAATTTAATAAAAAAGTATATGTTTTTCATATTTTCACTTTTAATAGTATTGAATAAATCAAAATATATTTTTAAACTTATTGAAAATAAATGTAGTAGGTAAAATATTTAGTTAACGATTCTGCGCGGTCCAAATAATATAATTCGCGGCCCAATTTTGGGTCGGGACCCAAAGGTTAAGAACCACTAGCTTAGAAGAACGGGGAAAAGAGCCAAAAACGATTTTACCACTTGAGGAATTGGTTTGGCTTTGATCATAAAATGAAGAATAGCCCCCTTGCATTTTTGGTTTCGAAAATGATAAAATTCCCTTTCATCCTTACTTTTCCACCAAGGACAGTTTTGAGTTTATTATAACCTTGTTCTTATTAAGGTAGTTCTTCCACAAATGCAAAAATTCAAGAAGTCCTTTAAATTTGGAATAAAAGTCATTAAAAGCATAATAAACAGGCTGTTAAAATTTGAAGACGATTTACCACACCAAACATGAAATAATTGCAATTAAAAATGAAATTTTTTACATAGGGTAGATAGGGAAAGGGTGGGAAAATGATCATTCATTGAAGGACTTTCACCATCTTGATGAAAAACTAATATTTGTTAGAATAATATATTTTCGGATTAACTTAAATTATTTACCACGTTGTTTTGATAAAAAATAAAAAAAACATATTTGGGCGATTATTTTTAGTGGAGGGGATATAATATCAATGGCTTGGAAACGATCCATTCTTAAAGAGAACTTAGTAGCTTAAAAAGTACAGTCACATTAAAAAAACATAACCTAAAATTTAGCACCGTTCATATTTATAGAGTGGTTACGGAGGCTAAAACTTTTTGTGTCGATTGTCGCGAAAGAACCTCCTTAAGAACTGTCACCCTTTTAATACCTTGGGGGACCCAGACCAATTTCACTCCGCAATCATCTTGGTTACACATGTTCATATTCAACCCGAATGGTATTTTCTATTTGCTTACGCAGTTTATCAACATCAACAAAAGGTAATAAAATCCTCTTCTAATTTTTTAGAAGTAAATCAAATATAATGTACAAGGGGGCTAGTTTCCACGAGATTGAGGGAGAGGGATTCATTAAAGCTAGTGGTGATGGGTATCCCTCTTTGTTTAATGGAAATAGAATTTATTTTTCTGACTTTAAAGTAGTTGTTTCGCGCCAATACTAGCAAAAAGCTAATGCTAGAGTATATGGAACAGACAATAATGATTCATAATTCATAAGTCCAACACTTTTTGCTGTTTATCTACCACTACTAGCCAATCCCGTGCTCGTTTGACAAATCCAGCAACATTGTCCGAGCTTTAATATTTTTATCATAGGAATGACAGATAAAATACAGTATAAAGGTCGATTTATTAAACAAAAGTTCTTAATAAACGATTAAAAACTGTTGCGACAATGACTGAAGCCAAAAAACGTCAAAAAACTACTAAACTTAACCTACTTTTTAACCGACTTCAAAAAAGGAGGAGGTTCTCTATTCGACTGAATTTTTTTTTTTTTTTGTGCCTATGTTACCTCATATCTCCGCCAATTGTCAACCGATTTTGAAAATTTTTTTTGCATTGGGTCCAGTCTAGCTTCCGATTGGTCCCATTTTTTTTTCGTTTTTTTTTCATAGGTATTAGACCTTTTTTATTAGGTTTGTTTAGACCTAACCTCTTTGTTTATGAACCGATTTCGATGGTTCTTTTTTTATCCGAAAGGGGTGTCTTAGGGATGGTGTCATATTAATTTGGTCAAGTTCTGATGATATGATCACTATTAATAACATCACTAAAAAAGAAAAAATAAAAATAATTTTTAAGAAAAAAATAAAAACCGACTTCAAAAAATTAAATGCAACAAATATAAAATACACTAAAAGGTATAAAATAATTATTATCTTATTTAGTTACAACTAAACGACGAAATATTAACACGAAATTACTTTTTGAAGTTGGTGCCAAACATATACCTTTTATGAATCGCACTCGACGGATCTTACTTAGTACGTTTGGCAGGTACGCTCGCATTATAGGTATAGTTTGTTTTTGGTACCGACTTCAAAAAGTAATTTCATGTTAATATTTCGTCGTTTAGTTGTAACTAAATAAGATAATAATTATTTTATACCTTTTAGTGTATTTTATTTTGTTGCATTTAATTTTTTTGAAGTCGGTTTTATTTTCTTAAAAATTATTTTTTAGTGTATTTTATTTGTTGCATTTAATTTTTGAAGTCGGTTTTTATTTTTTCTTAAAATTAATTTTTAGGTTAAATAATTGCGTTGTTGCCAAAGCTTGTTTTTAGTATAAATTTTTCATTATACATTTTTCATTATTTATTCATTATTATCATCAGAAACTGTGTTGTAACTATGAATTAAAATTTTCTTTAAAAATGGATTGGTTATTGTTTAATCTATATCCAAACGCCTCCAACTCGATCCCGAACCCAAAGATTAAATATTTTCTTCTTCCAGGGCGCAACCACAATGAGGCCGCGTCGAAAGACAATTTTAAATTAAAATTAAATTAGGGAACGAAGAAAAGATTTTTATATTATAGACAAAAGGATCAGCCGGGATTCGAACCCGGGATCTTCAGCACACATGCGAAGATCACGGGTTCGAATCCTTGCTATCCTTTTGTCTATAATATAATTTTTTTTTCTTCTTTCCCTAATTTAAGTTATTGTTTAAATATTTGGTTTAGTTTTTTATAACAATGTTAAGAAGAGTTTTCTTAATTATAATTAAATATGTATGTAAACTTTCCGATATCCCGTATAGTGCAATGTATAAGAGTCTGAAAAACTCTATCTTTGGAATTTAATATCTCCGGAACCATATTGTTCATAAATTTCGTTTTGCCACCAATCGATGCAGAAGTATTTAAATAATAATCTGTCTAAATTTCAAAAAAAATCCTATGAAAACCCATATGGTGAAACAACTACTTTTAAGGGTAATAATCATCAACAAGATAGTGATTATCCGGGAATTTTTCCATTTAACTGCGAGTTTTTTTTTTTGTTTTAAGAGGATGTTTTATTAGCCATAAAAAAATATGTACAATTTATTACAAAGTTACTTCTAACAATCCAAAAGAAGTATAGTATATTAACTTTAATACAATGAAAAAGAAAAGGGCCATTTTTAAATGGATCCCAGTAGATTTTTTTTACATAATATAGTTTTTTTTTAATTTTAATTTTACAATAAGTTTTTTTTTTTTGTAATTTTTACTTACATTTGTATAATTAAATTTTTCTTTAACTGCGAGTTCAGCATTTAGTGAGTGAATATACCTTCTATATGTTATGATTGCTCATTTTCAAAGGCTAGCGGCCGTTCGCCCTTAGCCCATTGCTCCATCTAACAAAGTGTATTTTTTTCCAATTAAAATAAAATAATAAATAAACGAGGGATTAAATTGTAATTAAAACCCATTTATAAATATACCTACGTTTAAATAATAATAAAACCCTTAGAAACAAATTGAATTGTATCGAGCTTAATCAACAATCGTTTGATCTTTGTTACAAACAAATTATTTAATTATCGAGGTTTGTGAAATTTAACTTTTAAAAAGTTGTTCCAATTATTGAATAATATTCTGATTTCAACATTCAAATACAATAGAAATTGGAATCTAAACATATTCTATCATATTACAATTTTTCGATAAGGGTTGAAATTTTAATAGAAATCGATTGAAACCCGAAGAGAGAATTTAAATTTATCTTATATCTAAAAAACTAGCAATTTTAATATTATTTTATCAAAAAATGAAACATAGTTTCTCCAAATTCTGAAGTTAAAACGTTTCAAAGATACTTTTTATTCTATAATGACAATCATAAAATATAAGGTATATCATTATCTATCTATCTATCTATCTATCTATCTATCTATCTATCTATCTATCTATATATATAAAATAGAAAAGTATGTGGATATGTATGTGGAAACGATCTGATTGGCTAGTGCATAGCCAATGCCAAAGCGTTAAATTATTAGAACGATTCTGATTGGTCAGATAGTGATCGTGCTTAGGCAATGTGTTAAATAAATCTTTCCTTATTCTTCCTTATTTTTGAATCAATTTCAATATGCACTTCACATTGCAAGTGATATCTGATTAATAATATAAGAACAAACACTATTAATATTTCAATTATGAATTTGGTATGAACGTTTAGCAACGCTCCGCTGCCAGTGGGTTGGTGACGCCGGCCGAAGGCCCGGTCGTCAGTGAAGTATAAAGCAAAACCTTTAAACACACCTCTGAATAATTACTTTAATTGAGAAAAACTCACTTTAGAAGTTGGACTACAGGCCGTTAAGGCATCCAGAATAACGGGATGTCTTAATGATACCGTGTGATCCCACAAATTTTTATGAATAGAACCCAAGGTACGTATATACAAAAGCGTATATTGACCTATGCAGCTGAAACAAGGTTCTTACACTGCCAAAACCAGGCAAATATTGGAAACTACTGAAATAAAGACCTTAAGAAGAATAATGAATAAAACTAGGTTGGACAAAATCAGAAATCGAGATATCCGGGAGAAATGTAGAGAAGAAAAGAGTGGAATGCGCACATCTCAAGAATGAATGAAGACAGAATTGTCAGAAGGGTGAGAGACAATGTACCAATTGGAAGAAGAAGCCTAGGTCGTCCAATGGAAAAATGGAGTGACGACCTGGAAAATACAGGTCCCTACCTACATAAAAGGAAAGAAGAAGAGAAATAATCATCAAATTAAAGTTACTCTAAGATGAGACCTTGATAACTATATTTCTCGCCCCGAAACTTCCATAATCTACGATTTTCACCGAAATCGTTATAGCCGTTTTCTAGAAACAAATTCTATATACACTCACGAGCAAAGAAATGGAATCACCTCCCTTGCGAGTTATTAAATGTAATTTTCATTCTCAAATATAATAATAATAATATAATATATTTCCATTAGGTTATCATTCTACATTTATTTTATGCCTCCTCTACACTATGAGCCAACTTGGGCCAATTCAAGCCAACGCCAATGTGTAGAGGGGGTTGGCTTGTATTGGTCATTGGTTGACGTTGGCGATGAGATTGGCGATGGTTGGCCTTCGGAGCGGTTTTTTCGATATATCAAAGAGGGCCAATGTTACGCAACGAAAGTGCCCAGTGGCTAGGTGTCGTTTCCACAAGGCCATAGACATTGGCCCAACTCTTGGACCACTGTGTGGAGGCACCGTCAAATTAACTCATTTTGCTGGTGGCTAACATGGCCAACATGTTTGGCTCACGTTGAGGCCATAGTGTAGAGGGCCCATTAAATGCTGAAAAATGAAACTTGTAGAAAAAATATTTAAAATTTCTTTTAAATTACAAAGAAACATACAAAGTATCATTGAATTAATAGAAAAGAGACGATTCCATTTTTTGCTTGCGAGTGTATATTGTATATTTTGCAGTAAAAGCTCATTTTTAGCAAGAACGGGTTCTTACTAGTTAAAAACAAGTGTTCACTGAGTACTGTTAGGCAACAAGAATTTACTGATGTTGGTTGAGTTTGGCCTTCAAAGGTCTAGAATCTTCATTTTTGAGCTTCCACTTTATTTTGGGTGTTTATTTTTAAATATTTTTTTAAACAAAAATGTCAAAAATTAAATCCAAGTTGTAGAGGATGTAATTTTTGACATTTTCGTTTAAAAAAATTTAAAAATAAACACCCAAAATGAAGCGGAAGCTCAAAAATGAAGATTCTAGACCTTTGGGCCAAACTCAACTAACATCAGTTAATTTTGTTGCCACAAATGTATTCAGTGAAACGACGTTTTGACTAGTAAGAACCCGTTCTTACTAAAAAAAGGGTTTTACTGCAACATATATACCAGGTGTACCGGTTAATAATTCTTAATTTATTTAAGAAATGATGCTGGAAAGAAGCAAGGGTTGGGGTTCACAGTCTAAATTATTATATCATTTTGTTATTTCCAAAACCCATTTTTCCTGAAACACTTCAACAATTACGGAGATGTCGAAAATGGGCTTGATGACTGGATCACCTCAAGATATGAAGAGTTTTTCTGGTAGG
Organism: Forficula auricularia; assembly: GCA_024734495.1. Classification (NCBI taxonomy): domain Eukaryota; kingdom Metazoa; phylum Arthropoda; class Insecta; order Dermaptera; family Forficulidae; genus Forficula; species Forficula auricularia. Next base: position 258,729 of record JALMQS010000435.1, read on the forward strand.
GCATACACGATTTGAAGGACACATGGGGAAAATGTATAGCTAGCGATTGGCGCATACTTTGAATAAACCATTTTCTATCTTTCTCCCAAATTAAAAGTGTTTATTTAATAAAAAATTAATAAGAATGATTAACTGGCACACCTGGTAGGTACTTGTACAACATAAGAATCGCTCATTTAATAGTACCTATAAGGCTGAGAATTATAACGGAGAGTTGCGTGGACAGCAAGAGGATCAAAAAAGCTTAAATTCTAAATTAATTCGTTTATAAAATATCACTATAGAGAACGCTGAGAATAAAATTAATTTAAAAAAGTTTTTATCTCCTGTATTGTTTTTCGTTCCATTATTATTCCAATCAAAAGTTTCTATCCACGTGTCAGTCTTGAACTTGGTTTTATTGCCGGACACATAAATCCCTTTTCACGTATATATAATTATACATATGTATTATGTTTATTTAATGAAAAAGTATCATACAATATAAATGCTACTTTCGGTAAAAGGTAATTTTAAATACAATTTAGTTTTCAGAGTTGGTAAACAAAAATACCTTTTATATAGACATTTGCATATGGGAGAAAGGTGTTTGAACTATGACGAAACAATATAGTCATATAGAGGTTTTCACTACACAATGATTAGGGAAGTTATATTTTAATTATATTAAATTACCTTAGAATCGAAAGGGAAAACTACGTCATCGTTTAAATTCTCTAAGTGAATAATTTACTTGTAACTAAAGATTAAAGTTTCAGAATATTTCTATTCATTTCGGATTTCTAATTAAAATTAAAGGGAGAATCGAAACAGAGGATTGCAAATTTTGAAAGAGATTAAATTACTAATTTTGTATTTCATCTAACTTCTATTAAATACTATTATTATCATTCTATAGTTAATATAAGTTGTTGTTGTGATTGTTTGTTAAAACTTATGAATATCATTTCATTTTAATACTTTGAATTAGAACGTTTTAATCAGTTATTATTATTTTTTTATAAATCCAATTTTTTAAATAAAACAAAATAAATTTAATTTACTATTTAAAGGGTATAGAAATCCAAGGTCAAAAGATCGCTACAAGTTAAGATTTGCCGATGACATTGCCCTTCTAGGAAGCAATAAAAAAGAATTAGAGGACGCCTTGAATGGAATTAACCAAATCCTAATAGAAGAAATCAAAATGAAAATAAACATGAATAAAACCAAGGTCCTAGTATGTACAAAAAAAGAACAAACGAGACAGGAATGCATCAAAATTAACCAAGAAAACCTAGAAGGAGTTAAGGAATTCCGCTACCTAGGAAGTAAAATAACATGGGATGGGAGGAGCGAAAACGAAATTAAATCAAGAATTGCCCAAGCAAAAATGGGGTTTAATTCAAACAAAAACTACTATGCTCCTCCTCAATCAGCTTAGCAAACAGGAAGTTGCTATTGAAGACATATGTATGGAGCATAGCCATGTACGGGTGTGAAACCTGGACAATTAGAGAAGCGGAGAGAAAGAGATTAGAGGCTTTCGAAATGTGGTGCTACAGAAGAATGACGAATATCAAATGGATGGATAAAATTACAAATGAAGAAGTTCTTGGAAGAATCGGAGAAAGAAGAACCTTGTGGAAGAGTCTGAAGAAGAGAAGAGGTCAGATGATGGGGCACACACTGAGACATGGGGGACTGCTTAGGGATATCTTGGAGGGGGAGGTGGGAAAGAAAAGGGGAAGGGGAAGAACCAGATTAGAATATTTCAACCAAATAATTGGGGATATGGGATGCCAGACATTTAGAGAGGTTAAACAGCTGGCGGGGGACAGAGTCGAGTGGAGACGGATTGTTGCATCAAACCAGTCTTAGGACTGTATACTCAATGATGATGATTTAAAGGGAAATCATAATAAAAAATTAATTAAATAACATCTTTTAGAGACAGTCTTCTATATATGTTCAAATTGAAGAAAAGTGTCTAAACTGATCTCTGACGTCATGCCATTGTTTCTGATTTTCTATAAGCTATATGTATATGGTATATATTCAAAACAAAAAATAATAAAGACATTCAAAATTTTTAATTAAGCTATTGATTAAAATAATTATCAATTTCATATTTTGCACATTCTGAATTCTATTAGCCCAGGAAGAAATGTAAGCTGGTGGTTGATATTTAAGGTAGATCTTTCGCGATAATCCAACACAAATTTTTTTAGCCTCGTAACTCTATACATATGAAGGCTGCTAAAATTTTAGGTTATGTTTTTTAACGTGACTGTACTTCTCACATTACTATATAATTTCGTTTGTTCTTCAGGTAAATAAAATTCGAGTTTCATCTATAAAGAGAAATCGAAATTTTAGGTCCTTTATCTCTTGTAGTAATTTAGATATTATTTAGATTCAATATAGTAATTTAGATATAATAAATAAATTAACAATATAAACAATTATAATAATATATTTATCATTCATCTTGTATTGTCAAATTGTTGTCTTCCTATTGGTCGGCGTTGTGGCGGGGATTTCAATCTGTTGTTGTGGCTGCGTTGTGGCGCAGATTTCAATCTTACAACTATATTCAAATTTATGAGTGGATCGTTTCCAAGCCATTGATATTATATTCCTCCACTAAAAATAATCGCCCAAATATGTTTTTTTTTTATTTTTTTAAGTTACTCCGAATAAATTATTCTAAAAAATATTAGTTTTTCATCAAGATGGTGAAAGTCCTTCAATGAAAAAAAAAAATAAAATAATGATCATTTTCCCACCCTTTCCCAATCTACCAAATGTAAAAAATTTCATTTTTAACTGGAATTATTTCATGTTTGGTGTGGTGAATCGTCTTCAAATTTTAACAGTGTGTGTACTATGCTTTTAATGACTTATATTCCAAGTTTCAAAGACTTCTTGAATTTTTGCATTTGTGAAAGAACTACCTTAATAGACATTCTGTTCAAATATTCACATTTAGGGATAGTAGTATGTCGGTTGGTAAACTCTTTTTAAACGTTGACATAGGGTAAAATCTTATAATTCACCTGGTGGCGGCGGGATGGTCAATCAGATGACAGGCACTTTCATCTGATTGGCCATCCCACCCGGCAGAAGGTGAATTCTAAGGTTTTACCCTTTGCCAACGTTTAAAAAGAGTTTACCAACCGACATACAACTAGCCCTTAGACTGCAAATTTAAACAACCGTTGGTAGGTAACCAGATGTTAATAGTAAAAAAATGTTTTTAGACATGAATATAATACTAGAAATGTTTATTTATCAAATAATTAAAACCTAATACATATATCTAGTATCCTTAGGATAAAATATAGCTATATCCATAATATATTATTTTTATTAATTCATATTTTTATCTATTTTACCTATGAATAATAGTTTAGAAGATATTTGAGAGGAAAATTGTCCAATACAATGATGAATGCGTGAAATAATTATATGAGTTTAATTATTATTTTAAAAAATAAGAAATATTGAGGACATATTAGTTTTTCGGTCAAAATTAATACCTTAATTGTTTATCTCGTATCCTTTATTAGATCATCTTCAGGGCTTGTTCTGTAGAAAAAATTATAATTGCAAAGATGCATCCCTGCAATAATTGTTTTAATTTATGGATCGGATTCTTATGCTCCAGTCACAAATTTAAACAACAAAATTCAATTCCATTTCGAAAAAATTTCAGTTATTCTGTTTTTTACCCGGGTTAGCCTACCCTACCTTATATATTAGTCAAATTACATTCCAAGCTGCAGATTAAAGTAAAACCATGTCAAAATAGATGAGAATATTTACCTTAAAAACGACTATGGATTCGTGAATAACATCATAAAATAGCACAATGTAAATTTTGAATTCTTAGGGCCAGTGTATGTCGGCTGGTAAACTCTTTTTAACGTTAGCAAAGGGTAAAACCTTAAAATTCACCTTGTGTCAGGTGGGATGGACAATCAGATGACAGGCACTTTCATCTGATTGGCCATCCCACCCGGCACAAGGTGAATTCTAAGGTTTTACGCTTTGTCAACGTTTAAAAAGAGTTTACCAACTCGATCATACAACTGGCCCTTATGTGGTCCCTAAGAAAATTTGAAATTCGACATATTTTTTTAATGAATTCAGTCAATGTATTCTCAAGATGAACAATTTTAAGTACGACCAATTTATTTTCTATTTTAATAATTATCATGTAACCCTGAAAGCTATTTATATATGACGTAGTGAATCTGTAATTCCAGCTTGACGCCACACATGTCAACTCCCTCTATTTCTATCTAAATATTAAACAGATTTAAACTTGACCTTGCACCGTTTTTGTTTTTAATCCTCTTTATTGATAATTATTATTAAAAGTTATTCAATTCTTTAAAAGTGTTCAATATTTTTAGCGAAATTATCTATTGGGAGAAGCACTTATGCCAGCGTTATTTAACAATTTAAAATACTTCAATTATAAATTTAATTGATAAATATAATAATTACGAAAGTACTTATCTAAGAAAATCCACTATTGATAATTACGAATGTGAGAGTAGTTTTTTAATTTTTTAGTTTTCACATGGCTCTAGTAATCACTAGAGGCTAGAACTATTTCGATAAAAAAATTGATCGAAATCACGGTGTTTCGGTCTACAATATGTAGAACCTTATATTATAAGTATACCCTGAACATCAAATTTATTCAATTTATATTTAAGAGATATTAATTATTTTGTCAAAATGTCTGTTAGTGACTGGGTTAGTGTGTGTTTTACCAAATTTTGTGTACGCTCGGGCTCAAAAACCAATCAAGGTATCAAAACTAAATTTTATATTTAAATATTTCCTATTCAGATTAAGAGCTGATTAGATTTTCGTTTGGGATCAAATTTTGCATTGTTAGCCTTTAAGACCTTAGGAAACTATTAATAGAAAAATAAGTTTCCTAAATTGGTAGGTGTATGGTTAAGATGAGATGGCCAGATAACATTTTTTTTACTCATCATTATTCGAATGATTTTATTGTCATGATGAAAGAAGGCTAAAAACTAGGGATGAACCTCGATTGGAATTAGGTGTACACGTCTTTGGAATTATGTGGAATTATTTTGGAATTCATTAGATAATGTCCCTTCATCAATTGTCTTCTACTTGGAAATGAAAGTGGAAGTAAGTGTAAACGATATTAGGTCGCGGTTCACCCCTCTGTTAAAAACATACGAACAAGTGATTTTCAATTTTTAATTTCTTAAATTAATTTATTTTAAAATCCAGTAATATCTATAGTTTATTATAAATGATTATATTTTAAAATTAATTAACAAATGGACCTTATCATAATATTTAAATTAAAAAAATAGACATTAATAGTTTATTATATTTAAATACTACTGCTCTAACCCTGGGGTACCCATCTACCCCCCAAGCTTCATTACCCTTCCCCCCTCCCAGTTTCATGAAAAGTAACCCACCCCCCATGTTATTCATTTCTGAAGAATTAGAAGAGCTTTTTATTACCTTGAAAACCTAATCTTGGAAAAAGTATTCACTTTTTCTTCTAGCTTTGTTTAGATTTTACTAGTTTCTTAATCAATTCATTAAAATATAATTTTGTTTTAAATTTTATCAAATTTAAATCCGGATAAATTTTTCAGCAAAAAGTTTTGTTATGAGGAAAAATTAAAAAAATTATATATTTTCATTAAAAAAAATGCCTAACCACTCATAAAATTGTTTCACCTTAATTTGAAATCATCTAGACATAATAATGGGTCATTAAAAAGAATATTTAAAATAAATTATCGATCAAATTGGCTTAGTTAACTTTTTTTGATCTTCACATTTTATCCCTGACATACTTAGGTAAATTTCAACATTTATATCCAATCGGAAAATAATTGTTAAAATTAAAAAAAAGAGAGAACAAAAAATTAATTATAAAAATGGATTGCTCACTTGAATAAATACCACATTGACATGTAGCTTTATTTTTTATTATACATTTCAATATAATTGTAATTTTTTTAAAATAAAATATAAAAATAATAAAAATAAAATAAATCAATTGAAATTGAGGCGAGTCATGAATAATAATAATATTCTGATCTGCCAATCGCAGAAACTAAATTTTCAAAGTCCATTTACTAAAAATCATAAATTTCATTTGGAATCTAGTTTTATTCTCTTGCAAAGCTCTCAAAGAGCGAAAAAATTTTCAATTAATATTTATGTCTAGCATTTTTAGTTTTCAAGAAATTAGCGAAAATAAACTTTGCAAATACTTTTTAAACTTTTTCAATTAATACTCGGAAACTACTATAAAAACTACATCAAAACTCAAAATTGATTTGGCACTAACTAATTTGAAAAAGATTTCTCTTTTATAATATAGAAGTTTCTATTGAGCGTGGAACTAAAAGATTTGAATTTATTTATAAATTACGAGCCCCGTCATCATCTCAATTGGCCCACCAATATTTTTTCTTTTTAAATAAAATTATGCTAATTCACGGCAAATTTAATTTAAATATTTATTTTATTATCATTTGGAACAACATTTTAAAACATTTTATTGTAACATTTAACTTAAAATTATTTTTTAATTGTTAAAAACATATTTTTATATAAAAAATAGTTCTTTGCTTTTCACGATATTTTTTTTTAAGAATCTTTGAATATGTGAAATAATCAAGTAGGCTTTGCCTTTTTCCAACAAAAGAAGGATTGTTTTGTTTATTATTAGTAAAAATGACTTGTGGAAAGGTTGTTGATGAAAAAATTCGCTCAATTATTATCAATTTATTTAAAAAGGGAAAATCAAACGCGGAAATTGGCGATCTAGTTAATTTATCAAAGTTTACTGTCAGAAATATTATTCGAGTTTATAAAACAACGGGTACAATAGCTACAAAACCTCGGTATGCGTCGAAATCCAAAATATCAGATGCTGATAGACGGGCATTGAAGAAGATTATTAGAAAAAACAGGCGTTCGAACTATGGTGAATTATCTGTTCTTTGGAGCGATGCTGTGGGGCGAAGTGTTTCAAAATCCACGTGCCATAGAGAAGCCCTTAAGTTAGGTTTTAAAACTTACAAGGTAATTTTATTGCAACTTATTCCAATTTTTTTTTTTTTTTGTAATTTTACTAATTTTTTTTAGGCGAAAGAAAAGTCACTCTTGACATTAAAACAAAAGAAAAACCGGCTTAAATGGGCTAAAAGTCACATTAATTGGACGAGTGATGAATGGAATAGTGTCTATTGGAGTGATGAGTCTCGTTTTGAAGTTTGTGTTGGGGACAATCGAAGCAGAGTTATTCGTCAGAAAAATGAAGCTTTCAATTCAGATTGTTTAAAAAAGAAAGTAAAATTTCCTGCTTCAGTTATGGTATGGGGTTCAATGTCTGCTAGAGGTGTTGGAAAACTTCACTTCATTGATGGAATTGTAAACACCAATAAATATTTAGAGATTTTAAAAAAATCCTTACTTCCAACAATGGGAGATGTGCATTTCAGAATAATAATAATTTTTTGTTCCAACAAGACGCCTGCCATACATCAAGAAAATCTTTAAAATGGCTTTCTGATCATAATGTTCCACTTTTGGAGTGGGTGGCAAACAGTCCCGACTTGTCCCCAATAGAAACTCTTTGGCACACAATGAAAAAGCTATTACGAATACAACCAGCTAGAAACGTAGTCGAATTAAAACACAAACTTCAAAATATTTGGGATACTTTCACTCAAGATGAGTGTCAAAACTTAATAAATACGTTGCCCAAAAGAATTCAAGCCGTAATTAAAAATAAAGGCGACGTCACACAGTGGTAAAGGTTTATTTTGTATGTTTTCCTTGTTTTTAACAATTAAAAAATAATTTTAAGTTAAATGTTACAATAAAATGTTTTAAATTGTTTAAAATGTTGTTCCAAATGATAATAAAAATAAATATTTAAATTAAATTTACCGTGAATTAGCATAATTTTATTTAAAAAGAAAAAATATTAGTGGGCCAATTGAGATGGGACGGGGCTCGTATATATGTTTATTTGCATCAAGCAGATGACAACCTCATTGATTTCTCTTTACATTTAAATTTATTTTCTACCATCACTTTTCATGACATCAAGTGACTATTCTAAGAAATTTCGAACACAGTAACCATTTGATCTAACTAAAAAGGAAATTGAATAAGCGACCGACTTAAGTGGAGGCGTTTAGCATTTAGCAGCAGCCCTTGAATTAAAAACTAATAAATTATCTAATAGATGGAACAATCATTTATCATGAATTTGTCAATACATTTTAATCAAGAAGAGGAAAAATTGAACAGCACCAGTATTATTAATGGAGTAGTAATTTTCACTCTTTTAGCCAAGGGAGAATAGAGAGGGGCTGAGGGTGGTTATTGATAAGAAACATCTGTTATCGAGTGCTCGCTCGGTTTCTTTAAATGAACTTTCAATTGGTCCAGCCCATTTACTCCTCCACCATCTAATCTTAAGTTTCCTTGAACGCATGAAACAACAGAGAAGTGGATCCTTCCCAACAAATGTAACTATTTTCTTCCAAGTTTTCTCGATTGGAAAGAATTTGAATTAAAATATTTGATACATGAAATAAACACCAATTCTTTTTTATAAAACAACCTCAAAACGTTTATTAGAAATCCAAACGTTTCGGGAGAAATTCTCCCTTTAACAATGGAATTTGCAAAAATAGTTTCTTTAAGGAAATCCTTTCGGTCCAGTTGAGTCAAAAGAAGTGTAGTATCTAATATTTAATAAAATAAGTTAAAATACAAATGAAAACTAATAGAATTAAAATATAAATAGTATGAGAGCCGTAAGTGTTTGATATAAAAACAATTATAAAAAAAATAATTAAATAGAAAAGTTAGTTTGGTTTATTCAAATCAGCTGATAATAAGTCTTGTATGATTTGGCAATGCGTTGTATTAATAATGTTTGTCTTTATATCCAAACACAGCATTTATGTGATTTATGTAAATTCGTCGGTCAATGATATTTTATTGCAAAAAAAGAAACCTGCATGTTTCAAAAAGCTAATTTTAATTTTTTTTAACTTCATCTTAATCAACTGATAGTAGTATAATTCAAGAGAAAGTGTCAAGATCTTAATTTTCCATAAGACTCTGAGAAAATGTTTACATTTTAAAAAATTGTATTTTCAAAAATTTGCACGGTAATGTGTGATTGAAACTTCACCAAAGCATAGATAGAGACTAAAACTATTATAAATAAGCTGACGTGTTCTGATGTGGCCATCCACTTGACTTTACCATACAACCTGGCCCCTCACTTATATTTAATATTTAATAAAATTATTTATAATCATGTTTGGGAGGGGGGTTAGTTTTTGCATTTTTAGACTTCTGGAGCCCCACTGATTATGTATACAAAATTTGGTTGAGTTTGGTACAAGAGCCTAGATTTTCATTTTTTGACCATAACCCCCCCATTTTGGGCGGCTAGTTTTAGCATTTTTATTCTTCTGGGGTCCCACTTATTATGTTTAAAAAATTTGGATGAGTTTGGTACAAGGGCTTAGATTTTCATTTTTTGACCTTACACTCCCCCCCCCCCATTTTGGGCGGTTAGTTTTTGCATTTTTGGACTTCTGGGGCCCCACTGTTTATGCATACAAAATTTGGTTGAGTTCGCTCAAATAGACTAGCTTTTAATTTCCCCCCCCCCTCCGCCCTCTCTTAATTTTGGGTCGATATGCACCAAAATCTAATCAGCTCTTAATCTCAATGGACCAAAACTACATGTGAAATTTGGTTTCGATATTCACACTAGTTTTTGAGCTAGCTCGTCCACAAAAATTTGGTAACGCACAGACTAACAGACTAACAGACATTTTGATAAAACAATTAATATCTCAAAAAATATAATTTTTTCGATGTTTACTTACTAGAGCTTTTTGTAGAGCGAAATGCCCTGGTTTCGCTCAATTTTTTTAATCCAAATAGTTTCAGCCGTTTTTGAGATATTTTTGAAAAAAAGAAGGAAAAAAACCACTTTTTCATGCACGATTACAATACTTGACCATACCCTCCTTAATAAATGAATATAAAGTAACTACATACTTATAAACAAATGAATATTTTGTAAATAGATTATGAGATTGTCTTGGAGATGAAAATATCATGAAAAAAAATAAAAAATATTTTTTATTCAAGGTAATTTCATCTCCAAGACAATCTGTATCATAATCTATTTACAAAATATTTATTTGTTTATAGTGCTTTATATGGTATTTCCTTTTGATAAAGAAAGAATTTCTCCCAAAACGTTTGAATTTTTAATAAAAGTTTTGAGATTGTTTTATAAAAGAATTTGTATTTATTTTATACAAAAAAGAATCAATACATTAATTTCGATGTATACATCCATATTAGTTGGAAACTTCGTAGACTGTCAGTCAACTTTAGGCAAACCCCGATCCAAAAAGAGGAGTGTGTTTTGATTGAGTATGTCTGCTACAGATTCTTGAAAAAAGAAGAGATTTTAATAAGATTTTTCGTAAATAACGGGATATTTTGACAAAAATGTCTTGTATTTTTACACAAAAAACAGACTGACTGACGGAAAATATTTTTTTCCTATCTTTCATACCTAAATATAAATTAACAAAAAAAAGATTTAAAAGTGTAAAACTGACTTAAAATTCCAAAAAATCGACTCTTACGCCCCCGTGCCTTTAAGTAATATCAGAGAATAATAATATCTTATTATGATACAAAATTTTAATCTGACTCTAGCCATTGATACCCGAGTTCTGATATATTCAAGTTAAGCTATAAGTTCGTAGGTACGTATCTGGCTAAATCTCGTGGGTACATATCTGCCTAAATAACCATAAAATATGGCTTAGTTTTTTATTCTTGATTTTGATTGTGTTTGATAATTATAAATAAGATATTATTTTATGATTTTGAGAGCCCAGAAGTTTTTAAATTCTTAATTTAATTTTTATTATACTAGTAAAATAATGAGTTTTTTCTTAAGTTTTTTTTCTGGTTCGAGAAGTGGAGAAACTTTTACTTTATAATAATACCTTAACAATGTTTAATAATTTAGAATTATTTTAATATTATCTGTCTTGAATAGTAATTGGAGACTCGTAGAAGGTCCACACTGTTCCTTAAGCCAAGGTTTCCGTTTTGTATATAATTGTGGTTTGTGTGAAATTTGAGGTGTTTCGGAAAAATTTGGGGGGGGGGGGAGGAGGATCTCTAAGGGAATAATAATTCTTTTAATTTTAATTTTTTTTAAGAAAATTTTCAATTCTTTGTGGTATGTTTCTTTTGTTGTCAACTAATGTATTATTGTTTGTACTTGGTCCACACGCATACACTTGTATTATTTCGCTCTAAAAAAATATAATCTGTGAATCAACAGGTGCTGAAGAAGGACTGTTCCGTCCGAAACCTTTGCAGCGCAAACGTACACCATATTAAATACACATAAAAAAACTACACCAAATAGTTTTCTTCTAACCTAACATCTGTTATAAATTTTTCCGAAACACCTCAAATTTCACACAAACCACAATTCTCTATCTTGTGTCAAACTAAATTTGATTTTTTAATTGATCTAAGTCATCAGGACTTTAATCACAAAAGAGCAGGAAGTTATCGATTGAGAATTACTAAAAAGCCCTTTGTTATAAAATGTAAAGTTTTGAGGAAAAAACATCGTGGTCAGGGGTCTATTTAGCAGTGATCTAAAATATGCTGTTTTCTGTCAGCTTGAAGAACAAACCTTTTAGCACATAATCTCATATTAGGGGCCGTCCATAGATTACGTCACACAGTAAGGGGGGAGGGGATCTCAGATTTGTGACAAAATTAGACAGGGGGGCCCGGGGATCTTAAAAATTGTAACGTCACAAAAGTCAAATTAAAAAAATTAAAATTAAAATATATTAAATCCGATATGAAAGAATTCAGTTTGCCGATGGTAATAGATTCAAATTTACTAGAAAATCATAAGTTGGTGTCATCTATTAAATCCGATGGAATGGAATATTTTTAATTGTATGTCAGAAGGGTTGTTTTTCACCCACTCGGGAATCGAACCCGGGTGCCAGTGGCGGCAGTCCGGGCCATCTGGCTACGCTTTTACATATGTCAGAGAGGTTCGCATCCAGCAGGTGAGCCAGATGGCCCGAATTGCTGTTACTGGCACTCGGGTTCGATTCCAGAATGGGTGAAAAACAACCCCTCTGACATATAATTAAAAATATTCCATTCCATCGGATTTAATAGATGACATCATCTTATGATTTTCTATATTAAATCCCTTTAGTTGAATTTAATTTATAATTAATATTACCATTTCCGTCCATAATTTGTATTAATTTGAAAGTTTATAATAGGAAAATAAGAACAAGTTTTTATGTGTGACTTTTTTATTTATCAGCCAACGTTTCGTCGACTTTGCCGACTTCTTCAGGGCTTCTACAATTATAAGAACATTATTTATATATCAAGTTACAAAAATACAATTTCAATTCCAGAACAAACATGTATTAATAGTTTACCCACCAAATAGTCATGCCACAGATTCGTCTAAATTTTCTTGTTATCTTCGTTACCATTTGAAATTTGTGTTTCTGATGGTCTTCAAATGGTAACGAAGATAACAAGAAAATTTAGACGAATGTATGGCATGACTATTAGGTGGATAAACTATTAATACATGTTTGTTCTGGAATTGTAATTGTATTTTTGTAACTTGATATTAATAATGTTCTTATAATTGTAGAAGCCCTGAAGAAGTCGGCAAAGTCGACAAAACGTTGGCTGATAAATAAAAAGTCACACATAAAAACTTGTCCTTATTTTCCTATTATAAACTTTCAAATTTATATTTTTTTTTACAATTATCATAATTATAGGGTATAATAGTGATGGTGTGTCGTCACAATACTGGGGGGCTCAATGAAAATGTGCTAGAATGTCAGACAGGGGAAGAAGGTCTAAAAATCTTGAAATTCGTGTGACGTAATTTATGGACTGCCCATTATCTAAATGCAAGGATTTCGACAGTATAAAGTTATTTTTGCAAACCAGTGAGAAAAGTCATTTTAGGTTTAAATTTACGACTGAGCCAAATAATGTTTTTTAATGCTTAAAAAATTTTGAATTATTAAATTGTATCTACGCCTATTTGTCAATTGTATATCAAGACAGGAAATGAATATTTTGTTGTAGATGATGTCCGTATTTTTGGGCTGATCGTTATCAAGTACAGAAATCGTTGCGAGAATACACCAAAAAACACTTTTCGCAAAGAGAAATGAACATATTATTTTTTGTGTAAATTCTAAAAAACAGAAAAATCTCATTTTGAAAAATATAAAAAACAAAACAACATAAAAATTTATTCATACGTCTCTGTAATAAATATTTTCGTTGGCTTAGCGGGTTAGCCTGCCTAACGGGCATACCGAGTTAGTAATATTTAAAAGCCGAGTAAGGGAATAGTGTTTTTCATTTTTCATTTGCACGCTTTTCCAACAAACAACAAAGCCTTTGGCTTACCAATATACGTTTTTTTAAAAAATAGGTACATTCGCAAAGTTTCCATTAACGATAATTGCATTCAACAAAATCTATCTTGAAAGGAATTTAATTTACAATTCTATAAAAGCAACCTGATGTGGGTCAAAACACCTGCCTGTTTACTTTTCTCCTAAATAGTCAAAGATTAAACCACAAAGTTTTTTTTTCAATTCCTCACCAGAAAATTGCATTCCATTATTCGAAGGGAACTTTTAAATGAGATTAGATCGAATTCGATTACATCGTTGAGCTAAACGCTCCATAAATAATCAAAGGAAATTCAATCATTTATAAAAGGTATATTATGTATTATATAATGGGGAACAGCAAGAAAAAGAGAAGAGATGGCCCTTAAAAAAAAACTAAATTGTCTCTTTAGGCGTTTTATAAATAAATATTTTTCAATAGGCTTTTGGAATAAATTCGGTTATTAAAAATAACCAAAAGAAAAAGCAAAGAAACGAAGCAACAGGAGGAGTATTGACAAAAAATGAAAAAGAAAACAAAGATCCTTCGTAAAGTTTATTTTATCAATTGAGTAAATCGAACTAAATAAATACAAAAAATACAAGAAGGTTTTCGCCTTTAAATAAAAGTGTTAATCGGTACAACACACTTTACTTTTACTATTTATCTATTATAATTACAAATACCTATATAAATATGAAGTGATTAAAGATTGCTGAAATTTGGCACCCAAGCAAATTAATGCCTGAAGGTTAACCGAAAAGAAATTCGTAAAACTATTTTTGTTTTTTATTTCCATTATTAAATAATCAATATTGTTGTAAATTAATTAATAAAATAAAGGGAATGTAGTTTCACAGTGAAAGCCCTAAATGCTATTAAGGATGAAGCACATAACGATACATCTCGGCATTCACTGTGAAACTACACTCCTTTACTTTATTAATTAATATCATGTTTTACCTAAAACCTACACCGCTTTCGCTAAGTAAAATTGTTGTAAATAATATATATTAATAATTAACTGGAATAAATAAAAACCATTATTAATGATGTTTAATAATTAGGGCTCGGATTTAAAGGCACTAAACATCTTTAAAATAGGCAGGCAACTAAGCACTAGAAATAACAAATATAGGAACTTATTCAAAAGGTATTTTAAGAACAAAGAAGAACGTTAAAACAAAAGTAAAATATTGAGTAAGCGGTCTGTCAGTAATACCAACAATTTTTCATCATTATTTTCTGCAGGATTATCTATAGTATAATGCAAGTTCCCATTAAGAAAAGGACAATACATCATATTTTAAAAATGTGAAACAAGTGACCAAGAATCCTTAACTCATAGTAAATCAATATTTATTTACTCTTATCTTTATTAAAGATGTTTCACCTTGCACCAACACCACAATCTCTACTAATTATTACATAATATTTTTAGGAGATAAGGAAATTGAAACTTAATAATACTTTGTAAATTGTTCTAGCACTTGTTGAACTATTTGTTACTTTAAGTTCGGAACAAGCTATTAAATATAGTCCACCGAGGGGTGAACAGCGACCTAAAATCGTTTACACCTACTTCCACATCCACTTTCATTTCCAAGTAAGAAGACAATAGATGACAATAGATTATCTAATGAATTCCAAAGTAATTCCAAATAATTCCAAAGACGGTGTACAGCTAATTCCAATCACGGTTCACCCCTCGTGGTCCACTTTTCGATTTTGGGTGTCCTAGTTGACCCTGCCCCTGTCTGCCGACTCGATAAATAATTTTTTTGGAATATTTTCTTAATAATTCAAAAAAACTTTTAAATTTAGATAGTAAAAAATGGAAATTGCTAATTTTAGTTAAAATAGGCACTAAAAAGGGCATTTATAAATGAAATAGGCACTAACACCCAGAATAGGGGAAAATAGGCACTAACAAATGCCTCTTATTTTATTCGGAATATCATGAAACGCATAGATATCATATATTGGACTAAATTTTAAGCCATAAATAAAAAAAAAGGAAAATAGGGCGAAATCCGAGCCAAAATGAAATGCTATAAATTACAAAAATAAGAAATTGGAGAAGATAGTGAAAACTAATTCAAGACTTGGTCAATTCTCAGTGAGCTTTGACAATTTGAAAAAATTTTGTCAGCAATTGGTTTCATCTAGAAAACTGAAACTTGACACGAAATTTGCAGCTTTTATTGATAATAAATAAATTTTTGAGCCAATTTTCAGCCTATTAGCTACAATTGATTTTCTGATTTTTCTACATTTTTCAACCGAAAATTCTGAAGCTAGAAAGATAAATCGTTTCTTTGTTCTGAAAATCAAAACATTTGGAAAGCGTATCGGAATTCAGATAGGCAGACACACAAACATAGAAAGATTAAAAAATAGGAATTTTCCGATTCAAAAATTTCTATACACGAGAAATAGTTTTTAAGCATGATTTATTTTCCCTTTGATTAGATTTCGGGCTTAGTTGTACAAAACCAATTTAATAAAGAAAAAAATAATTCAGAAAATAAAAAAAATATCTGAGAGGTATTGAATGATTGCTGAAATTTGGCACACATGCTTGTATTAATAAATAGCACCTTTATACCAAGCTCAAGCTCAAAACGTCCACAGATAAGGAAATTGTCAAATGTGAGAAAAGAGTATAGTATGGCTGGTTAGCAAACTAAGCTCACCTAGTGGACAGAGTAAAAGGTAATTTAATTGTCCATTTGTGAGTTTAATTTGCTTACTATCCATGAAGCAGATGTATAGCCTAACCTCTAGACGAGGGTATTTACAAATGGCATTAAAGCGCATCTGAGCTCACCACATCCCTAAATCTAGTTAATGGAAAAATCCGATAATAAATGGTCTGAATGTTGCCACTCTGTTGGAGCCTATGGTTTTGAGCAAGAATTAACAATCGCTTTAAATTTGGTAAATATTTTTATACCCTCGAAATTCGGCATAATTAAATAGACCTAATCTATTTTTGCCTAACTTGCCTGAAATGTTCCAAATAATTGTTCAAAATTGGTAATTGTGGAAATACACTTGAAGCAATCTAGTTTGCTATTTTCTTGGCTTCTAGAAGGGCGTTAATTGAATGAAAATCCATTACATAATTTATTAGTAAACAAACATGCCATCAGTAGCCAAGACAACGGGTTTTCAATCTAAAGTATTGTGTTTACACGCATGAACACCAAACAAACTTAAACAACTATTCTCTTACATACAATTTCAATCGTGATTAAATTTAAACGAAAGTTTTAATCACTACTTTTTCAAGAATCTAACAAATTATTATTATTAGTAGTTGAGTCTGGACCCTTAGGATCACGCAAAGCCTCCTCAAGAGATCAAAATTCTTCCTTAACTCCGCAATGATACCATCTTCTTCAGACGTTTAATAATTAATTATAATTAACGTAACGTTAATCTAAAACCAATAAGATAATACATAGTATCTATGATCACAGTTTTGTCACGTCATCGAGATGAGCTGAATATAGAAAAGTTTAATAATTTATCAAGTTTCACTTTATAATAGACATTGACGAAAATCAGGGGGTGGTAGGGGGGCTTAGTTAGCATTGAGCTTTTGGAAGAATGAAAATTGTCTCCCTATTAACTTTCTGCCACCAGATGTCAGAAAAGCTGAATTTGCAATTCCATTACATGTAATTATTAATTCTATATACAACGAAAAGTTGTCACTTGTTATCACTTTTAAAAAACTATTTTAATAAAAAGAGAGAAAAACTCTAACAAAAATACTTGTTTAATAAACATGGAAAATGGTATTTTAAAAAATTTAGTTTACCTTTGTTTTCGTAAGTGAGTGCTCAAAATGTGTGCGTTCTCTTCCTCAAAAACCACTAAGAATATCAAAACAGTTTAACTTGAATTCTGCCTTAGTTAAAGTTTGGTTGATGAAATCGGTTGTTTGCAATAAACGCCTTAAAACCTTCCTGGTTTCTCTTGTTTTAACAAAAAATTTTTGAGATATTTCGAAAAGAAACTTAGCAAAAAGGCAATTTTTACCTCACGAATACAATTTTATATATTTATCTATTAGTTGAGTAAATAAAAGAAATATAAATTCCTTTATAAACAATCTCAAAATGTTTATTAGAAATCCAAACGTTTCTGAAGAAATTTTGTTTTATCTCTAGTTGATTTAATAAAAATTTTTAAGAAAAAAATAAAAACCGACTTCAAAAATTAAATGCAACAAATAAAATACACTAAAAGGTATAAAATAATTATTATCTTATTTAGTTACAACTAAACGACGAAATATTAACACGAAATTACTTTTTGAATTCGGTACCAAACAAACTATACCTATAAGCGAGCATATCCTCCAAACGTACTAAGTAAGATCCGTCGAGTGCGATTCATAAAAGGTATATGTTTGGCACCAACTTCAAAAAGTAATTTCATGTTAATATTTCGTCGTTTAGTTGTAACTAAATAAGATAATAATTATTTTATACCTTTTAGTGTATTTTATTTGTTGCATTTAATTTTTTGAAGTCGGTTTTTATTTTTTTCTTAAAAATTATTTTTATTTTTCTCTTTTTAGTGATGTTATTAATAGTGATCATATCATCAGAACTTGACCAAATTAATATGACACCATCCCTAAGACACCCCCTTTCGAATAAAAAAAGAACCATCGAAATCGGTTCATAAACAAAGAGGTTAGGTCTAAACAAACGTAATAAAAAAG
This sequence comes from Forficula auricularia, assembly GCA_024734495.1. Taxonomy (NCBI): domain Eukaryota; kingdom Metazoa; phylum Arthropoda; class Insecta; order Dermaptera; family Forficulidae; genus Forficula; species Forficula auricularia. The sequence goes on from JALMQS010000435.1 coordinate 277,024, forward strand.
ATCTAATACCTATGAAAAAAAATCGAAAAAATGGGACCAATCGCTGGGACTGGACCCAATGCAAAAAATTTTTTCAAAATCGGTTGACAATTGGCGGAGATATGAGGTAACATAGGCACAAAAAAAAAAAAAAAAAAAAAAAAAAAAATCAATCGAATAGAGAACCTCCTCCTTTTTTGAAGTCGGTTAAAAAGAGGAGCATTTCTTCTGAAAATAAATTTATTTGGGTATGACCTTGGATATAAAGCTTAGATGGAAGGAGCACGTTAAAAAAAATGGAGCTCAACATCAAGCTCAGAAAAATGTACGGGTTGCTTGGAAGAACATCGCAGCTAACAAAAGAAAATAAGCTACTAATCTACAAGCAGGTGTTAAAGCCAGTGTAGATGTATGGTATGGCATCCAGCTCTGGAGCTGTACAAGAAAAACCAACATTAAAACTATACAAACTTTCCAAAACAAGGTGCTAAGAAGCATAGTGGATGCTCCTTGGTTTATTCGAAATGACAATCTGCACAGAGTTTATTGAAGGTTGAGCTTGTCAGCGAGGTGGTGGCCAAGTATGCCAGCGAATCATGAGTCATACAAATCCAGTTATCCGTAGCATGATGGAGGAAACTCCATTCATGCTGCGGAGACTTAAAAGATTAAAGCCATCTGATTTGGTGACATAATGCAGAAATGATATTGAATGTGTTCGACACAAGAAAAAATTTAATCTTGGGTTAAGCCATTGGACTTTACCCTTACACCCGAGATATTAATCAGCAAAGATAAGTTGCTAGATGAGCGTTGCTCAGTTGTAACATTCAGGAGGTGTTTTTAGTGGGTTCGACCCCCACACTACTAGGGCCTAGAACTCTAGTGCCTGTTTGGAGGTTTTCACCGACCCTACAAAAAAAATTCTTGTGAAACGTTTAGATTTCTAATAAACGTTTTGAGATTGTTTTATAAAAGAATGTGTATTTATTTTATACAAAAAACAATCAATAAACTCTTTCAAAAATAAAATTATATAAATATACGAGAGGGGTCGGGGATCTGTGGTAAAATCCCGAGATCTCTGCTTAACTTACTCCAAACATTTTAAAAATAATTTCCTCATCATTTACCTAAGATAATTGGATTTTTGAGCCACAGTCAATTTCAAGAAGATTCAAATTTATATTTTAGCAAATTTTAATCCCAAAAGAATAGGATAATAAATAACAGAAGACATTTGAAAGATAAACTAAAATATGTCTAAAAAATGAGTTAATGATTATTAAGAATATATATATATATATGGAGCATGAAAGATTAGATGTATCTTTAATTATGATGATTATAGTAGATTTACTTGATTAATCATTCCATGAGATTAAAGAATTATTTAACAAATGTAGTACAGGGCGGTTTAACATTACATTTATGAACACACAAACACAAATAAACGTTTGCCATATGTATTCAGATGTATTAAATTTAATTAATAGGCCAGATCTCTCTCTCAGGCTATTAACTGACTCTTACTAATGGTATGAAATAGTTTTAGATTAAAGTATATTGTGTGAGTGTGTATGTAGGAGTGAGGGATTAATATGAAGCTGGTTTAAATGATTGATAGATGACAAGAGAAAAATGCTAGCGTGTTTAGTCTTAAATATCGAACCCCATTTAAAATTAAAAGAAAATTTTTTATTAGCATTTCATTAATTACATGAAAGAAAATTATTTTTTAAAAATTAACCAAAACAAAAGTCCCATTAGGGTGATCTAAACTCATGATCATTATACATCTTTTCAAACAAATTTATTAAAGAGAAATCAATGCCGTTGACTTCTACTTGATTAAAATAAACATATACACATATATAACGAATATAAATATGTATATATACAGGGTGGGGCATAAGTCGCGCAACCCAAAGTTCAAATACCTAGCAAAAAATAAAAAAATATATTTATGGGATTCGGAATAGCTAGAGCAGAAACCCTGATCCGACTTCTTCGAAATGAAAGTTGGCGGTATTCGCCAGTACAGCCGGTTCGTTTTCTGTAACGCTTTATGACACTACTCCAGAACAAGACAGGTCTAGCTCAAAAAAAGCGATTTTTCAGGAGAGCCGATTAAAGTTTCTTCTTTTACCTTCCTTTGATATCCGTTGCCTGCATTATCCGATTGTTGAAATTTTGCACGAATCATCACAATAATAGAACTCCCCTATAGATTTCCAGATCCCCCTCTCTATACTATTATTATTTTTTATTATTAATTTATGGGCAAAACTCCAAGATGTTCCTTTCTTGCACCGAAATATTTATGAATAGGTGATTATTGTGTGATAAACCAAGTAACTTTTTCATATCATTTTCTAGTGGAAAACTGAACTATTGTGACAATGGCTCTTTCTTGAGAGAATAATCTACTGGGAAATAAGTTAATTTACCGTTCAAAATAGAGCCATTATCATAATAGTTCAGTTTCGCACTAGAGAATGAAATGAAAAAGTTACTTACTGTTGGTTTATCACACAATAATCCACTATTGCACAATAGAAACGCACCGTCTCCCATGTGTGAGTGAGATAATTCACTCTTGCACGACCCTTCCTCCACAAATCCAAGAGTTGTACCCGCGCTCTATCTTGGGGTGATCCACTAAGTTGTTTAAGAAACGGTCTTGCACAGAGATAGTAGAGCCAATTTTAAGATAATTCGTGCAAAAAAGTCAAAATCCCATTTTTTTTGAGTTAGACCAGTCTTGTTCTGGAGTAGCGATGTGTTGAAAGTTGGGAATTCACAAATGCCCAAAATTCACCAAATTTTCGTTGTCCGTGTTTATTGTCCAGAAAATCTTACCGCAAAGTTCAAAATAAATTTCAAACCGAATTTCCGGGTGTAATGGTTCCAAACAAGTCTCAACAATAAAGCGTCTGGTGGATAAATTCAATGAAGTGGGGTATGTGGCCGATGTTGATAAAAGTCTTCAGAAATATGGTTAATCATACAAAGCGCTGTCGCCGAGAAAGAGGGGGCATTTTCAATATTTATTCTAACTTTTAGATGTTTTTTTATGAGTACTTTTTGTACTTTTTTACTGTTTTGAGTCAAATAATTTTTTTTTGTTTTTAAATTTTTGACGAACTCAGTTGCGCGACTTATGCCCCACTCTGTATAATTTATTTGTTAGAGGCTATAGTTTCGAAGGTTTGACCTTCATCATCAGTCTTTTTAATTATAAATATTTGATCTGTTTTTACTTTCACATTTATATTCATAGAATATAATGGGAGAGTATTGCGATGCCCTGTCTGGGTCCTGACTCTTTGAGAGCTTGTATCTCAGAGATGAAAAAAGTTAATTTAATTTTGTAACTTCTAGGTGGAAGGAATCGATGCCCTTAATAGTTGGAAAACGGATTTAGGACAAAAAACCGGAAATTGTGATCTCCAGAGGCCAAAAAGGGGCCAAAAATCCATTGGTCAGTGCGTATGTATGTATGTGTACGGTCCCCTGCGTAAGTCTCAGAGCTACGAAATTCGTGTCATGACACTTGATAAATACACTAATTTTTAAAAAAATCATTAGAGCCGTTTTTGAGAAAATAAAAAAAAAACGAAAAATCTTTCATTTAAATGTCCTCTTCCGGTCTTCCGATTTCAATTGACTGATTTATTGTGCCACGCAGAGGGGGGCAGCCCTTTACAAAAAGAAAACAGATTTTTTTTACATATCAGAGTGCAACTTCTCATCAGCCGTCCAAATAATAATGCCAGATGTTGTGGCTATTTATGATTAAAGTACATATACGGGCGACTATGACACAAATCTAGAACCGAGGCCAGAGTGTTGGGAGCGCAAAAAGCGCCCCACAACTGTGCAAAGCTATCAATAAAGAAATAAATAAATATTACAATCAAAAAAACAAAACAAAAAAATATCTATAAATAAAATTTAACATTAAATGCTAAGAAATCATTAAAATTAGTTTAAAATGGACTGGCCACTGCAGAAAGGTCATTTGTCGAAGATGGCCAGCCCAGCAATGCACATAAATCTAAAGTTATATTTGTATTCAATTAAGGCCGGGCCCCGTCCTGAAAGTCCGCCTCATAAAACTGGAAAAGTTAAAAAGGGAACCTAGCATCGCCCTGAGTGTCATTTTGTTTAATGTAGTTTTGGGGACACCCAGGGCGCGCAGGTCCCTGAAGGACCGGGGACACCACACCCCCTTCCACGATATTGTCGCCGCCAAAACGGTGACAGCACCGGCGGCGACTCCGAACCTCTCCGCGATATTCCCGACCAGACTGGAGTTGCAACTATAATAATTAATTTTGTTCTTGTTGGCAACTCCAGTCCGGCGAGCGCGGAAAAGCGAAAAGCTTGATGTACTCCTTCTAGCCTATATCAAGCTTAAGCTTCGAATTCCGTATCTGTGAGACTTATGGTTGCAAAACGCAGGGAGGGTAAATTCTTACGTACGTAAACATCAACTTCCGGTTTTTCTATTTTAGCCTAAATATTGTTATACTTCTTGTAGCCTCTAGATAGCTTAAGTTTCAAATTTCAAGGCTCTTCGACTTTCCTTAGACGAGATATGAACGATTAAAATATTTATTTTACGACACTCCTAATTTACAACCCTTTCCTCTAATTCAATCGTAATAAAAAAGAATTAGAGGACGCCCTGAATGGAATTAACCAAATCCTAATAGAAGAAATCAAAATGAAAAATAAACAAGAATAAAACCAAGGTCCTAGTATGTACAAAAAAAGAACAAACGAGACAGGAATGCATCAAAATTAACCAAGAAAAACCTAGAAGGAGTTAAGGAATTCCGCTACCTAGGAAGTAAAATATCATGGGATGGGAGGAGCGAAAACGAAATTAAATCAAGAATTGCCCAAGCAAAAATGGGGTTTAATTCAAAACAAAAACTACTATGCTCCTCCTCAATCAGCTTAGAAAACAGGAAGATGCTATTGAAGACATATGTATGGAGCATAGCCATGTACGGGTGTGAAACCTGGACAATTAGAGAAGCGGAGAGAAAGAGATTAGAGGCTTTCGAAATGTGGTGCTACAGAAGAATGATGAATATCAAATGGATGGATAAAATTACCAATGAAGAAGTTCTTGGAAGAATCGGAGAAAGAAGAACCTTGTAGAAGAGTCTGAAGAAGAGAAGAGGTCAGATGATGGGGCACACACTGAGACATGGGGGACTGCTTAGGGATATCTTGAGGGGGAAGTGGGAAAGAAAAGGGGAAGGGGAAGACCCAGATTAGAATATTTCAAACAAATAATTGGGGATATGGGATGCCAGACATTTAAAGAGGTCAAACAGCTGGCGGGGGACAGAGTCGAGTAGAGACGGATTGTTGCATCAAACCAGTCTTAGGACTGTATACTCGATGATGATGATGATTAAAAATTTGGCATAGCTATTAACTCATGACACTTGATAAATACACTAATTTTTAAAAAAATCGTTAGAGCAGTTTTTGAGAAAATCAAAAAAAACGAAATAAAGGAAGGGGTGTAAATTAGTAGTGTCGCGATGACTTCAAATAAATGAAAATGTGAAAGTCGTGTGGTCAACACACCAGTTGATTTCTCTTGGGTTCAATTACCTGATGATATTAGTTATATGACCAGCTCGCTATTCCAATACTACCCTCCATCTAATGGGTAGTTAGGTAGTTCAACCCTTGAGAAATAACAGAAAGACAGATGATGAGTGAGTGGCCTGACATAATAAATCAACTAATATTCAAACGATCACAAATCCAAAAGTTGAAAATTATTTTTCTTTACCCAGGGCTCAAACACAACGAAGCCATTTATAATTGTCTTTCGATGTTGCCTCGTTGTAATTGCGCTCCGGGGTAAAGAAAAAATAATTTTCAACATTTGGGTTTGTGATCGATTGGGAAGTCGTTTGAATATTAATTTAATTAACATTAATATAGGATTTCTTTTCTCCGTCTCCGTGTAAATTTGTGCAAGGATGAAAATTGAATTTTCGAAAGGTGCAGAATAAAATGATAACTTATTTTCATTATATTTTTTTGAAGAAAAAAAATCTACTCATAAATTTATCGTCGTCTAAGCTCTAAGCGAGGAAAAAGGGATTTTGGCTTCGAGATTTTTATGATTAAAATATTTTAGTATTATATCTAGCTCAGTGAAAACTTGCGCGAGAAAGTCTGTTTGTGCCTGAGTGTGTCCTATTAAATTAAATAAAATTAATTAAAGCATTTTAAACGCTAGTATTTATATAGTTTTAGAAATTTCAATATAAATGGAAAAATGAAATTTTTTTTGCATGTGTATAATAAATAAAATATTCGTTATAAAAGACATTTACATGTAAATACGACGGGGTTAGATTATATTTAATTTAAAAATTTAATAGAATCTAACTTAGTGGGGGAAAAATCTTGCTGTTAATAATATTTCATGGAAAATAGAAAATGAGATTAATCAAGTGCAAGTATTACTCTCGTTATTTTATTTATAAACTAATTTCTCTCGTGTTTTATTGTTGTTGGAGTTGTTTTCTGTTTTTGTTATGTACATTTAATACTCGCATTTCTCCACTATACATTAACTTATCACTAATAAATCAATACTTTCACATGCAGATTTTTAAAAAGGGCACCGATTATTATTATTTATGAGTATTTTGTTATTATTAAACATGAAAAACAAAACATCATCAGTTATTAACATAAATAATTGTCTTTGTGTGAACATTTTTCATTCAAGTTAAAAATTCTATTTTTATAATATCCTACAACTCTAAAAAACACAATACTTGTGCCGTTACAATGTTTTAACGTCTGTAAAAGGTTCAAGATACTTTTAACTTTTACTTACTTTTTATTACAAATGTTTCGCCTTGAACCGACATCTAACTCTTTAAACATTATTGTTTTAACGTCTCGAAGAGTATTGTAACTGTTAAAACTTAAAATTATTTGCATTTATTTTATCCGAAATAAAAAAAACTTTTGTAAATTTTAATCGAAATTTTATTTTTAGAAGGATAGAATTTTTTGTGGGGTCGAAAATGAAAAATAACTTTTTATCCTGAGAGTATCCTTGATTATAAAAAGAGGCCATTTAAGTAGAATTTAAAATGAAGGCGTGGAGCCCACTACCTACCCATTTTCTGGCGAATTTCATACCTGGATTTATATCGGAATATTTGTCAAACATAAAGGTTATTAGCTAAGAAACAACAAAAAACCTTTAACCCTCTTAACTTGAAATTTCCAAAAAAATCTTATGATTTCGTTACCCTGCTCATGAACTGTTCAAAATTGCCACAATTTTTCACTAGTCAAATGAGTAACTCCACCATCGCACCCGGCCCCTATGGGCGGCTTTTACAACGTCACCCCCCACCACCTTTTTTGCTCTCGAGACCCTGGCTACCACTCCCACTCATTCTTATTCATACATCCACCACAGGGTAAACATCTCTTAGAATTACTCTATGTGTGTTATTCGCTAGTTGTATGGGCCTAAAAGGTTCTTCAATAAATGTGTTTTAATCGTCCGCTCGCTTGACGAAGTAACTCCTTTGCCCTAATCAGCGGCAAAGCTTCTATTCTGGGCAACAAGTCCAAAAACCACTCAAGATTTTCTTCACTATCGCTAAGCCGCGCTTAGCAAAATATATGTTTTTTGGCACCCGATCGCTTGGTGACCAACAAAACCTATACCCTCCTTTGCCCTAACAAAGCGGCAAGAAACCAACCCTTTTCTTTCTGAACAAATTCAGAAAGGGCATTATTGGCGCTCTATATCTTGAGCAGCGCCCACAGCCCCCACACGGCGCATTCAATTTTGCGCATAGAATCTAGGAACGGGAGCCAGGCTCCAAATGGCCTGTACCTTTCCCAAACACTCTCCTTGATCACATCAATCTACACCACTCCACAAATCTAAAACCTTCCCCTTTGTTGATTACTCAATAAATTTTATATAAACGTTAAATTGTTTACCTATTTATTTCATACTCCTTTGAAGAGAACTACCCTTGTCTTCCCTCCATTTTTTCTTTACAGGATATCATATATTATAGCATTAATTAACTAGATAATCAGAACAGCCCCTATCGAAACATTTCTTTTATTATAAAGTAAAAAACAGCTTCCTTGAGGACTTACAACCCTCATAACAAAAAGGAGCGATACTTTCAATCATTACATAAAAAATATTGATTGTGATAACGAAAATATTTTGTGAGATACTCTCAAATTTCTTATCGATACAAAAAATTATAATGTTTTAGGTATTTATTTTATCTTCATGTCCACTGAGAAATTCATATTATTTCTCTTTCTTCTCTAGAGAGATATGTAAAGGAAATAAGAGTAATAATATGTATATATTTATAATTAATGAATAAGATAAACATTTCACCAAAGAAAGCAAACAGACCACATGTTCTCTTTACAGTACAAAACCCTGTCTCTCTCATACTTTTGTTAAAAAATCACATCCAGAGTTCTATTAATTCGATATGAAATTACGTTACATTTAAATTTATCTTCCTATAAAGCTAATTTTTAAAAAACTTAAATATATGGGAAAAATATCGTGAAAATTTAAAAAAAGATAGTTTGTAAGAATTTGTATAATAATTATACCGTAATTTTTAAAAAGACGACGTTTCAGTTCGCAATTCAGGACTACATAACAGCAAAATACATACATAAAATTAACAAATCTAATGGACCTTGGTACAGGAGGATAACGGGAGAATGAAAGGTTAATAAATTTTTTAGTCAAAAGGTTCAAAAGTAAGACTGTGTATTTCTCGTTAAGTCTTATTTGCGACCTCTATAACCAAGCTTCCCATCAAGCTACTAATATGAAAAATAAATATGTTAAAATTTATTTTCTTTTAACCCTATGAAAATTTCAAGCTTTAGAAACAGAAAGAGATTCCAGAAAATAGTATTCACTCACTTAATGACAATCAAAAGGTATAGGGTTCTCCAATAGTCGTGTGAATTTCAAATTTGACAAAGGTATATGAGAGCTTAAATTACATGAAAAGGCTAAAATTTGAAAACACCCTTCAAGAGTGAAAATTACAAATTCCCGAGAGGTGAACCGTGACCAAAAATCGTGTACACCTACTTCCACTTCCTCTTTCATTTCCAAGTAGAAGACAATAGATGAAGGGGCATTATCTAATGAATTCCAAAATAATTCCACTTAATTCCAAAAACGATGTAACACCTAATTCCAATCGCGGTTCACTCTCAAATTCCAAAGTTCCACGTTGCTCTTCTATTATTAAGGCTTAAGAACCTATATGAATGTTCATTATTATACAACTTTGCAAAAAGTATTTCACCTTAAACATGTCTCACAAAGAGAAACAAAGAGGTTGTCCTCTGCTTGATGCAAATAAACATACACACATATATATCGAGATGATATATCTGTATATATATATTATTTATTTGTTTGAGACTATAGTTTCGAAGACTTGGTCTTCATCATCAGTCTTTCTTCAATTATAAATGTTTTTCATGGAGTCAATATCCATATGATATTGACTCCATGAAAAACATTTATAATTGAAGAAAACTGATGATGAAGACCAAGTCTTCGAAACTATAGTCTCAAACAAATAAATAATATTTATACAGATATATCATCTCGATATTTATGTGTGTATGTTTATTTGCATCAAGCAGAGGACAACCTCTTTGTTTCTCTTCGTGAATCAACAACTCTGCTACTCTCGGCAAAACAAAAACTTTTCAATTAAACATGTCTATTGAAAAATAAGCAAATGTTCTCTTTCTATTACTTTTCTTTCTTCCACCAAAATATAGAAGAAATTTAAACGGTAAAAGTTTCTTGCAAATCCGAAAATCAAAAATGAAATTCATCCCCTCATACAGCTTCCATACTCATTCCATTTTTTTTATTTTTAGTTTAAAATTTTAATATTTGAAGACCCCCCCCCCTTTGACATTTTCTTTGATTTGATACCTATCATAATTAAGAGAGAAAAACAAACAAACATTATTATTTTTTCCCACGTTTTATATACAGTACCTGGAGCCACCGAGCGATGCACGGTAACCCCTGACATCCACCACTACACCCCCACTCCGCCCCACCCCACCTCAATCGCGCCTCACACCCCCGGATCCCCCACAACTGCACCCCACCTCCTGCACCTCTCACATCCACCCCACCCCCAACCCAGTTTTTGCATTTCTAGCTTTCTTCTAATGGTCTACATATTATGTGAATATTTGTTTACTCGTATGCCAATTTGCCCACATTCGTTCATATTGATAAACATTATAAAAAATAAATAGGAAAATAATAATAAAAAAATAATCGTATAGGATCTGAAATAAAAACATAAAATTAAATAAGATTTGTTTCCAAGTTAAATAAAAAAAGCCACTTCAACCACTTTATTTGTAAACACACCTGTTTTGTTATGATTTAGACACCTGTTAAATAAAAACAAACAAAAAATTCCTAATTTTAATATATATATTAATATTTGCTATAACCTATTAGTGGGTTTTAAAATTAAAAAACCAATTAAAAATAAAAGATAATTGAAAAAAATGTAAACAAACTTTTTTATTGAAATTTTCATCTATCAATAATTACTTTAATTAAGAAAAAATCAATTAAGATTAAATTTGTCGAGGTCCAGACCTAGCCAGATTGCTTTCTCATCCTCAAAACTTGATAATAGATTTTGTTTCATCAAAATCAGTAGAGCCGTTTTCAAAATAGAACTAAGATACAAATATATATATATATATATATATATATATATATATATATATATATATATATACAAACAATTTTCTCTCGTTTAATAAGAGTAGATTTCTAAATAGGAAGGTAAGCAAAAACTCAAAGAAAATTTTGTAATGAATTTACCTCTATCCGAGTAATTGAAATAATAATAATATTTATTATCTTTTAAATATATAATGTATATTATAAAAAATATTATTATCATCATTATTTCTCTTAATATTTGCAAGATTGCTAGCAAATACTTAAATAAAATGATGTTTGTTATTTACTTTTACCCGTATGTCAAGTAAGCTTTGATATTAAATCCCCCCAAAAAAATATATATTTACTTTCTCATGTTCGAGTCAACCCTACTTTAGATCTTTCACTGTCAATGAACGGATAAAATCAGATTAAAACCATTCCTTTTGCGGTTAAGCATCTTTTGACCTAGATTCTTGGATAACAAGGGTGTAAATTTATCCTGGCTAAAATGTTCATTAATGATTGTATATTTTTTTGTAAATTGTAATAATTTATCATCAAAAATTCAATTCAATTAATGAATCGATTTTAGTGATAATGAACCGAGGTGAATGTAAATTACAAATAACACACGGAATAATCAAGGAATTTTTCAATTGATTGTTTGTTAGGAAAGTTCTCTATATAATGAACGACTAGACCAGACATAATTTTCATTTAGGTACCAAAATCGGACATATGTTGAATAGTTGGGAATGGGGGGCGGGGGGTCAATGAAACAAACCAAATGGATTGGATTTGGGAGAGTAATAGTTGCAGTAAAATTTAGATATTGTGTACATTCCAACTATAATATGACATTAGGATTCATAAATAACATGAAACATAATTAGAAATTTCATGTTTTAATTAATTTTATTTAATTTCATTATTACGTTCATTTGTTTTCAATAATGTTGGATTTTTAACAATATATATAAATAAATAAGTTTTATTTATATTTCATATCACGTTTTGCTCACAACGATCAACAGGTAATAAATTAATTTGTTTTCAGCAGAGTGTCTTCGACCAATTTATATTTAAAAGAACACTTGAAACAGGTGGCTGGCTCGAATAGAAGAATCGAATTTTCAGCTTAGAAAAAGTCAAAGCCCAGAGCAGGGCTCTGGAGTCGGAGTCGGAGTGGGGAAAATGTGTCGACTCCGACTCCGAGAAAAAGTTCGGTGTTGAAATTTGAAAATAAAATAATATGTAATAATGTAATTAAATGGTTGTAGCTTAAAAATTTGCAAAATTATGTTCATAAAAAGTCAATTTAGATGATAATTCACATTTAATCTCTCTTATTGGCTAAAATATTAACTTAATCGAACAAACCTGAAGAGAAAATTTGTAGAAAATTTTATTCTCTGCTAAAAATGTCCTTTGAATTAGCGTTTAAAGATTTATCCTTAAACCATGAAATATATAGACACACCCTCTGCTACTCTCCACACAAAGTGAAGTGAGGCCAACATCGCCTACAGATGACGTCACGTTCTCGCATAAATATTTTGGTAATATTAATATAATATTTATTTGCGATTATTGGAATCCAAAATAAATAATCTAAACTACGATAAATTTATCTCAATGTATAATAATTTCTATAGTGGCCATGCTATTTCTGGGTGTTCCTACCTACAGATGACGTCACATTCTCAAGTTGATGTTGGCCTCACCAAATCGACAGCAGGGCGTGTCTATATATTTCATGGTCTAAGGATTTATCAATTATCAACATAAAAAATTCAAAGCCCAGATCCATTGCTTGCTTGAATAAATAGGCAAAGTGGATTTTTCATTTCAAGGCTCACGTCAGTTAAGAGTTTAACCGAACCGAACAGATTATTTAAGGATTCGCGGAACCCCCTCCTATTAAATGAATTAGTAGTTAATTTTGCCGGAGTCGGAGTCGGCCTACTAAAATTATCAGGAGTCGGAGTTGTGTCCTTTTTTACCGACTCTTAAGCCCTGGGCCAGAGTATTTAACAAATTTTCAGAATGTGAATAAGATGGATATGTTTTAAGGCGGTTCTACTAAGTTTTTATAACCATTCATTTAAAAGGTTTTCGTCTTCCTCACGACCGACCTTAGTATTAAATTCAAGCAAATTTTTCATCAGTTCAAACAGGGAAAGTCATAGAAAGTTTGTTCTGATGCCAAAATGTTTGTATTTCCAATGCAGAGAACTGTTTATATTATCGACTCTCTAACTTTAGATCATCTGGTTCAAAAATGTAAAAAATATCGTTTTTTCTCAAAATAATTGAAACAATTTTTTTTTATTATATTTTAAGTTTATTATTTGGGCAGCTTAAGCGGAGATCGTTGAGTCTTTGAAAAATGTTATCTTTTTCCTCTATTTACTTACTTAAAAAGATTAAAATCTTAATAAATAATTGAAGTTGTATTATTTTAACTTTTAAAAATTGGTTCCTTAAAACATTTTCTCTTGAGCATAAATTACATAAATCATGTTTTATTCAAGTTTACACTCAAGTTGACTTGTAGCCAAATACACAAACTAAATCCGTCTATAATTTTCATTGAAAGGTTTGAACAACAACAACAGCTAAATTTTCGTTATTATAAGTAGATATGGTAAATAGACATAAACCAAGCATACATAACTAGAGTTTGACTCGGAAATTAGATCAAGTTTGAAGGTTACATGGATGGAAGAGCAAACCCACACTTGCATAGAGTAGTTCCTAAAAGTAAGTTAAAGTTTTTTGTTTTTTTTTCATTATTGATTGAAATGTCTAGTCGAAAAATCATTAACCCACATAAGCACAAACATAAAACCTTATTTTTCGGATTAAGTAGACATTGAAAAAGTAAAAAAACTCGTCATCTTTTACGAATTAAAGATTTGTATTATTTGTTGATAATAAACACCGAAACGTCTGTTTGTATTTATACTGTAATAATGAAAATATAATAAATAAGGCCGAATAATTTGATAGTTATGACTCGCAATAACCATGTTTGCTCTTCTGAAACAGATTACCATATATGTCAACAAATATTTCTTCAAAGCTGAAATGCTGAATAAAAACTCTGTTATGATTATTATTTGTTACGGAGGAATTCAAATAACGCGACGAGGCTCACGGGTGTTTCATTTTAATTAAATGGAAATTCTAATCTCTGTTGAATGTTGGTTAAAATTTTGGCATGACAGATAGCATGCATAACATTATTAACACTTACCCACCTCCCTTTTCTAAATCTAAAACCGTTCAATGCAAAGAGAAAGCTCTTTTATTATACCTACATAGTTCACCCCTGAACGTTAAAGCTCAATCAACTATTTCAATTTTGTGGATTACATTGATACAATCTAGGAAATAGAAATTACATTTATATTCAACGAGGGAAATCGAAAGAGGGTTTTATTATTAGGGTAAAATAGGGGAAATCGAATCACGTAACAAAACGATTCCGTTTTTTGAGTTTTCTTCTTGTTCTAAAGATAAAATAAGCTGATGTGGCGATCAACATGACTTTTATATTTGTTAGCTCTCTTATATTTAATAAAACAATGTATAATTATTCACGAAATAATTTGAATTTTTGAACCCCCCTCTTTTGGGCTACTATCAATTTCACATAATGAGTATAGTAAGGTGGTGCAAGAGTGCGCGGTGTAGAAGAGTACGCAGAGTCATTATCTAAACAGATAATGTTGTTTAGAGACTAATGTCAGTTGTCCACTATCCACTGACATGATAAGAGTATCGACGAAAAAGATTTGCGTTTTGATATAATTTTCAAAAATTTAGATGAGAAAAAGGAATTTTAATGTGTGTGAAATAATATTCTTCACTTTTAAAAACAGGATTGTAATAAAAGATAAAAAGGTAGGCATTTTTTCCTGTTTATTTAAGTTACTTCAGTAATTAACTTATCAGTGTCGTACGAGACATTTATACATGCCTTGTAATAGATGACACTAGTGAGGCTAAAGATTTTTAATCAGAATAGTGCAAGAGTCCGACACATGTGTTGTTCACTCCTTTAAATTAATTTACTCATAGATTTTATGGATCAAAAACCTTTCCAAAAAAGAGTAGACAAACTAAACCGAAAAATGCTAAACCAAAAAGCGCACCAAAGAAAAAAGTTTGGGTATGTCCAGGTTGTTCAGAGATATATAAAGAACCACTCGCGGAAGTTGGATCGAGTGCATTTCTTGCAAAAACTGGTGGCACGAGAAATGCTCACCCCATATAGAGTAGGTAATGACCATTATATATGGGTTGAGCATTTCAAATGTGAGATTTGTGATTCTTGTCCTCACTGCGCCACTCTTGTCCTCATAGGTTGTGCAGGAGTGCGCATTTAGGATGTTGATTATTTTGTAAATAGTTCTCAAATCGTTAATTATAAGATAATTATTTTTAATTTGTTTTAATAGCTATGTAACCTAAGATAATAAATCACATATATATCTCTCAAAAATCTCTTGATTTATTTGGACAGAAGGAAATCGCGAAAGTGCGCACTCTTGCACCACCGTACCCTATAATTTTCATTAGATCGTAAAGGATGCATATGCAACATTTCCTACCAATCGATTAAAGGGTCTAGAACAGAGGTCTCCAAACTTTTTTTTTATCTCGTAGACCACTTGCCATGTTTTTCGGTTTTGGGTAGACCCCCTGCTTAGCTAATATTGAATTTTTGCAAATTCATCAACTTCAAATGTGTTTTTGACACCTGGTATTGTGCTAATGGACAAGAATTTCTACTGCGTGTATGCGGTTTTACAAGATACTGGTATCATTATGTGCAATTTTCTACAAGTTCAAAGTGTATTGCGACCACAAAGCGAATAGCTCACTACCTAAACAATTTTATGAGATATACTAATTCAATTACTATATAATTAATTTTAAATTTAAATAATATTATGTAATTGGCTGTAGTAAATAGAATTAAATGGTACACTATAAAATCTCCACCTCGCTAATAATATTATAATTGCGAAAATAAGTTTGTATACAAAACCGGTAGTGTACTGTCAGTTTGTATGTTACCTTTTCACGTAAAAACTAAACAACAAATCTATTTATCTGTGTATATGGATTATTCCATTCATGGAAAGCCAAAATTAAAGTCACGACCTGATTAAATAAGATCCACTATCGTGGACCCCATTTACATCTTATGCATAGACCCCCAATTTGTTTTTTCGTTGACATGGACCCCTTGCAGGTCATCATCGACCCCTGGGGGTCGATATAGTAGACCACTTTGGGTATCACTGGACTAGGATTTATATTAATAGTTAACTATTTTTAACCCCCTCCCAATTTTGGTCCCCGAAAAAAATAATAACTCTCTTTTTTTATTATAGGACCGTTTTATGGTAAATTCCATTTTTCTTTGTTTTTTTAGTTTGAAAATTTTATAATTTTAATTTTTTAAGAACCCCCCGACCCTCCTTAATTTTTGGTTTGATTTCAACCAAAATATAATCAGCTTTTAATCTCAATATTAAGAATCTACATTTGAAATTTCGTTTTGATATTCACACTAGTTTTTAGCTAGATCGTACTTAGATACTAACTAACTAACGTGAACTAACAGGCATTTTGACAAAATAATTAATATCTCATATAATTTTTTCCATGTTCACTCATTAGAGGGTTTTTTTTTTTGTAAACCAAAACACCAATTTTTTTTTTAACAAAATTGTTTCAGCCGTTTTTTAGATATTTTGAAAAAACGAAGCAAAAAAACACTTTTCACGGTACAATAGCAATACTTGACCATACCCTGTATAGTAAAGTAAAAAAATGTTAATTGGTTGATTAATAAGGTAATTCGGAACCTTTCTAATATTTGATTTTTAAGAGGAAATTAATCAGGATAAACATGCACATATGAATATAAAATACATTTATATATACGATATACCTAATATCCTTTAAAAGAGACTATAGTTTCGAAGACTTGGTCTTGATCTTCAGTCTTTTTAATAAATAGTTTATTTGTTTTGAGGCATGGATATTTGACGAAGATTTGTTCATTAATGGGTTCATTTACATTTCGACAAAAATTCTATATACCATATATTTGAAAATAATTTAAGTAAAATAAATATAATTTTTTATGAAAAGAATCCGAAAATATTTTGAATTTTTATTAAACGTTTTTGGATTCTTTTTATAAAGAATTGTATTTATTTTACACATATTCATTTAAATATAGGTATATGTTTATTCACATCAAGCAGAGGAGACCCTCATTGATTACCTCTTTGTCTTAATAAAAACAGATCCCTAATTCTCTCTGAAGCCTTATTTACGAAAATTAGCCAATTTTCAAACATCCTTCACCAAAGTTGCAGAGAGCCGTACAGAGTCTTGAAAAGTTTTTCCTTTTATCCAATTTTTTCAAGGATGCAAGATTTAATCTTGACTTCGAGGCTTATTGGCAACAATTTTATTAGAAAAAAAATGGATTATCTCCATCTCCAAACGACTCTCAATCCTTTCAATGGACAAAAGAAAAGCGCTTCTTTATTACAAGATTAAGATTACGAGAAGAGAATTTTTTTTTGAAAAATCAACCTCAGAAAAAGTAAAGTAATTGGAATGATTCACTAATAAAGATAAATCCTATTTGTGTGTGTGTGAGAGAGAGAGAGTGTTGAAAAACAAAAAAAAGTTAAGTATATAAGCCCAGCAATTTCCAATTTTGCCCTCGGGTCTTTAATTTTCGGCGTTCAATTAAGAAAATTTAACTTAATCCATCAAATAATCTTCAAGGATAGACAATACAGAGAAACATCTTGATTAATGTTTGTTTTTTTTCTAAGAGACTCCTCGAAATGCTCAAAGTTATTATTTATTTTACTCTTTTTAATAACCAAAACATTTTTAATTAAAAAGTTTCAGGAATCTTGAAAAGATTAAAATTTTGCAATATTCTTGATTTGTACTTAATTTCTTTTTATGTATCTTTATCCATAATATGAATGATTTTCTGTCTGGATTGTTTGGCCAATTTTTATCTTGAGAATAACGATTTTATCTAGTATTCGAGATTATTCACAACGTCAGATAAATAATTTTTTCATTTTCAAGAGTACCCTCGTTCGTGAGGACAAGAAGTTAAGGAATTCTATTATCTAGAAAATAAATTAACTTGGGACCAGTGGAGTCAAAAAGAAATTGAATCGAGAATTGATTAAGCTAAAAGTGAATTTCGAAGCAAAAATTATCAGCCAAGAAAATAGGAAGACGTTACTTAAGACATACGGTATGGAGGGAGCATCGAGTTGTATGTGAAACCTAGACGATTGGAGAGGCAGAGAGAAGGAAAATATGGAAGACTTTGAAATGTCGTGCTATAAAAGAATGAGTAAATAGAATTACAAATAATAATTTTTAAGGATTTAGGTGTCGGTTCTAGGTGAAACATTATAAATAGCTTATGAGGAGAATTTTCTAGGTTAAGTTTCACAAAAATCACACACTTTTTGTGAAACTTAATTTAGAAAATTCTCATAAGTTAATTACAAATAAGAAGATTTCGTTTGCCAATAGTAGAAGAGTTTTGGATTCATAAAAAGAAATCAATAAGGTTGTCGTCTGCTTGATGCAAATAAACATATATATATATATATATCTTCGCTGATCTTACAAAACCTAGTAAGTCCTAAATTCATTGTTTGCCAGAAAACAAGAAAAAACATTTTAAACAATAATACATACAAATACAATGCATCATCATCATCATCATTGAGTATACAGTCCTAAGACTGGTTTGATGCAACAATCCGTCTCCACTCGACTCTGTCCTCCGCCAGCTGTTTAACCTCTCTAAATGTCTGGCATCCCATATCCCCAATTATTTGGTTGAAATATTCTAATCTGGGTCTTCCCCTTCCCCTTTTCTTTCCCACCTCCCCCTCCAAGATATCCCTAAGCAGTCCCCCATGTCTCAGTGTGTGCCCCATCATCTGACCTCTTCTCTTCTTCAGACTCTTCCACAAGGTTCTTCTTTCTCCGATTTTTCCAAGAACTTCTTCATTTGTGATTTTATCCATCCATTTGATATTCATCATTCTTCTGTAGCACCACATTTCGAAAGCCTCCAATCTCTTTCTCTCCGCTTTTCCAATTGTCCAGGTTTCACACCCGTACATGGCTATGCTCCATACATATGTCTTCAATAGCAACTTCCTGTTTGCTAAGCTGATTGAGGAGGAGCATAGTAGTTTTTGTTTTGAATTAAACCCCATTTTTGCTTGGGCAATTCTTGATTTAATTTCGTTTTGCTCCTCCCATCCCATGTTATTTTACTTCCTAGGTAGCGGAATTCCTTAACTCCTTCTAGGTTTTCTTGGTTAATTTTGATGCATTCCTGTCTCGTTTGTTCTTTTTTTGTACATACTAGGACCTTGGTTTTATTCTTGTTTATTTTCATTTTGATTTCTTCTATTAGGATTTGGTTAATTCCATTCAAGGCGTCCTCTAATTCTTTTTTATTGCTTCCTAGAAGGGCAATGTCATCGGCAAATCTTAACATAGCGATCTTTTGACCTTGGATTTCTATACCTGTATCAATTTTGTCTTTGAATTCTTTAATCGCTTCTTCTATGTATAAGTTGAAAATCATGGGTGACAGCACACATCCTTGTCTTACACCTTTTTTTATTTTGGCTTCTCTTTGTTCATCACCAATATTTATAATTGCCGTCTGGTTTTGATATAGATTGTAGATTAGTCTTCTCTCTCTGAATTTTATTCCCGCCTGTTTTAATATTTTAAACATAATTTCCCAATTGACGTTATCGAATGCTTTTTCTAGGTCTATGAATCCGATGTAGACAGATTCTTCCCTGATAAAAGCCCTTTCTATTATTAGTCTAAGAGAGAGAATTGCTTCTCGGGTGCCTCTGTTTCTTCTAAAGCCGAACTGGTCTTCCCCCAGATTTTCTTCAACTCTTTGTTCTGATTCTTCTTTGGATTATTTTGGTTAGGATTTTGGAGGCATGTGAGGTTAGGCTAATGGTCCTGAAATTTTCACATTTATCCGCGCCTGTCTTTTTGGGAAGTGTGACTATTTTGTTTTTTTCGAAATCTTTTGGGATGATTCCCAATTTATAGATTTTGCTAATTAGTTCAAAAAGTTTGTCAAGTGCCTTTTCCCCAGAGTTCTTTAGGATTTCAGCTTGTATATTGTCTATTCCGGGTGCTCTATTATTTTTTAGTTCCTTCAAAGCTGTCTCGAATTCTGACCTGAGTATGGGGTCTCCTAATTCGTTTTCGTCCACAGATTCTTCTTCTTCTATTGGGTTCATTGTTTTTTCTTCTCCATAGAGTTCTTCTAGGTGTTCCTTCCATCTATTTGCCTGTTCCATCCCAATAATGTCCAATTTGTGTCTATCCATTTCCCGCTTTAAATTCACTAGTTTATCGTCTCCCATTAGCGTCTTAACATTCCACGCTCCGACTCGTAGAAAGTCATTATTTATTTTTCCCTTTATGATGGTCTCTCCTCGGGTAGCCCCTTCCCGGAGATCCGAACGAGGGCTAGTTTACCTCCGGAATTCTTTACTCGAAGAGAAATCGTCATGTTGCATATTCTCGGGATTTGTAATGTGGTGGTTTCCCGTTGCCTTCCACATGTTGAAGAGAAGAAAAATGAAAAAGGAAATCAACTCCTAGCCCTCGAAAACCTAATAGCGTCGGAGTCGGTAAAAAAAAAAAAAACAAGAGTTGGCCAAGGGAGGCCGTATAGGAGAGAAAAAGAGAAGCCTGACACAAGTAAGTGGAAGCAATGTCGAGACTTAGCTCGGATAGCCCCGTGGTCGCAATCCACGTACTCATCAGAAATGAGTTCCTGATCCCATATATATAATTTATTTGTTTAAGACTATAGTTTCGAAGGTTTATCCTTGTCAACTTTTAATGTGTTATACGTTTTGATGATTAATTACAACTTGCTCAGCAAGTTTGACTTTTTCTTTTTCAGGTCAAAAAAAACAAAGTTGCAGAGGAAGTTGTAATTAAACAACGAAACGTTCAACAAGGGTAAAAATTTGTTTTTCGAAACCATTGTCCACACAACACTAGGAATTTAGAATTTAAAAATAATAATCATGGGCACGAATTATTATTTTTCTTTTTTTAACCAACCAACTCTTCTAGGACAGATTAGTAGTATGGCTGACCAAATTCAACTAAATAGATAAATAAAAAAATACAATGCAATATTTATTATTTGTCCGTAGCGCGAAATTAAATTGGAATAGAATAATAAGGTTTCAATAGACAGATGCGCCGTGAAAAGTTGGTCGGTATAAACGTATAATACTTTCCATTCATACATTAATTACTGTGAATAAATTGTAATAGACTGATGAAGAGGGCAAAGCTCTAGAAACTATAGTCTCGTTATAAATAAAATTTATAATTCCAGTAGAAGACACACTCTTTTATTGTCTCCTTCAATGTATAATACGTATTTGACCAAAAATCGGATTTACGAGGTTTTGAAGATCAGCAACGATATATAATATGTATAAAATGAATCTAGTCTCATAGAATAGTGTGTGAAAAATATGAAATTGATAATTTTAATCAATACCTTAATTAACCATTTTTAATGAGTATTTTTTTTTTTTTTTTTTGAAAATTTGAAAATAAAATAGTTATACCATGGTATAGAGAGTAAATTAGAAACAAGAGGCATGACGTCAGAGGTCAGTTTGGACACTTATTTTCCGATTGAAAATACAGTCGAACCTCCATATATCGAAACTCTTATTTATCGAACTGTTTTCAGAAACCTTGAATTTTTATTAAAAAAACCGTTTCTCTATATTGAAAAAAAAATTGAATAAAAAACGTTATGAAATAACCCTTGCCGGTGAGTTGTTCATTGTATGTTGTTCTACGAATCTCTTTCCTAACTTGGAGCAAGATTTTTACTTTAAATTCAGTTTAGCTTTAGATTTCTTTTAGTGAACATGGCCTCTAAACGAAAATCTTTTAAGTGTGAAAGAAAAGATTACTCTAAGAAACGACGTAGAATGAAGGATGAAAAATAAAGACGTGGCAAAAAAGTATGGAATTTCGCCAAGTACTGTATCAATAATTTTGAAAAATTCGCTGTAATCTCTTCTATAAGTCACGAAAGAGCCTTGCATTATCGAAGACAAGAAGAAAGTTAAATTTCTATCTATTATATAGTATATCCATTTAATTATTTCAGATTTTTGCATTATTCATTTAGAAGTTCTGAAGTTGGAAAACCCAAAATCTATCTTTGTTTTGTGTAGTATATATATTCTGGCATTAGAATGAACTTCCTAAGACTTTCTGTTTTTTTAAGTTACTGTGAATATCGCAAATCATGCTTAAAAATGATTTTTTTCTATATTTCAGTATTTCTAAACACGAATTCCTAAGGAAAAACAAATAATGAAAATCTTTGAGTGAAATCAATACCAGGCCGTCTGGTTTTAATGCAATACTATATAACAAAGGAAGACGTGTTCCAGAAAAGAAAATATCCAAAAGTCAAGTCTAAAAAGAAATACAGATATACTAGTATGCATGGGCGTAGTTAGGGGGGGTCAAGGGGACAGTGTCTCCCTACAAAACTCATTGCCCCCTCCCCCCTAGAAAAATCGAAACTATTATTACGAGGCATCCCTTATGTATTTCTCATTAAATTATTTCATTACTTCCAATTCTACTAAAAAGTTGGTTGATCTCTAATCAGATTACTGGAATTGAAGAAAACTTGAGGCGGCTTATAAGCTGACCGGCTGCCCCCGTTCCCCTAGGAAAACTCCTTAACTACGCCAATGCTAGTATGGTACTTTTGGATATCTAAATGATATAAAACAATAAATATATATGGGAAGATAAATAATGAAAAAAATCGATTTGAGCTGTTTTTCAAGAAAAGGCGAAAAAATTAAAAATCTGACCACATTTTCAGTTTAAAGTGGGTCTGTCCCGTTTTCAAGAAATCTGCCCCGTTAACCCATTGGAACAAAAATGTTACTGTTTTTATAAGGAAGTTTATTGCAAAATTCGATTAATTTGAACGCTCTCAAAGCTTCCATTGGGTCGAAGCATTAAAATTTATATCACTAAAATTAAAATGCATTAAAGTAGTTGTATTAAGAAAAAAAAGTGTGTAATATTTTTGAAGGAGACAATAAAAGAGTGTGTCTTCTGCTGGAATTATAAATTTTATTTATTTATAACGAGACTATAGTTTCGAGGGCTTTGCCCTCTTCATCAGTCTATTACAATGTATTCACAGGAATTAATTTATGAATGAAAGGTTAACATTTTTCATGTGGTAAGGTTAACCTTACCACATGAAAAATGTTAACCTTTCATTCATAAATTAATTCCTGTGAATCCATTGTAATAGACTGATGAAGAGGGCAAAGCCCTCGAAACTATAGTCTCGTTATAAATAAATAAAATTTATAATTCCAGCAGAGGATACACTCTTTTATTGTCTCCTTCAATATATAAAAATTCTGCTACTCTCGGCAAAAACTTTCAATTTAATATTTTTTGAAATTAATAATACAAAATTTGCTTCAATTAAAAATTCTTGAAAATAAACATGTTTTACTTTTATATGTGATGTTCTTTAATGTCTTACAATACAAAAAAAAATTACATATTTTTAGAGTCCCCTCTTGTGAAGAAATAAAATAAATGGTCAATCTTAAGTATGAGGCGCTTTTTGAGATCTAGAAATTACAAAACGTGAATTTTTGATAAAAACTTGCACCTTAACTATCGAAAGACATTCTAATATTGAGCTAGAATTCAAAAAATTAATTTTGACTTTATAATATTGGAATTACTTATAAGACTTAAAAAAGTCAATTTTCACAAATGTATTTCCATAAATTTGATTTTTTTTTAGGACAATTGCGATTGATTCCACTTCAAATAAAATTTTATTTTGAAATAATTTATTTTGTTTTTAATACAAATATTTTGATGTAAAACAATCTCAAAACTTTCAAAAAGTTTAAGGGGAAAATTCAATCAATTGGAATTAGAAAAAAAATAGTTTTGTTTTAAAAATAAGCTGACGTGTTCTGATGTGGCCATCCACTTGACTTTACCATACAACCTGGCACCTCACTTATATTTAATATTTAATAAAATTATTTATAATCATGTGGGGGAGGGGGTTAGTTTTTGCTTTTTAGACTTCTGGGATCCCACTGATTATGTATACAAAATTTGGTTGAGTTTGGTCAAATGGCCAAGATTTTAATTTTTTGACCATGCACCCCGCCCCTCCCCATTTTGGGTGGTTAGTTTTTGCATTTTTAGACTTCTGGGGTCCCACTGATTATGTATACAAAATTTGGTTGAGTTTGGTCAAATGGCCTAGATTTTTAATTTTTAACCCCCTCCACCCCCTTAATTTTGGGTCGATATGCACCAAAATCTAATCAGCTCTTAATCTTAATGGACCAAAACTACGTGTGGAATTTGGTTTCGATATTCACACTAGTTTTTGAGCTAGCTCGTCCACAAAATTTGGTAACGCACAGACTAACTAACTAACTAACTAACTAACTAACTAACAACAGACTAACAGACATTTTGACAAAACAATTATTATCTCCAAAAATATAATTTTTTCGATGTTCATTAGGGCTTTTTTTGTAGAGGGAAATGCCATGGTTTTGCTCAATTTTTTTAATCGAAATATTTTCAGCCTTTTTTGAGATATTTCGAAAAAAGAAGGAAAAAAACCACTTTTTTCATGCACGATTACAATACTTGACCATACCCTGTATGGTAAAGTAAAAAATAGCAACTAGCTATAAATCAATAAATATTTTGAAAAAGGACAATGATCCAGATTATCTTGGGGATGAAATTACCTTGAATAAAAATAAAAAATATAAATATTTACGGAAAATATTTATTTTTTCTAAAAATGTTTAATAAACATTATAAAAAACAGTATCTGAACTTTTTGTTAATTGAATTTTTGTTGTTTTAAAAGTTCATTTCTAAAATTAATATTTTTTTTCTAAATTGCTACTCTGTATCTAAAATTTTAACTTTTCCAATCTCATAATTTTAGATAAAAAATGGAATTTAGGAAAAAAACTAGTTTTAGAAATGATAGAAATTTTTAAACAACAAAAATTCATTTAACATAAGGTCAGAATATAGGAAACTAATTTTCTAATATTTACCAAAAAATTAAATTTTTCGAGATATTAACTGCTTTGTCAAAATGTCTGAATAGTATGTACGTTACCAAATTTTTGTGTACGCTCTAGCTCAAAAACTAGTGTAATATCAAAACAAAATTTCACATGTATTTTTGGTGCATTGAGATTAAGAGCTGATTAGATTTTGGTTGAAATCGAACCCAAAATCAAGGGGGGGGGGGGGGGGTTAAAAATTAAAATTATAAGATTTTTAAACTAAAAATTAAATTATTAGAGATGAAATTACCTCCTTGAATAAAAATAAAAAATATAAATATTTAGTAAAAATATTTTTTTCTAAAATGTTTGGCAAATAATAATAAAAAAAAATTGGTAACGCACGTACTAACAGAATAACAGGCTAACAGACATTTTGACAAAACAATTATTATCTCGAAAAATATGATTTTTTTAATGTTCACTTATTAGGGCTTTTTTGTAGACCGAAATGCCATGGTTTCGCTCAATTTTTTTAATTAAAATAGTTTCAACCGTTTTTGAAATATTTCGAAAAAAGAAGCAAAAAAGCCACTTTTTTCATGCACGATTACACAATACTTGACCATAGCCTGTATGGTAAAGTAATAATACAAGCAGAAAATAAGTAGGTATCACTTTTTGAAAAAAATGTGGATTTTTTTCAAAAATACAGCTCGCGGTGACAACCGAATTATTTATTAAAAGAATTTAGTTTTTAACGTCTTAATTTCTTTGATATTAGTTGAATATGAAATGTATAGATAAAAAATTAAATATTTCTAGATATTAACTATTTAGTCAAAATGTCTGTTAGTAAATACGTTACCAAATTTTTGTGTACGCTCTAGCTCAAAAACAAGTGTGAATACCAAAACGAAATTGGACATGTATTTTTGGTGCATTGAGATTAAGAGCTGATTAGATTTTAGTTGAAATCAAACCCAAAAAGCAAGGGGGAGGGGGTGTTAAAAATTAAAATTATAAGATTTTCAAACTAAAAATTTAATTATTTATTCGAGATGAAATTACACTGAATAAAAATAAAATTTTAGTAAAAATATATTTTTTTTAATGTTTGATAAATATTTAAAAAAAGCTGACGTGTTCTGATGTGGCCATCCACTTGATTTTACCATACAACTATTTATAATCATGTAGGGGGGGTTAGTTTTTGCATTTTTATACTTCTGGGGTCTCACTGATCATGTATACAAAATTTGGTTGAGTTTGGTACAAGAGCCTATATTTTTAATTATTTTAACCCCCCCCTCCACCTCCCTCAATTTTGGGTCGATGTGCACCAAAATCTAATCAGTTCTTAATCTCAATGGACCAAACTACGTGTGAAATTTGGTTTCGATATTCACACTAGTTTTTGAGCTAGCTCGTCCACAAAAATTTGATAACGCACAGACTAACGGACAGACTAAAAGACATTTTGACAAAACAATTATTATCTCGAAAAATATAATTTTTTAGATGTTCACTTATTTGAGCTTTTTTGTAAAGCGAAATGCCATAGTTTTGCTCAATTTTTCTAATCAAAATAGTTTCAGCCGTTTTTGAGATATTTCGAAAAAAAAGGAAAAAACACTTTTTTCATGCACGATTACAATACTTTGACCATACCCTGTATGGTAAAGTAAAAATTATCCTTATTTAAAACTTGTGACTTTTTGTTAATTTAATTTTTGATGTCAAAAATTTTGTTTACTTTTTTAACCAACTATTTTTCTAAATTTCATAGATAAAGAGAGATTTTCTCCCGAAACGTTTGGACTTCTAATAAACGTTTTGTGATTATTTTATAAAAAAAAAAAAAACATTGTATAAATTTTATAAAATTTTATGGAAAAAGAAAAATTATAATAATTGAACAAAAAATAATTTTTTTTTTCAACTCACCTTAACCGGCAAAAACAAACTCTAGACGAAATCGAATTTTATTTATTTATTTATTTATTTTTTGAATTGTAATTTGGCAAGGGACGAAATCGACGAGAGACTCGCGAAGATGAAGAAGGAAACGGGCAAACTGACTGGCCTGCCAGGCTGTAACTGGCTCGCGCGCTCTCTCCTCTCTCCTAATACTCTCCCCCTTCCGAGCACCCATTGCGCATGGGACACACACACACATACACTGATAGAGAGACAAATACTTCATAAACTACAAGCATTAGCATATATCAGTTGAAGAAGATAAACAAATGAAATGAAAGTGCGATTGGCGAGGCGGGAGAAAAAATTCATATCGCCATTTTTTTCAAATTTTAAAATCAACCTAAAGGGCGATTTTCTGTAGCTATATAAAATCTATTTTTAATCATTTCAGCTAATTCTGAAAGAAATAACAAAAAAAACTCATATTGTTTGCTAACTTTTCACTTTTTCGAGAAAGGGAGGAATAAAAAGAGTAAGCTCTTAAAAAGTTTTCTTCTATTATTTTTTCTTTTCGGATTTGTTGCTTCAAAATTAATTTTTTTATTTTACCACTTCTTGCTCTCATTATATTATAGGCATGCAGAAAGAACTTGATTTTTGATTAGATCTGAGAATTTCTGTATTTAAGGAGGTTCTTTCGCGACAACACACACAAAAAGCTTTTGAGCCTCGCAACCACTTTATACTATATGAACGGTGCTAGAAATTTTAAGTTATGTCTTTTATCATGGCTGCAACTCTTTTACATACTATATTCTCTTTGATGAATGGATTGTTTCCAGTAGCAATTGATATTTTATCCCCTCACTAAAAAATAATCGCCCAAAAATGTTTTTAATTCTTTATCAAATTTTATTCTTTTTTAGGCTACCACGAATATATTATTCTAACAAATATTAGCGTTTCATCAAGATGGCGAAAGCGCTTCTAACGAAAAAAAAAATAATAATAATAAATAATATATATATATATATACATATATAATAAATCATTTTCCCACCTTTCCCTATCTACCATATGTATAAAATTTCACTTTTGATTGCAATTATTTCACGTTTGGTGTGCTAAATCGTCTACAAATTTTAATAGTGTGTTTATTATGCTTTTAATGACTTATATTCCAAGTTTCGAAGACTTTCTTGAATTTTTGCATTTGTGAAAGAACTACCTTAAATGAGAAATTCTTATATATATATATAACTAAATACATATCAGTGGCGTGCAGTCCATGGAAGCTGTAGATGCGGCGCATCCCTAAAATTTCAAAACATTAGAGTATTTTCATACAGTGTCATAAAAATCTAACGTTAAATTTGAAAAATAACAAATGATGCCGTATTCGATGAAATTTGTAAAATGGAGCGAAGAATAAAATAAAATTTAAAAAAATGAAGGGTTCTTTTTTGAAAAGCATCCCCTGGTTGAAAATTCATCACTTTCCGCCACTGATGCATATACTAGTATATATTTATTTGGATCATATAACCCCACGCACGAAATTTCGGTCCCGTGGCACAATGTAATCTTCGAAACCGAGCCCATTTCTATGAAATAAGTATCTCGTTTTTGCTGAAATGGAATAATAATAAAAATGTCATGACCGGGCCCAGGACGCAAGGGTACACCTGGGACCACCCTTGCGGGGGTTATGATTTGAATAGAATAGGTTTCTCGAAAACGGCCCTATATCGATTTCGTTGAAAATCATGGATTAGATGGTTTTGGAGTCGGAAATCGATCTGTCAAGGCCTCATCTTCAGAAAAGTTTTTAATTTGTTTGAATTTTTCTAAGTAAGGTAATTATTCAATCCAAGAATTAAAATCAATAACATTTATTTTAAAAACAACTCAAACAATTTTCTTTAAACAAATTTTATTTACCATTTTCGAGGATAAGGAATTAAGCAGTTAGCTTAGCCCTAGCGTCAAAACCTTTCCGATAGGTGATTTGTTCAAATAGAAAATTTTAATCAAATTATAGAAAACTTGAATATAAAATAAAAAATGAGGGAGCACTCTACTCTGACAAAAAATAAAACAATAAGATTTTTGATTCTTCATTTAGTTTTACCAATATAAAGTTAACAAATCATGTTTAAATTGCATTTTAGTAAAGATAATTAAACGTTTAACAAGTTTAAGATAAAAAAAATAGTTTTAGTAATTTTTTGAGATACTTTTAAAAATCCAAGAAAAAATACTTTTTTCATGTACAGTTACAATACTTCATAACTATACAACTAAATGGTAAAGAAGAAATAATGCATATGGAGAGGATTTTCTGGCATTCCAAAATGAGAAAGCTCGTTTGCTTTAACATAGAAAATACTTCACTTGGCATATAAATTAACATGCTCGATTAATAATCTAATAATCTATTATCAACGGCTTTTGAATGATCAAAGCAGCGGTCCTCGAAATTAAGCAAGATGTTGCGCGGTTAGTTCTGAGAAGGGAAGCTGTTTACAAACACTGCTGTTTGTATTTCCAGACTTCCCAATCATTATGCGCACATCTCATTATAATTGTTTGGGATGACTTAAAGGGATAGTGAGAGTTGCGTTACTTTAACTAGAAACACTCGTACTCTTTTTTAAATTGGTTTATATAGTACGATACTTTTTAATTTTTTCCAAATAACAGGGGCAAAATGGAAAAATTGCTTTGGCCATGGCCTTAAGCTGGGACAGTCCCGGTAAAACAGGCACATTTAGCAAACCAAATTATATACAGAAGATGGCTATATCTTATACTAATAGTAATTCTTATATATAAATGATCAGTTTCTCAAAAACGACTCTAATAATTTCGATGAAAATCACGGATTATGGGTTTTCGGGTCGACGATTCGATCTGTCATGGTCTCATCTTCAGG
This sequence comes from Forficula auricularia, assembly GCA_024734495.1. Lineage (NCBI taxonomy): Eukaryota > Metazoa > Arthropoda > Insecta > Dermaptera > Forficulidae > Forficula > Forficula auricularia. The sequence continues at coordinate 306,884 of JALMQS010000435.1, forward strand.
TAGCTTCTCAATTTGACTGCTTTTTCTTATTTAAAGTAAATACAGTAGAGTCACGAAAACCCGGCCTAATGTGGACCAATGTTAGGCAGAGTTTGTGAAAATGCCGGGTTATCGGGAATGGGATTAAAAAAAGAATAAGTACGAGAGTTTCCTCAGAAAATACAGTACTGTACTTGTATGTATATTGTTTGCTTGAGAATACAACAGAGAATAAACTGCCCAAATACCTTTAAACAAAGGAAAAGTACATACTTTGTGAAGGCATAGAGCCTTTACTACATGAAAATGGGGTTTTTTCGACCTGCCAGGGTGTTGCTGAGTTATCGGTACTGCCGGTTATCGAGTGCCAAGTTTTCGGGACACCACTGTATTCACAGGTGGATGTATCAATAAAAATTTATAATTTTTTTTTTCAATTCCCTTTTATTTAATTATATATAGTATATATATATTTTAAAACCCACTATTAGTTCATTACAAATATTATTTTATATTAAAATTAGAGTTGATTTCTACTGAAGACGAAGTGGTAGACTTAATTCTGAATTGAAGCAAAGACATGCTCAAGGTTAATGAAACTCACAAATACCTTATAACAGAATTTAATTAGAACGTCATTTTCATCCTCTTTAAAAAAACCCGACGATTCGGAGGAGCGTCCTCATTCTTCGGGTTAAAAGGATCAACGAAGGAACCTCTGTGTATATTAATATTATTTTTAAAGTGCAATTAAGTTCAAAACTTTGTGCACAGGTGTGCCATCGATGATGGTCGGAGCTGGACAAAACGTTGGCAAAAAATAAATTAAATTTTATTTCAATTTTATTTAATTCTGGCTGCAAATAAAAATCGACATTTTTAACTAAATTTAAAATAAATAAGCTGACGTGTTATGATGTAGCCATCCACTTGACTTTACCATACAACCTGGCCCCTCACTTATATTTAATATTTAATCAAATTATTTATAATCATGTAAGGGAGGGGGTTAGTTTTTTGCATTTTTAGACTTCTGGGGTCCCACTGATTATGTGTACAAAATTTGGTTGAGTTTGGTAAATGGCCAAGATTTTCATTTTTTGACCCCCGAATTCGAATTTTGTATTAGTTATAATTCTGTACTTTCCTGAAGATGAGCTTACAGCTCGAAATATATATATTGAAAAAATTTACATCTTTTATTTTTTTAATTTTAATGTGAAACAAGTGACCTAGAAATCTTAACTCATAGTAAATGAATATTGCATATAATATTTATTTACTTTTATCTTTATTAAAGATGTTTCACCTTGCACCAACACCACAATCCCTATTAATGACGAACTAACAGACTAACTAACAGAGTAACTAACAGACTTAGACTAACTGACAGACAGACTAACTAACAGACAGACTAACTAACAGACAGACTAACTAACAGACAGACTAACTAACAGACAGACTAACTAACAGACAGACTAACTAACAGACAGACTAACTAACAGACAGACTAACTAACAGACAGACTAACTAACAGACAGAACTAACTAACAGACAGACTAACTAACAGACAGACTAACTAACAGACAGACTAACTAACAGACAGACTAACTAACAGACAGACTAACTAACAGACAGACTAACTAACAGACAGACTAACTGTCATTTTTACAAAACAATTATTTTTTCGATGTTCACTTATTAAGAGCTTTTTGTAGAACGAAATGCCATGGTTTCGCTCAATTTTTTTAATCAAAATAGTTTGAGCCGTTTTTGAGATATTTCGAAAAAAACACTTTTTTTCATGCACGATTACAATATTTGACCATACCCTGTATGGTAAAGTAAAAATAATATTAATAATTATGGTATTATCTTATAAATAAAGCAAAAAATTACCAAGCAATTCTCAGTAATTATTAGATCTGTTTACATTATTAGATAATAATTTATTTAATTAACATGATTTTATTTTTTTAATTGTTACTAGTATCCGAATAATTACCATGATCCAATCATTTCCAAATTGGCTTAATCTGGTATTTAATTTATTTATTATCCGGTTTAGGTCGTGAAATTTGAACGCGTTCCTTTGTTACTATTTTGTTTGGTTAAAATGATGAGCCTTAAATAGAGTTCAATTAGTTGGTTGGAATTCAAATCGAGTCTCGCATAGGCAAGTGTGAGTTCGTTATAAATCGCGTAATTGCCTCTCTCTTTCCGGCGCACTTGTTCACTTATCCACCACCACCACCAGTACATCCACCATTTTCTGCATCGCCATCCACCCATCCACCCATCCATCCATCCATCAATGGGGGGGCCTGACTGCGCTGGCCCCGGCCACCGCCGTCCGCTCAATCTGGACATGGACATAGACATGGACATGCGACTAGAATCAACGCTTCGTCTTCTTTCTCGCTAGACATCATTAGATTAGACAAGATTAGATTGGGTGAAAGCGAGAACACAAGGGGCCAAAAGACACATCCGTAAGATCATTTGGCTGTCTGCACTTGATTATTTCGATTGACCACTTAGGTAATCGGAAATGAAAAATCCTACTAATTGAATGGGCTCTTTCATGGATAACTTTCATCACTGTGCCCTCTTTGTTTCTAAAATGACCATGGGGCTATAATAATCTAATTTACAAAGGGAATTAAATTTTTAAATAATTTACTACTATAAATATAAATTATGATGAGTAGTTTATATATTTGATATAAGAGTTCAAGTTAACGATAGAAATAGAATTTAGATTTCTAAGAAAATCACAAAACGTTGTCATCTATTAGTTCCGAGATGAAATAGATTATTTTCTAATTATATGTGCCATTTTGAGAAATCAAAATTAGAAACAGTCAACCAACTTTTTTTAAAACTATATACAATAGATAGCATTTTTAATTCTGTCTGGCTCACAGACTGAGAAAGAAGAAAAAAATTTCAATATCCAAACTGATACTGATTCCATGAAAAATAATATTTATAATTAAAAAGACTGATGATGAGGGACAAGTCTTCGAAACTATAGTCTCATATATATATATGTGTGTGTATATGTTTATTTGCATCAAGCAGAGGACAACCTTTCTCTCCATATATAGCATGGCTATGTGTTTAAATTTAAAATCACCAGACAGTGAAATTTTACAAATAAAAATTTAAATTTTTGAAATATTTAGCGTGTTTACATATGTCAGAGGGGTTCAACTCATAAGGTAGCCAATTCTCCAGGATTGTTTGGCACTCGGGTTCACTTCCCGAGAGGGCGTAAAACAACCCTTCAGACATATAATTAAAATTAACTAATTCCATCTCATATCTAATAGATGACAATCTCTTGTGATTTTCTTAGAAATTTAAAATCTAGTTTTATCGGCAACTTGAACCCTTATAAAGCATTTTGATTTAAAATCTTTCTTTCTTAATTAAACAATCAATAACAAAATAGAAAGTGTTTTTTTTATTATTATTTTTTATGGCCCGTAGCCAGATATCAAACCACTTAAGTGGCCCGCGAATTTCCAGACCTTGGGCACCCCTGTTTTAGTGAAATGTTACCACGTGATTAATTTCTTGGCAGCTTAATGTGAGATCAAGTACGAGAGATCATGAACAAAACAGAGAGAGAGAGACCTCTAAATTGAAATTCCGAAATCCATTAAAGGAATGTCGGATTAACGACTTGGTTATGGTCATTTATTTACCCCATTTCTCTTCACTTTCTATTAAGAACATTTCTTTTTTTAATTAAAAATAACTTTTATTAATGGTAAATATATTGACGACCCACAAGAATTGATTAAATTTAAAGAGAACGATTTTTTTTTCCAGATTTCGGAATTATTTCCGGCCACTGACGTAGTTTAAATTAAAATTTACTCTATTCAACCGTTTGTTAAACCAATGCGGCCCAGGACGATAATCTAACCAGGTGGTGTGCAGATGGAATTTAAATAAAAATAATCAATTAAAAATATATCTGTTGCAAGATTTTTTGTTTTATATGTATTTTTGACTAATGAACAAAAATTTGTGACTCGAAAATTCAGAAAAACTTGCGTTGAAATTGAAACATTATCTACCCTGACTTGATTTTTGCAATTAAGTGGAAATTGATTTGTAAGAAAAATTAAACAAAACTTGCACATTTTGTGGAATCATAATATATTATAAAAAAAAAAAAAAATAAAAGAAAAATGATATTTTCTAATCCCCGGATATCAAAAGGCACGTTAATCAAAATTCTAATCATAAAGAAAAATAAACCAGTGTCTGCGTATTTTTCGTTAGGTATGAAAGTTATTCCAGGCCAGTGAAAGTTTAAATTAAAATTTACTTTAATCAAGCGTTTGAATTTCTTAAAGTGAAGTGGTCCGTAACGAGATGGACATGCAGATAAAATTAAAAAAAATAATCAAAATTTATCTTTTATTAGACTTTTTGTTTTAAATATCTCTCTTGTAGTGTAGGCAACCAAACGGAATGAAAAGTGTATGTTCAAACAGCAGCGAGAAAGTGTAGTAGATATATAAAGATATATATAATTATTTCTAGCTCTAGCAATATTTACCATATTAAATTCAAAAAATTAATTTTAATAAAGTTATGTCAATTTGACGAGAAAACCTCTGACAGAGTGGAAATTTAATCCTTTTGAACCACATAAAAAGTTTTAGTTAACTTTTTTTGTTGTTGTTAAAAAATCAAATCATTTAAAAAATAAATTAATTTTAAGAACATTAAAATTATAATTTCAAAATTTGAATTCCCGAAAATAATGAAAATCTTCAAATACTTTTAATAAAATCCATATTTACACTATACTAATTATGTATATTGATTTATAAATTGAAGGAAAAACGTAGAAATTCTCTCGAAACGTTTGCTGGTTTTAAATGAATGTTTTAAGATTTTTTTATAAAAGATTTTATTTATTATAATTTCGATTATTTGCTCATAAGAATTGGAGATTTACGTTATTTCGTCATTGATCATATCATCAGAACTTGACCAAATTAATAAGGGACCACCCCTAAAGGTATCCCCTTTCAAATAAAAAAAGAATCTCTCCTTGTGAAACACCACCAACTCCAACCTAATTTAATTTTAAAAAAAGAATCATTTAAATCGGTCCACGTGGCAAAAAGTTATCGCTGAACATACATAAAATAAATAAATAAATAGTTAGATATCTTGACTATCTTGGAGCTATACTGATCCAAACGAAAAAGAATCATTAAAATTGGTTAATAAACAAAGAATTTATGCCTGAACAAACATAACAAAAAAGGTCCAATACCAATAAAAAAAAAAACGGAACCAATCGGAAACTATACTGAACCCAATGCAAAAAAATCATCAAAATAGGTTCAGAATTGTCGAATATATCAGGTAAAATATACACACAAAAAAAAATTCAGTCGAGATTGAGAACCTCTTCATTTTTTGAAGTCGGTTAAAAATTTGAATTAATTTCACACCGAATTAAATAAGAGTTCTCTCACATTGTCGATAACTCGACTATGGTGTGGATCAAATGACTTGTAATGTTTTCATGGAGTTTACATGTTTGCCAAAAGGTATACTTGGGCCCAATTCAAATAATAATAATTCAAATGAAACCAAGACCCCTATGGCCCAGTTGCCCCAACATCTAGAGGTAATTGGACCCATTAGGTTGTTTTTCTTTTTTTAATATTAAAGATAACAAAAATTAATTTCGACTATTATATATTTGAAGACTGCATATGTAAGAAGATTTGTTTAATTTTTCACCTTTTTTTAATTAGATAGCACATAGTGATGAATATACTTATTAGACTTGACTTCTAATTAATATTAATTTTGGTATAATATACAACAGTAATGTATGGATAACCTTCGAATTATGATAATTATTATTTAGCAAAATAAGCATAAGTTTGAAATTTTAGCTTCCTAATTAATTCAGACACAAGAATCAATTTGAATTTCTGCAAAATCTAATTTACTAACAAACAACTCAAAAGCGAAGCAAATAAATTAATAGCATAATGCATCTATGTTTACTCAAATAAATTTAACATTTAATATTCTATAATGTTACTATGTGTTACATTAATACGAGCTACCAGTCAGGCGACTTTAGAGATTCAAGATTTCATAAATATTGGTTTATCAGTATAGTCGGAAAACACATTCACATAATTTATTGTTCACATTTTTAAAAATTTAATGAAAGAATAAATTTATTAATTAGAAATAAATCATTATATAAAATCGATCCTAGGAATACAAAGAAATACCCCGACATATATATATGGAAAATGCAATGCGAACAATGGAGCTGGGCCAAACAGCATTCACGCCAAAAAACTAAAACTACTGATAAAAAATATTCCTGAAGATAGATGGACCAAAGTATGTTTAAGGTAGTTCTTTCGCGACAATCTATACAAAATGTTTTAGCCTCGTAACCACTCAATACATATGAACCTTAGACCATGAAAAATATAGACACGCCCTGGTGTCGATTTGGTGAGGCCAACATCAACTAGAGAATGTGACGTCATCTGTAGGTAGGAACACCCAGAAATAGCATGGGCACTATAGGAATTATTATACATTGAGATAAATTTATCGTAGTTTAGATTATTTATTTTGGATTCCAATAATCGCAAATTAATATTACCAAAATATTTATACGAGAACGTGACGTCATCTGTAGGCGATGTTGGCCTCACTTCACTCTGTGTGGATAGTAGCAGAGGGCGTGTCTATATATTTCATGGTCTAAGATATGAACGGTGCTAAATTTTTAGGTTATGTTTTTTAACGTGACTGTACTTTTCACACTACTATATCCTATTTATGAATGGATCGTTTCCAAGTCATTGATCTTATATCCCCTCCACTAAAAATAATAGCCCAAATATGTTGGTTTTTTTTTGGATTTTTTTTTATCAAAACTACGAGGTAAATAATTACAATTTTTTTTGAAGTTACTCCGAATATATTATTCTAACAAATATTAGTTTTCATCAAGATGGTGAAAGTCCTTCAATGAAAAAAATAAAATAATGATCATTTTCCCACCCTTTCCCAATCTACCATATGTAAAAATTTCATTTTTAATTGCAATTATTTCATGTTTGGTGTGGTAAATTGTCTTCAGGTTTTAACAGTGTGTTTATTATACTTTTAATGACTTATATTCCAAGTTTCGAAGACTTCTTGAATTTTTGCATTTGTGAACCTTAAGGGGAATTATAAGAAAATAGAGAAATAGTCAACCAACGGACAGGTAGCAAGAAATTAATAAAATATTCATAAATGGTGGTAGAAACTTCCTGGAAGAAATGAGGGATGTCCTTAAAACAATTTGGATTGGAGAAGTACAAAAAATATGGTCAGACATTGAAAGATCAACTTTCAATAAATTATATAAAAATATTAAAACCAACATAGAAACCGAAAACTATCTACTGAATAATATACATAAAGAAAAGAATAGAGAAATATGGACATGAATAATAATCAGAACAATTAATAGAGTAAGTATACTAAACAAATGCTGGTTCTGCAAAGAAGAAGCTAACACATCTGATCACATGCGAATACATAAAATCGACACTCGGAGATAATTGGTTGAATTGGATGGAGAAGAAGGAAAAGATTGAAGAAGAAAGGACCTGGGCAGCAGAATTTACCAATGGAATAGGCTTAAAATGGTGTAATTTCGTAAAGTTATTGATGTATAAGGTTAGGAAGCGATGAAGAAGGAAAAGAGTATATATGAAGAAGGCCAGAAATTGTAATGTTTAAGCAAATGTTAAATGTTAATGATTACCAATACTGTACAATAGGCTGGGTCGAAAAAACAGTTTTTTTTTCGAAAACGCTTTAATAAATAAAAAAAAAAATAAAAAAAATAAAGAGAATTTTCCTAAGATGTTGCGCAAACGTAAAAAATTATATTATTGATCAGAATTTAATTTATTTAGGTTATTTTAACCATAAAACAATCATAAAACACTAGAGTATGTTTATTTTAAAAATTTAAACTAATAAATTTTTTTTTAATATCGTGATTTTTGCAATTTTTCATAAGTTTCAAGTTCATTGTGTGAGCGAAAGATATTAACCGATTTTGATTTTTTATGCCGTTTTTCTTCTTATTACAATAGGCAACTTTTCGGCATTAAAGCGTTTTCGAAAAAAAAATTTCAGTTTTTTCGACCCACCCTACTGTACAAGTCTAAACTCTCAAGGCTAAAGAATTTTAAATAAATACCTAAATAATAAATATAAAATATGTAAATGTATTATATTTTACATAAGACCAGGGACGAGGAGCTTTTATTACCTTGTTCACAAAGATTAATAAACATGTATCTTTAAAAATTAAACCAATTTCATATTAAATTTTTCCAAATGTTGGTTTTTTAATCACTCATTAAAAAGTATATACATGGCATGGTTTGATTTAATTTAATTTAATTATTTTTTGAGATGACTTATTTTCAACTTTTTACACCCTCCAAGAATATTCAAACAACTTTGTATGTATGAATTTGCAAAAATGCTTTTAGTAAATTTCCCCTTTATTCATTTTCAATGTTTTAAAATTTAATAATTTTAATCTTTAGATTCTCCTAGAACCTCGCTTCTTAAACTTTTTCAATTCGCAACTCCATTTTGACTGAGAAATAATTAGCGACCCCCAGATTATATAGATATATAAAATCAACAAACATTTCAAACTTTCAAACTGAGACCAAAACATGAGTTTGAAATTTTGTTTCCTTGTGATTTATTTATTTTATGTAAAATAGAGGGTTTCACCTCTTCTTTTCCAATTTCATTAGACTTTAGAGTTATGTTCCTTGAGTTGGTTGAGCGAAATCCTGCTCAGATCGGTTCAAGGGCTAGAAGTCTACGTACAACTAGCAAATAAACTTTATTTTTTATAATATCGTCACCCCATTGAAAGAACTATGTAGTTACCTCGATTTTTCAAGTTCTTGAAAAATGGGCTGAAAATGTTTTACCTATTCCAGACTCGGCATGTTTAAAGTCCTTATCTGAATAAACTGCTTAATATGACTACAGATTATTATTATTACTGTTATGAATAACAATTCAAATCTATTTTTAGCTATGAAATAGCCAGGTATTTCAAAAAAGAATTTTTGGAGTTAACTAGTTCTTGCAATGGGGTGACAATTTACAATCTGGGAAGAAAAATGTACTAATTTCAAAAGATGATGGGGCACACACTGAGACATGGGGGACTGCTTAGGGATATCTTGGAGGGGGAGGTGGGAAAGAAAAGGGAAGGGGAAGACCCAGATTAGAATATTTCAACCAAATAATTGGGGATATGGGATGCCAGACATTTAGAGAGGTCAAACAGCTGGCGGGGGACAGAGTCGAGTGGAGACGGATTGTTGCATCAAACCAGTCTTAGGACTGTATACTCGATGATGATGATGAATTTCAAAATGATATTCTACAACAAAAGTTACTTTTTAATGTTATCTATTCAAAAATAGTATTTTAATAAAATTATTTATTATACAGTAATTTATTTTCACTCAACGAGTGATCTCTTGTCTAGAGACTTCCCTGGAAGTTAGACAACGTAAATGTCTTCTTGTCCGAGAATTTGACTACCCTAGATAAATGCCAGGCGTAAAACACATTGGGAAATGTTAAAAATGCCAGTGTTCCCTTGAAGATTTATTACTCAACTCTACTTGTTTTCAGTTGTTTATTTGTTATTTCAAAATATATACCTATTATATAGCCAAGTCTCAATTTTGGGAATAAATATTTTAGCAGGTTTTTTGATGGAACTAATTATTAACACATGGTTGGAAAAAAATTAATGATAATATAGTTGAATCAAAACAAAACATGTGGTTGATTAAATAAATAGAAATTAAAATAAAAAAATTACCAAGCCAATTTTAAATTCGTTTCCTTACTTTCTGAGATTAACTCCTAGATACGAGGTGTGTTCAAAGGAAAAGGTGAATTTTGAATTTTCGCGGGCTGTATACATTCGATTATCGAAATTTTTTTGTTATGTTGGTACACGTGTGTTAGTCATATGTTGGCATTATCAGCCCATTTGGATTAGTAGTTTGTTGTTGACAACTGAAATGTTAGTCACGTTTGTGTGTGTTCGTCGAATGGATCAAAGAATATGTATTAAATTTTGCGTTAAAAATGGAATAAAGTGCTCCAAGGCCCTTGAAATGTTGACTGTGGCATTCGGCGAGTCCACTTTGTCTCAAAAAAGTGTTTATAAGTGGTACAAGCGCTTTACAGAAGGCCGAGAAGATGTTGATGACGATGAGCGTCCTGGAGTTGCAACCACGTCATCAAGTGAAGAAAACATTGAAACAGTGAAAAAATTGTTTTGGAAAATCGTCGAATCACTATTAGGGAAGTTGCAGAGGATGTTGGCATATCAATCGGCTCATGCCATGCAATTTTCTCGAATGTTTTGGGCATGAAACGTGTGGCAGATAAGTTTGTTCCAAAATTGCTAAATTTCGAGCAAAAGCAACGTCGCATTAGTATCGCTCAGGAGTTGTTGAATGACGTCAACGACGATCCAGGTTTGCTCAAAAGGGTCATAACTGGTGACGAAACGTTGGGTATATGGTAATGAAGTCGAAACCAAGGTCCAATCATCCCAATGGAAGCGGCCAGATGAGCCAAGACCGAAAAAAGCACGCCAAGTTCGATCAAATGTGAAGGTTTTGCTCACTGTTTTCTTCGATTACAATAGCGTGGTGCATCATGGGTTCTTGCCAACAGGTCGTACGGTTAATAAGGAATACAACAAGGAAGTAATGCAACGTTTGCGTGAAGCAATACGGCTCAAACGATTGGAATTGTGGAAAAAAATCATGGATTCTGCATCACGATAATGCACCAGCTCACACATCAATGCTTGTTCGTGATTTTTTGGTCAAAAACAACACCCTAATCATGTTTCAACCACCTTATTCTCCAGATTTGGCTCCCTGTGACTATTTCCTATTCCCAAAACCGAAGAGACCAATGAAAGGAAAGTGTTTTGCCACAATTGATGAGATAAAGTCAGAATCGAAGAACGAGCTGATGGCCATACCGAAAAGCGCATTTCAGAAGTGTTTCGAGGATTGGAAGAAGCGCTGGCATAAGTGCATTATATCTGAGGGGGATTACTTTGAAGGGGACAAAATGGATATTGATGAATAAATAAATACTTTTCAAAAAAATTCAGACTTCACCTTTTCTTTTGAACTCGTACATATCTACATTATATAGAGAGATAGCGATATAAATAAATAGATTTTTTTAAAAAAAAGAAATAAATTTTCCAAAATGTATTAAATTAGTGGAAATATATATATCCTATGTATAGGATCCAGTGTAGTTTTTAATTTTCAATAACGCTTGCCTATACTAGAATTTATTATATATGAGATTAAAGGCTCGTAAATCATTATTATTAAGTTTTGTAGTGGGTGAAATTTCAGCCTCATCGTCACGGTGCTAATGATAATGATGGATATCATCGTCTTTTTATACCCGTATGAGAGAGTTTAATCGGTTTAGGGGTAGATCAATGACACGCATCATCATACATATTGAATAAGCAGAGGAATATGGGAGAGGGCGATAAAATCATTAGCGATATTATCACTATTAGATCAAAATTCATTTTTTACTTTAATCATAATATGCATAAAGTTATTAATTAATAAATAATTATTGAAATATCATATAGTAATTTATTGCATATACATTTTTACTTTTATTCTTAAAATTGAGAAATATTGAAATCCTGTAGCTTAAAAAATAAGATTGTGTATTTGCTAAGTTTTTACATACCATAATATGTATCTAATAAACGGCTAAAACTATTTTAATGAAAAAATTGAGAAAAATCTCGAAATTAAGCCTTAATAAAAACTTTATTTACGAAACATAAAAAAAAAATGATTTTTCAAGAGATATTATTATATATATTATGTCAAAATGTCTGTGAGTGACTATGTTACTTTTGGCACTGATACAATTTTGTGTGATCTCTATTTCAAAATCCAATACAAATCTCAAAATTTCGTATGTAGTTGTATTATATTGCAACTTTGCACCTGTGGACAGCTTTTTAAGGTTCCCATTAAAACTTTAAAACCCTACGTTTTTACACTCTTACCTTTTAAGGATGCACATGAAAATTCAAGATATCATACCGTCTAAGTATCGGCACGAGTTCTATCTGGCTCTTGAGTTTAACAGAGCAAAATTTAGTTAAAAGAGTCTACGAGTGTATAGCGAACATACAAATACGAAAGCCTAAAATTTCAGCTCCCCAGCACCTTCTTAGTGGGGCTTATGTCTTTGCCAAAATTGGGATTTTTAGGTCCAAAGCTGTGCTTTGATAATCTCTGAGTAAGTGAGTTACAATTTTATTATTTTTAATATATAAATTATACTTATCTTCTCGAACTAGGTAGAATTACTTGAGAATTAAACTTTAATTTTTCTATCATTAGAGGGAGTGTTTTTAGCATTTATCCTTTTAAATTGGAGTTGATAAAATAATTTTTTCGAAATAGGTATATAAAATGAAGAAATTATATTATTTCTTATTTATAAGACGTTTTCAAATAGAAATGAGTTGAGTATTCGGGAATTAAACTTTTATTAGTTGAAATATTTAATAAGCGAGTGGAATTCTTTCTATTAATTTACGCTTTAAACGGAGGTGGAGAATGTTTCAGAAAATGTGACGAAATATTATTATTTATATAAGAAATATTCTCTTAGAAATAAGTATAATTACTTGGGAATAAAATATTTATTTTTCTAAAATTAAAAATAAATTACTATGTACGTTTTATAAATAAAAGAAATATTGCATATGAGCAAAACTCAATATATATTTCGGGCAACAAGTCCATCTTCATCGATATAAACTCCTGAAGATGGGCTGGTCGCTCGAAATATATATTGAGTCTTGCTCAAATGCAATATTTCTTTTATTTGTGAAATGTACATAGTAATTTATTTTTAACTTATTAAATGCTTCCTACACCAATCTCCCTGAAGAAAATTTATTTAATTTATTTATTTAACTTTCATAGAAAAGACCCATTCTACAATTATCCCTTTTGAATTGTGCTGAATAAAGTTTTTTTTTTTTTTGAAAAATATGAGGATATTATATTACGAATACTCCATACAAAATATTCTAGAAATAAGTATAATTACTTTGGAAAAAACATTTACTTTTTTAACCTTTGGAAGGAAAAATTCTGCGATCGTTCTCAAGCATGAACACCCACTCCGATTAATAAGTCGATCAAAACGTCGTAGTTATATTGTATTATTTGTTCAATAAATAATTATAATTAATTATGTGTGATTTAAATAAAAATTCAAATTTTAATAGTGAGCATATTTAATCATTAATCTTAAAAATCGGTAAATAAAATCACTTTAAACCTAGAGGGCAAAAGCCCCGCGGGTATCTTTTTTTCTAGTATAATAAATTTATACTAGTTTTTTTTCATCAACTTAAAAACATCCCCAGAGACTATTTTTAAAATTATATTGGCGTTGAAATAGATCCATTAATTTTTTTTCTCAACATAAACATTTTAGATTTATATATATTTGAATGTCAAGTGGATAGAAAAGGAAAAAAGATGAAGAAATAGAGTAAATGCGAAGGCAGATTCATCGAGAGAGAGAGAGAGGAAATGAATATATATCATTTTATATACATGATTCGTTTCCTAAGCTTTTGAAATTAATTCAACTAGACGACGACGACTATTTACTTTCAGCTTCAAAGTATAATTATATTTATATATAATATAAAAGGATTCATAATATTCTCAGATACTTAAATAAATAAATCTTAATCTTATATATTGTGAATTTATTCATGTTTTCTCAAATGATATAGAGTGAATAAAATAGAAAAGGTCAGTAAACAAACACAAAACGTTATTAAGTGGTTTAAAGAATATTTTTAAATTTTGAAACCTGACTATAAGGTGATAAGTAAGGTTCAGATCGATATGCACTAAAAATCAGCAAAATATGCATTTAAAAATGCCGAAATATACACTAAAAATATACATTTTAAAAGAAAATACGCACTTAAAATATGCATTATAAACCCATAATATCTAGTGATTGATAGCTTGAAACCGACTCAAGGAACGGGTAAAAGAAGAAATAGTTAATAAATTTATTTTAAAATTTATTGCTCTCTATAATCAAAGGCATTTCTAAGTTGCTTATATTAAATCTACATCTATTGTCTGTTAAAGTTAATTTTAACTTGAAAAATGATCCACATCACAAGACACCGTGGGAAGGTATTTAAGGGTAGCAACATCAGTAAAGAAATTCGGGTTTTTTAATATTTTTTTAACATTTCAGAACAGCTGCCTGATTTATTTCTCTTTAAAAATTTAAGAAAATTTTCAGAAACAATTGCAAATTATTTAATATAAAATTGATGTTTACAAAGTTTATTTTTAAAAGAAATTTAATATTTACTTTTTTAGAATAATTTTCATAAAAAATATTATTTTAATTATTTCCTTAAATTTTCTCGATTTGCTTGACAGTGAGAGGGGGTGGGGGTGAGAGTCAAAAAAAGGTTTAAAACCTGTGGCTTACCCATCTCTGTCTCTAAAATTTTTTCCAATTATTTTTCTGATTTGCCAACAAACGAGGGACAAATATCACACAAATATCCAAAATATGCACTTAAACTCAAAAATATGCATTTATATGCAAAATAAGATTTCTCTGGGTGGGTCCTGATACCCTAAAACGCCCAGATACAAAAGATTAGAAGGATAGCAATCAAGAAAAAACATGCATTATATGCAAAATCGGAACCCTAGTGATAACCCACTTGAGTTTGGATTTTTAGAATAAATATTTCATAAAGCTTTTATGTTTGAAGTAGGTACAGTCTCTTGAAAGCATAAAGAATAGCATTCATAAAAGTTTCCAGCCTAACCGGTAGATGAAACATCTCTTTATTGGTGAAAAACCATTATCAAATGTTCACGCTGGGCTAGATTTTCCCAATTATCTTACGCACTGTTGTTTGTACAGAAAAACAAAATGGAACTTATATATGGGTAAATAATGCCCGTCAACTCACAAAATGCGTTGAAAGTTGAGTTAGAAGAGGCTAGTCAAATAATTCAGTTTCAAATTGCTGGTAAATCATCAAAAGGACATGTAAATAGTTCATAGAAGACACGAAATGAATGAAGAGTTAAAAAATGAAATTTTTAAATTTCCATTCTCATAAAATGAAGAAAATAAGAATATATGCTCTAATTTAAAATCCTTGGGATTATTCTACTGGAGGAGCGGAAATTAGGGCGGAGGAGAGCTGTTCAAATATTAAAAGTAATAAATCTCAAAGCTCAAATGACGTAGAAATCTGAACAAAAATATAGATATATTATATTAATAATTCTTCTGTTTACACGGCCCGCACTTACGCGAATATCATTTAACTTTATTATACTTTATTATCGTACACAAGAGAAGACAAAAGACCAATATAAAACAAAAAAATCATTTTCGTTTTCAATTTCGTTTAAGTAATCTTTAAAAATTTATGTATAAATCCAAGCTATGTAATAAAAGTAAAACAAGATATAAGGGAGTAATGTCTAACGTTTGGTCTTTAGAGTATATGTTTTAAGAATTTCCCTCAATATATTTATAAATATTAACATTTTGTAACCGTAACTCTAAATATAAACCAAGTTAGAAAAAATGAATAGCTATTAAGCGAGAATAATGCTTACTGTAGTCCAAGCTCGTACAAGCTCTGAAGAGATGAGTCGTCTCCGCCCCCACGAACCAACCTCCCATCTTCAACTAAAGAAACACACCAATTAATGAATATTGTATAAGTGAACAAAATTATATTAGAGACTACTAAAATACTAACCGAAGAAACCACTTGATTACGCCCTGATGACTTCATGTTCTAAGCTAAACTACACCAAAAACCCTCTAAATGGCACGGGTGGCCAGCTAAACCTAGTCTTGAAATCTTCTTTCTTCAAGAGGCTGGTCTTCTGTCGCGAACGCGAACGCGAAATGTAACGACACACGCTAGACTCAGTATTTTGTCTAGAAATTCTAATCGAAGTAGAAAAACACGAATCTAAAACCGTCGCGTAACGGACCGAATGCGGATAACGGATGTGAAAACGCGCCCAATCCAAAAGAAAAGAGAGAGAAAATAAGAAGAGGAAAAAACATCACACATACCAATTACCTATATTTTAGATAATAATTTTATTTTTATTATCAAAACAGTAACAACCTACTACCAAATTCAATTCTCTCCTCCCACCTCCCTAAGCCTAATTTCGAAACGAGTTACGAAGAGGAGAGTTTTGAATTGGTTAATTTACGATGGGAAACCAATTAAGTCAGATCATAGTACATCGATCTTTGAAATACAACGTAAGATTCAAGGAACACGCTGTACGCCTGCTGAAAAAAAGAAACCCTATCGACAATACATAGCTAGCCCTACCGCACAGCTTTCCAGGATTCTCACCGGTACCAAGCGGATCAGATGCATATGTCTTGTACCATTGGTTTCCAGATGAAAGACTTAATATAATGTCTTTCGAAAAAATATAAGAAATAAACACACACACTCAGATAGAGGATATGACCTATCTCTTGTATATCTGGTGCATAGGCACTTGACCCTCTCGATTGCTGGAGAGCCCTAGCTACCTATATCCGGGCAACCCCAAGCCCGGAACATTCGCGGACCTAAGGGGTTAAAAAAAATATAGCGACAACAACACCTACGCCATTTATCTGAGTAGACAATTGCCATTGCATCCTATATACAAGAGATTCAGAAATATCCTTACTTAAAAATTAGAAGGCCTAAACCCCATATATAATTATAGACATATCGTTGGCGAAGGCGCAGATATATATTTTTAAAAAGTCTAAAATCGCCCCCTATATTCTAATTCTTCACCTAGGAGGAGTATATTCGCGAATCTAAACTTAAAAGGCAGGTTTGTGGTTGGTTATTTTAATGTTTAGTATATGTATGTGTCTGTTGTACCTGAAAATAAAAACACATGCACATAGACACTGCACACCAAATAGAAAGAAAAAAGATAGAAACCCCTTTTAATCCTAGTAGGTAATAGAGAAGTACTTTTTCTCTATACCTAGTGGACACATACAATACGAAACATTGTTAGGCCAACCACACGCCTTTCTATTCTATTCATTCCTAATTTCTTAACAGTGAAAACCTTGTTGAAGTCTTCTTGATTATCATTTGGATAATCAAGAAGCGGAGACTGCGATGTCCCTCGGTGGTAGTGTATGAATGGATGGTGGACGGGTAGGCACCTAAATAAAGAAAGAGAGAGACATCCTAACACGATCTCAGAGGACAAGAGATCGAGTTTTACTTACACCAATATATAGCCCTACCCATCAACACCATCCATTTTACTCAGGGCAGCCATCCAGCATTCACATCCTTCCTTCCTTCTCAATCGTGTATAAGGTAGACGTAGACGACACGCCTATATGCATGAATTGCATGGACATGCGATTGGCTCTCAAGATTTAAAAGTCACTGAAACCCCTATTCTAACTAATTCTTTTATAATAATAATAAAAAATATTATAATAATTTAATTAAATTATGCAAAAAAATATGTGAATTTAAAATGCAAATTAAAATGAATTGGAATTTGTTAATCAAAATGAAAATGATACTTTGATTTTAATTGAATTTTTAAAAATTTTTAAATCACTATTACCTATATTCTATTCTACATGAGGTAATATTGATGAACACCTGTATCTGAAAGAAAAAGAAAAGCATCCTACTTTCTAAGAAGGCATTATAATGCCCTTTCATAATCTAAATAGCTAACTATGTATATACATATTTTTAACCAGAAAAAAGTTTTTAGTGAGAATTTTGTGAAAAATTTTAAAAATCAATCGATCGACCTAAAGAAAGCTAATTGAATTGACTCTGCGCCCCGCATTAATTACATACATTCGTTGTAATATAAGATGATAAAATTGGAGTACAGGATGCTCCCACGTGAAATGCCTCGAATTCCATGCCCAAAGTCCATTCCTCCCTTAATAGGTCCAGGCGGGTGAGATACACAGAGCTAGAGACGAGACCCATCTCCAGAAAGGATCATCTTCCACTCTCTCGAAGAAGATCTACAAAAATAAAAAAAATAAAAATAGAATTTCGTTTATACATAAAAATAATTATAAATAATAACTAAACGAAAATAATTGTTTGCTCTGTTCTTAGATACTACAATTTATATTATTAAAAATAAAAATAATTTTTACTTATTTAATTTTCCAATCCATTGTTTGATATAAATACTATAAATTAATCCAAATTATGAATATAGTTAAACATTATAAGAACTATTATTATCACTTCCGTCCATAATTTGTATCAATTTGAAAGTTTATAATAGGAAAATAAGGACAAATTTTTATGTGTGACTTTTTTATTTATCTGTCAACGTTTCGTCGACTTTGCCGACTTCTTCAGGGCTTCTACAATTATAAGAACATTATTAATATCAAGTTACAAAAATACAATTACAATTCCAGAACAAACATGTATTAATAGTTTACCCACCAAATAGTCATGCCATACATTCGTCTAAATTTTCTTATTATCTTCGTTACCATTGAAGACCATCAGAAACACAAATTTCAAAAAATATTTGGCACATTCACATAAACACTTTTTCTTTCTTTTCTTTTTATATTAACAATTACATTAGATATATAGTAAAACAGAAATAACATAAATAAAATGAGACTATTTGAAGCCCTGAAGAAGTCGGCAAAGTCGACGAAACCTTAGCTGATAAATAACACACATAAAAACTTGTCCTTATTTTCCTATTATAAACTTTCAAATTATAAGAACTAATCAAAAAGATTACCCTCTCCTTAAAAAACTGATTGCTTCACCCTTCCTATATTTCCTTACTGGAACGAGATTATAATATGGCGAAAAAAATTAATTTAATTAAATGGTTAAAAGTTTTTTTTTGTGTTTTACAGCTAAGAAATAACTCATTAGTCTAATGTATCTATAATAAACAGTCTAAAATGGGCGAATAGCCCTAAATATGGTATATTGAGTTTGTAATTTTTTAATTCCGAAACACCAACAAAAACCTTTAACCCTCTTTGATTGACAAATATTTCCTTACAAACCGACATCGCATTCCTTAGGCTTAATTTAATTTAATATTTAGTTGTTTTATAGGAAGATTGAGCGTTCTTAATATTCTGGTTGAATCAGAACAAGCGTATTTGATGTTTAAACTTGACATTTTTTTTAATAAATTAATGTCCTATAAAATACTATTTTTAATATGTTTACTATAGAGAACTTTTGGTAATCCTTAACCTTTTGATTTCGTACGTGGGTCGACCGGAACTGAGTGGGTGTGCTATAGATATTCACGAAATATATATTTAAATTAACGCATTTGTATTTTTTTAATTATATACCTATCTCATTTTTCTACATTATAATTTTCATTCTATTTATTCACAAAATATGTTTAAATGAATTTAATTATTTTTTTAATTGATTAAATAATATGGTTTACCATTCCCCTTTTTGAAATTTTTAATAAAATTATAATTATACGTTTGTTGCATTTGGTAAGAAATTATTTTCAAAAATAATAATGTAAAAAAAAAAAACAATCTAAAATATACCTTCTATTCCTTTTCAACTTCAAATTGAGACAAATTAATTCTAAATAAAAAATATATTATGTAAAATTCCTAGACATTTTATATAAAAAAGATAGGTATACTAAATGAGTTTAAAAAAATTGAATAATGCATAATTCCTTAGATAGTATATTAAAAATTAAAATAATTTCAAATTAAAAAAAATATGGCTATTTATTTATTTGAAGGAGAAAAAATAAAATTTTATTAAAAATTATTTCTCCAAAAATCAATCTTTATTAAAAAAAAAAAAAAAGTATTTGAGTTAAAGCGAAAGTATTTAGTTGGTATCTAGCGCGAATGTTTGTTAGATAAATCGATAAGTGAGCAGTTAGAAACTATGCGTTTATTGATGAACCAAGAGCATATTATAATGTTAAGGGATACCCATCTAAAAATTAACAACGGCTCACGTCATTGAATTACTGGGATCGGTAATACTTTAATGACCCAATTACACAGGGTGTTTCTATTATATTTACAAAGCCACCTATCCAAAAAATATCAACCTCACATTTCGCTTAATCTCTGGAACAAAAGAAGAATTTAAGAGCATTATATAATAATTTTAGATGATCGTCTATTCAAAACTAACCATACTATATATAAAATAGCTTCTAGAATTGAAATTTTTTTGAAAACCTATTGAAACACAATGGGAGTTTTTTATGGTAACCATTCTAAAAATCACCCTCGCTACATACTGCTTATCTTTAAGAATCGAAAAGACTATGCTCTATGAGCTCAAGATGTAAAACGTTCACATACCAAAAACTAACCCCGCGTTATAGGGCCCGTCCATAAATTGTCATACAGTAAGGGGGGGGGGAGGCATCTCAGATTTGTGACAAAATGTGAAAGGAAGGCCCCGGGATCTTAAAAATTGTGATGTCACAAAAGTCAAATTAAAAAATTAAACTTAAAATATATTAAATACCTCTAGTTGAGTTTAATTTATAAAAAAAAATTCTACAATTATTAAATTATAGGGCATATATGTGATAATGTGACGTCACAAAACAAGGGCTCAATGAAAATGTGACAGAATGTGAAACAGGGGGAGGGGGGTCTAAAAATCTTGGAATTGGTGTGACACAATTTATGGGCGGCCCCATAGATCGCTCAACATCTGGAATAATGAGTTTAATGACTCAATAGCACAGGTTGTAACTAGACGGCGACCAACCCTAAAATGTATCACCTCACATGTCTCTGAACCTCTAGTAAAGAAGGAAATTAGGTTTAAAACAACATCATCATCATTGAGTATACAGTCCTAAGACTGGTTTGATGCAACAATCCGTCTCCACTCGACTCTGTCCCCCGCCAGCTGTTTGACCTCTCTAAATGTCTGGCATCCCATATCCCCAATTATTTGGTTGAAATATTCTAATCTGGGTCTTCCCTTCCCTTTTCTTTCCCACCTCCCCCTTCAAGATACCCTAAGCAGTCCCCCATGTCTCAGTGTGTGCCCCATCATCTGACCTCTTCTCTTCTTCAGACTCTTCCACAAGGTTCTTCTTTCTCCGATTCTTCCAAGAACTTCTTCATTTGTAATTTTATCCATCCATTTGATATTCATCATTCTTCTGTAGCACCACATTTCGAAAGCCTCTAATCTCTTTCTCTCCGCTTTTCTAATTGTCCAGGTTTCACACCCGTACATGGCTATGCTCCATACATATGTCTTCAATAGCAACTTCCTATTTTCTAAGCTGATTGAGGAGGAGCATAGTAGTTTTTGTTTTGAATTAAACCCCATTTTTGCTTGGGCAATTCTTGATTTAATTTCGTTTTCGCTTCTCCCATCCCATGTTATTTTACTTCCTAGGTAGCGGAATTCCTTAACTCCTTCTAGGTTTTCTTGGTTAATTTTGATGCATTCCTGTCTCGTTTGTTCTTTTTTTGTACATACTAGGACCTTGGATTTATTCTTGTTTATTTTCATTTTCATTTCTTCTATTAGGATTTGGTTAATTCCATTCAGGGCGTCCTCTAATTCTTTTTTATTGCTTCCTAGAAGGGCAATGTCATCGGCAAATCTTAACATAGCGATCTTTTGACCTTGGATTTCGATACCTGTATCAATTTTGTCTTTGAAAACAACAACCCAAACAAATACAACCAATACAAACAAATAGGTACAATAATTTTTCAAGCAATCCTATTACATAATAGGATAAATGGATGTTTAGAAACAGCCTAAGCTCTTGAGGTGTTTTTAAATAGTCATCCATCCAAGTTATTATCTTAAAACATGATGCTTAGCCGGTGAGATCTATGGGAAGTGGACGGGTTTTTACATGCTATAATTAATATACAAAATATTTATAATAACAATAATAAAATAAAATAATACTTTTAAATAAAGTTAAATGGAGAATTAAATAGGTTCAAATAAAATGGATTTCAGATAATCAAATTTGTCTAAAATCTAAATTTATTAAATAAGATAAATAAAAATTTTCAAAATAGATGGTAGATGGAGGGGCTGGGAAATGATTAGTGAATAGTGTGACCAATGCTTTTGTGAGGTCATCAATAGAATTAGTGAATTATTAATATTATTATTAATGCAACTCTTAGAATAATTAAAATTATTAAAACCTAAATAGAATCTTACCAGATGAAGAGATGAGCTGAGAGGTTGGTTGACTCGGAAAATTCCTGTCCACTGATGATCACTTGATTTGACTGAAATATAAAAAAAAAAATTAATATTACAATAATTAAATGATATATGAGACGATTAACTCTATAAAAGAAAAAGTAGAGAAAAGTGATAAAATATTTTAGTAGACATTGTTTATTAAAATTCAATTCGATGCCTACAATATTTTTATCCCTTACTAGCTGCAAGGCCCGCCTTCGGCGGCCCTCTTGCTAGCCAGGGCTCCACCGCCCCGAGAGTGCTGTTTTTGCATTTCTAGCTCGCTAAAGGCCCACAGATTATGTATACAAAATTTGGTTGAGTTTGCTCCAAGGGCAAAAATTTACATTTGTTCACCCTCCCCCCCACTTTTTTTGAGTTGTTTTTGGGGGGAATTTTTGTAAACAAAAGTTGTCAGAAATCACATCCCCTACAACTTTTCTCATAAGAAAATTTGCTGTAGTGTTAATATTTTAAGAGTTATTTGATAATTTCCATTCGTGCGCCCCCCCCCCCCCACCCCCCAAATCCATTTTGGGGTCAAAATATCAAAACGTTAGAAACGTCTGTTGCAAATATGCAATTTCATAATAATCCCTTAAGCCGTTTTTACGTGAATCGTGAGCAACTTTTGACGGAATCCACGGAAACATACATATAGACAGACAGAAATTTTGTTGAGGGTGTTTTCGTTCATAACTTTGCTTGAAACGTGTGCAACCAAAATATAGCGAGATTTGGACCAATGTACAGACAAAACCTTAATTTTATATATAGAGAAAGATTATTAAGAAAATTTGTTTTGAATATAAAAAGTTATGACTTAATCAAGTGCTGTGACACTAAAATTTAAAAAAATTCTAAAAGTCGAGTTAATCATCGATTTGTGAATGCCCATTAGGGTGGTCTTTATTTTGGGTATTTTCGAATTTTTACCCTGACAGAGGCTCTTATGGTACGAAATAAATAAAAAAGTTTCAAGTCTCTATCTCAATTTTGACCTGTGCCGCACAGCGATGCAAATTTCCCATCCTAATTACATGGGGTTTTTGGCATTGAAATATAATTTTTTTATTCCGGCCAAAGCAATGGTTCAAAAAATTTGAAACTCTGTAGACTTTATTCTTATAATAGTAGCTATCCTTCATAATTTTTCACAGATTTTTAGCTATTATAATTTTGGAATCTATAACTTATTAAGATATAGCAAAAGTTTATCTAGCTCTAACTCCAAAATTATAATAGCTAAAAATTGTGAAAATTCTGAAGCATAGCTACTATTATAAGAATAAAGTCTACAGATTTCAAATTTTTTGAACCATTGCTTGACCGGAATAAAAAAATTATATTTCAATTCCAAAAACCCCATGTATTTAGGATGGGAAATATGCATCGCTATGCGGTACAGGTTAAAATTGAGATAGACTTGAAACTAAAAGTTTTTTTGTTTATTTCGAACCATATGAGCTGTCAGGGTAAAAATTCGAAAAATCCGCAAAATAAGGACCACCCTAATGCCCATATTTAGATTTATAATTTATTTATTTATTCATTCATAATTCTTACAATTTAACTTTACACAATGCTCTGAGGCAGTTTGCCTCATATGAGCAGTAAAAAAGAATAATTAACATAAAACAAAGAAGAGAAAAATAAAAACAAGTGTGTGCGAAAAAGAAAGCTCCAGCGAAAGGGAAGGTGAGAGGGCCAGCAGGGGTGAAAAGATACACCATAAAAGAGACGCTCACTCCCGAAATCCGCCCCCGCGAATACATGCCAAGAGACCACGATTGAATATAAGTGATGATGAAAATGAACGGGTGAATGAAGGTAATGAATTCCACAGTCGGGCAGCAGTGACAGTGAATGACCTATTCACCACCTCGGACCGGTGACTCGGAATATGAATACGATTTGAATCAGCCCGAAAAGCGCGATTATGTAGAGACGCCTCTGGGTCGCCCTAAGCCAACCAAGTCTGACATAAAAGGGGGAGACATGATCGCGTCAAGGAATGTCAAAAATAAATCGAACGCATGCATTCAAAGCCCGATCAAGTAAGCCCGCGCGGGTCCCAGAGACGTCACCATACACGAGGCAACAATAGTCCATGGTTGGCAATATCAAAGAATTAGTTTACTATGTAATTAAAATAATATTTCATCGTTAAGTATACTAGTATAATCGAATGTTTTCTACATTTGATTCAATCGCGAATCAAATGTAGGGAATTTTTGTCAAATATTGAGTGAAAATAATATTTGAACTTATATATTTCTAACTTGAAATAATGATCTTAAATAAATTTACTTAAGTATATAATTATTAAAATAATTTGTAATTGTATTTACCTTCCATAAATAATGAAGCCTAGAGATGCACACATAATCAAAAAGACCAACTGAAAATAGATAAGAAAACTTTTAAGTTCAAGTTTACGAAACACCCACCCATAAATGAATAGGTTAGATCGAGTCTCACCTTCGAATTTTCATCTCTCTCGTCGGTGAATTTTATTAAATTTCACTTCGAATGATTAAATAGTTTTAAAAATATCAAATATCAAACTATTTATAATAGAACTAACTGAAAATATAAAGAAAAATCAATTGGAAAGGGTTTGAAATTAGAGCGTCTAATGGATTATTGAAGTCAATTGTTGAATTGGAATTCAAATTTGAATATGTGTGCGTGTATATATATATATGTGTGTGTGTGTGTGTGTGAGCTTGGAAACGAGTCTCGACTTGAACCTAGCGTTGCTATGTGACGTCACAATAATATCAAATAATAAATAACATAATTAATATATATATTTTAATTAAATATTAATTAGATAAGAATGGGTTGAGAAAAGTTTATCTATTTATAAAATAATAAGATTGAATCTAAATACTTAAAAGAATTAATTAAATTTAATATTAATAATTGTATTATTGATATCGCGTTTTCCTCACACCGCCCAATTAAATTGAATGCAAAAATGAATGGGGAATTGGATTTACCTTAGCATTTTTTGGATGATTTTCGAAATTTTCAAATGAAATAAAAGAAGCCGTGTTTTATTTCACAAATTTAAGAAAACATTAGAGAATATTCTGCGAGAAATGTGTTCCTATAGAGAACGAATCGTTGGCTGGGTAACATCTTGCGTGGTGTGTATCAAGTCGTCGACATCAAAGAATATAGCCATCGCAGCTTACTCGTTGCCTAGACATTGTTCAAAGAAATTTTAAATATTTAAAATTATATAGGTACCTACTTATTGCAAATTTATACTAATATAGAAATAAATACAATTTTCTTATGAAAACAATCAATTGAAATTGTAATGAATATTAACAATCAAGAATATAAAAATAAATAAATATATACATATAGCTATATATATTTATTTATATATATCCTCAATATATTATTTTTTAAAAAAATAAACTGATATGGCCATCTACATAACTTTTCCAGAAACCTGCCCCTTCTCTTATATTTAATATCAAATTGAATAATTTAATTTTTTTTAAGTCCACCCTCTCCCCCATTGGCTCCATTAGTAATTAATAATATCTCATTTAAAATATTAGACTCTTCTCTTGTAAATATCAGCTTTTATATGAAAATTTTATTATTTTTAATTTTTTTTAATTAATTAATTTTAATTTTTTGACCCCCCCCCATTTTGGGCGGTTAGTTTTTGCATTTTTAGTCTTCTGGGTGCCCACTGATTATATAAACAAAGTTTGGTTGAGTTTGGTCAAAGGGCATTTCAACCTTTCCCCCAATTTTGGCCCCAGAAAAAAATAATAAACTTTTCGTTATTATAAGTTAATTTTATAGTATATTTCTTTTTTCTTGCTTTTTTTTTTATTTTGAAAATCTTATAATTTTAATTTTTAACCCCCCCCCCCCTCCCCCCTTAATTTTGGGTTCGATTTGAACCAAAATCTAATCAGCTCTTAATTGCAATGCGCCAAAACTACATGTGAAATTTCGTTTTAATATTCACACTAGTGCGTCCACAAAAATTTGGTAATGCGCGCACATACTAACGTACAAACAGACATTTTGACAAAATAATATCTAGAAAAATATAATTTTTAGATGTTCACTTATTAGGGGTTTTTGTAGACTGAAATGCCATGGTTTCGCCCAATTTTTTCAATCAAAATAGTTTCAGCCGTTTTTTCGAAAAAACGAATCTAATAAAACACTTTTTCCATGCACAATTACAATACTTGACCATACCATTTGTGGTAAAGTAAAAATGACACTAGGCTTAGCCTGTTCTAAAGAGTAAATCACTGAAAAAATTAATAGTTTTTAAAATGCACTGATGAGATAGAAGAAGAATAGAAATTTTCGAAAAAGAATTCCCTTATTTTCTTCTAGGTTGTTAAAATAAGAAAATGAAATTCTGAGAAATCGCTTTGTTGTATGAAGCTCTCCCGGGCAGCTAGATAAATAACTCATTATCAGATTCCAATCTACTTACTATTATATAACAAATTTCCTCAACCTCTACTATTCATCCATATATATACAGGGTGTTTCAGGAGGATTAGTAAATATTTTAGGAGGTGGTAGTATAGACGAATTGCATTAATAAATGCCATATAACATGCCTCCTTTTCTATTGAGTACAGCAATACAGCCTTACACGTTCAGTTGCAATATGACTGCTGGGCACTGTACCAGTGTTACGCACTGTATTGAACACACACACGAGTAAAGACTCTTGAATCTGGTAATCTGCGTTTAGGAAATCGTATGACGTATTCTCTCCAAGCAGCAGCAGCGTTTCCATTACAAACCCACACATATCGGCATACTCAGCATGTGTAAATACGTGCGGCATGTTTACATGCTACAGTACAGTAGACTTGGCCAACAAATCAGAATGAAAACTTCAATGTAAGCTAAAGCACAACTTCACAGCTTGAACATCAACACTCTATTACTGACATTCGATAAATACGCCCATAGCAACCCATAACAACCGATGTACCAAGACACAAAACGAAAATGCATTGAACTCAGCTGTATCTCAGTATTCAATAAAAATTGGACACATCTTATATGGCATTTATTATTGTGATTCGTTTATACTACCAGCTCCTAAAATATTTACTACTCCTCCTGAAACACCCTGTATATAGACATAATTTTTTTTTTAATTGCAGAATAATAATATATAAGAAAAATGAAATATTAACAAATTTTAGAAGTTAACCTCCCATAAATTACCTAGTAAATAACAATTATATAACATAAACTAAATGGATTCATTTTCACTGCATCTAAGATAATGTATTATAGAAATCGAAAACTAAATATTGTTAATTTGATGCAAATAAATAAAAATTAGTTTTGTTATAGAGTCTTTAATGATCAAAATAAGTTGGATTTTAATAATTCTATTAGAAAATAGTTAATCCTTAAAAGATGGTTTTGTTTACCTGGATATCTCGCTTGATCGACACCTGATCTTCTCGAAACCACCTGTGATAAATCCATCGGCTTTGTATTTCACTTAAAAATTGTCGAATTGATTCACCGACATGAAAAATTAAGAAAATTTCAAATATAAATCACAATTATCAAGGATGATTATGCCCAATGTCAGATTTCTTCGAGTTAGTGGGCGGGAGGCAAAGAGTAATTATAATCAGCTCGCCAGAGACTCCTTGCACAGACAGGTCACATGACTCCTAAAAAAATAAATAAAAAAAAAATTAAAAAAAAATAAATAAATACGGGTTTAAAAAATTAAATTATATTTACAATTTAATTTTAAATATTTTTAGAATTTTTTAGTAAGATTTTTTAAATTTTTCCCGATTTTTTTGTAAAATAATTAATTATTCATTTATAAATAAATAAATAACTAAATTTAAATGAGTTTAAAATTAAAATCATCTTTAAAATATAATTGTAAATATTGTTAGGTATTTTTCGGTACGATTATTTATATTTTTCATGATACATACGTATAAAAAAAAAATCTTTTGAAATAAAATAATAAATAAATATAGTGTAAAAATTATTATTTATTTATTTTTCAAATTTTTCAATAAGATTATTTAAATTTTTTACGATTTATTACACAATAATTAATTATTTATTTATTCAAATGATTATTGCGCCAAATATTTGATCAAAAAAAAAAGAAATTTATATCAGAATCTATTTAATTAATAAATAAGACCCCAGCTAGAATAATCCCTATCTGACTGGATGCATTTAGCCCAGTCGTCACTGGAAAGCAATAACAAGATACGAAAATGGAGTAGAGTAGTATTAGTAGTAGTATTTAATAAATAGAGTATTCGCTCTTCGTTGCGCTTCCAGAGGACGACCGGCCTTATGCAAATTAAATTTTCTAAGGAACATTAGTTTTTGATAAATATCTCACTATTTAAAAGGCGGACAATAAAAATGGTTGTATTCAAATTTATATATTATTAAATTCTCTATAAAAATACTACTATAAGCTTTTTCATAACATCAACGCTTGAGGAAATAATACTATATAAACATATCAATCTATAAAAAAAACATAATTATTTCCGAAACAGTAGCTTCTATATAAAAAAATACATTATAACTTTTTTATACGTAATTTCATACGCTAGAATTTTTATAATATCTACTTTTATTGCACACTTAAAAACAATTCAATTTTCAATTCTTCAATCAATATTTTTTTAATCTCAACGAAATAATATTGTTTATATATATTTTTTATTTTTAATTAATTTTTCTTATTTGTGTTGTTCTCTTTGCTGAGAATATATATAAGAAGAAAAAATTTAAGTTTTTTAATTGGAATATCAAATAAAAAAAATAATTAGTAAAAAGAGAAAGGATTGGCAGAGAAACTTCTTTAATAGGATTATATCGAATTTAATTTCTAGATACTTGTATGAATAGGAAAAGAAAAAAAAATATTCGAGAAGGGTTGTTTTCATCCCCCTCATAAATCGAACCCGAATGTCAAAATTAGCAATTCTGACATAAGTATCGGGCTAAAAATAGTTCACTAAATGCTATTTAAAGATATATTTTGAGGGTATTCAATAAACTGGTTCCTGGGGATAAATAATAATATTGATAAAAAAAGGCCTCTGTTTATTAATATCCTAGGCAAATTAGACTTCTACACAATCTGTAAATAATGTTAATCGACGTTAGGCCTCCCAAATAAAAGTTATATGAGTTTTCGACGGTTTCTGGCTGGTGCTAAATTTTTGAGGGACTAAAAACCACGAAAATTTTAGACTTTTTCAGATTTTTGTTTATAATTCGAAAACGATCAGTCCTACATAAAGTTTCACTCTTACTAAAATGAAAGAGCATAAAATTTCGCGTTGAATAATTTACTTAAAAGTTAAAATCCATTCAGCCGTTTAGGTACAATTGATAGTCGAAGATAGGGAATTATTACGAACTTTGCGGAAAAGTGAATTTTATGCTCATAAGATGGTTACAAGAAACTACTCTTCCAATTTTTGCAGTTCTGACCCTCATAATAGTTGCCAATTGTCTAAAAAATGAGATTGGCAAAGTTTCATTTTAATTGAAGAACAGAGTAACACGTGCCGCAATGAGGTTGAAGTTATTCCTTCATAAAATGAAAACTACTCATCTTAGAAACTTGATTCTTGTCTCATTTTCTAGGAAATTTTATTGGCTTGAAGTTTTACATGAGCCACATTTTTGTTAAAACTTTTAGATTTGAAGTTATCCAGCATTTTTCAAGACAGGATCCGAATCCTCAAAAGTGACTTTTTAAACAAATGTCTAAAAAACATACTAACCCTTAAATTTAGGGGTAAAAAAATTGCACAAGGATTTTTTGAGGGTTATGTAATTGAATGTTGCTATGTTTTCTAGGTATTGGTTAAAAAATCACTTTTGAGATTCGAGATCCTGTCTTGGAAAACTCTGGATATCTTCAAATCTAAAAGTTTTTAACAAAAAAGTGGCTCAAGTAAAATTTCAAGCCAACAAAATTTCCTAGAAAATAAGAAAAGAATCAAGTTTTTAGGCTGAGTGGTTTTCTGCCAAGTTGGTAAAAATTGCCTATCTTTGACGATCGATTGTGGCTAAACGGCGAAATTGATTTTAGCTTTTAAATACGTTATTCGTCGCGAATTTTATGCTCTTTCTTTTTGCTGACAGTGAAATATTCTGTAGGAGGCATCGTTTTTCGTTATAAACGAAAATCTTAAAAAAAGTCCAAAATTTTTGTTGTTTTTAGGCCTTCAAAAATTTAGCACCAGGTCGATTTTAATTATTTCCAGCTTGTGCATATTTATTGGCCAGGGCTGCCTTTTTTCGGTCTAATTTTCCTGGGCTATAATTTAAAGAATGATTTAATTTTGTAGCCAAGATTGAAATAAAAATTGATTTTCAGTTTTCAAGCGGGTTTCAACGCGTTAACGAACAAACAAACAAACTTTGTGAATTTTGTTTAATCTTGGCTGTAAAAAATAATAAATAAAACTTATATTGTTAATGTAATTAATGTTTATTGAATAATGATAAATCTCCTTGGATACGACATAAGCTTAGATCAGGTGACAAATAACTTGAATTACTGACCTATATTCCAAATTAAATCTAGAAAAGCTGTAAAATGTATAATGAAATATATTAAATTATTATTTGATATTTAATTATTTATTTATTATTTGAAGAATAAGCATACAGACAGTTTACGCTCTAGGATGGAAAGTGTGGAAACCCCTATAAGTTATGCATTCAAATATGAAGCCTTGGTTAGTACATGTCTAACTTAAGGGGGCTTGAAATTGTCATCCAGAAGGTGCAATACCTATAAGACAGACATATCAGACACTTGCAATTCGGAAAACAAATGAATATTCACGAGCTCGAATGAAAGTGACAATTATTTTGAACTCTAAGCTTGAAGTATTCAAGATTTAAGAAAGATAGACAGCAGAAAAATAAGTCTTTAAGGAAGATATATCTACCGTTAAATCATCTTTTACATGCATTTTATATTTAACTTGGATCCCTCTCTCTGTTTGTTTATCTTAATAGAATATAGTAATCAAATTTCCACCCACTTCTATCAAGTCCTATTATTATAGAGAATTTGTTCGCATATGTATGTCTAGTGACAATAATAATAAACAATTCTAGAGATTAATAGGGACCATGCGTCACGACTTAAGCGCCAACTGGCGACAAAAATGTAAGCTTTTTTGGGATGATTTATTAAACGTTATTCTATATGACATTTTTTGTTTAGTAAAAATAAAATAAATAAACAACCACGGTCCAATGAGTCTCCAAGACTCGCTCACGGCCCCTTAGGCTCAGTGCGCGTTACAATATGTATCTTTTATATATGATATGATATATACCTTAGAGCATTAAATATATAGACACGCCCTGTTGTCTATTTGGTGAGGCCAACATCTCCTATAGAACTTGACATCATCTGTAGGTAGGAACACCCAGAAATAGCATGGCCACTATAGGAATTATTATATATTGAGATAAATTTTTCGTAGTTTAGATTATTTATTTAGGATTCCAATAATCGCAAATTAATATTAAATTAATATAACCAAAATATTTATGCCAGAACGTGACGTCATCTGTAGGCGATGTTGGCCTCACTTCACTCTGTGTGGAGAGTAGCAGAGGGCGTGTCTATATATTTCATGGTTTAAGATATATACTATAATACAATATTTGACCCAATTCTCTCAAATTATTTGAATAAGTAAAGGCTAGAGAGCGTTACTTTCGGCACTAGTGCTGCCTCTATGCAGTGGCGTAACTAAAACGTTTGAGGCCTGTGGGAAATTCATCGGATGGGGCCCTCCCTCAAACTAAAGAAGCTAAATCAACGTTGTAGTATCTTTTTAATAAATCCCTTCATAAAGTACGTTAGTACGTACAAACGCTATTATATAATTAGTGTTTCATTTTTCGTTGATTTTCAAGTAAGTTTTAATTTAAAGAGCGTATTGGATTGAAATAACAATTTTATTTTTAGTCAAACTTGTAACTATTAAAATTCCTTTTTCGGGCTTTCTATTGAGCAAAAGTGTTAATGACAACATCAAAGTTTGAATTTCGGGTCATGGAATGTTCGATGAATAGAATAAATAGCTAAGTTGTGTAACCTTTCTTGTCCCATAGAATTTCTTAAATAGGTTTTTATCAATTTTAATTTTGAAAATGATCGCTCGTAACTAGCTGTAGTCACAGGAATGGTTTCAAATAACAGAAATGCTGTGCACACTTCAGGAAAGCTTGAAGACATAAAATGATTATTTATGATTAATAAATCATCACGTTCTCTTTTTATTTCGTGTCTAAAAGTGGATCAAAAACTGAGAATTTCTTTGACAAACGAGACACGAATTTTGTAATGTATTAAATGTTATGATCCTCCTGTTTGCACGGCCCTCTCGGGCCCGGGCCGGGAGCCCGTGGCATTTTGCCCGACATGCCACCCTATTGTTACGCCACTGCCTCTATGTTTAACGCACGGTCCCTATAGAGAAAATATAATTTAAACTTTAATTAAAAATAAAATATAAAATAAACAATTACAAAAAATCACGGCTTACAAGATATATTTTTTTTTTTGTCTTTTCGGCCTTAAAACCGGGTGTTCTAAAACTATGAAGTCAAAAATCTAATTACTTATTATATCAATCATTGCAGGATTTACGTTATAAACTACACAAGCTATAGCTTAAGACCCCCACTTTCTTGGGGTCCCCCCAAAAAATTATCCGAGTGTGCAATTGTCTTATTCCATATACTTAAATATACTGCAGCAGAGGCAAGAAAGAAAATATTTTAGTTTGATATAATTCCTTAATCCTTATAACATGTTTCAAGATATTAGATGAGCCTTTGTAAATTGTGCCTTTTAAAAGAACTTTTGTTTCTTTTTACCAGAGTTTGCATTTTTAAGTTTGTTATAAATAAAAATGACTTTAAGTTAAAGATTTATTATTTCGCTATCTATATACTTCTTAATTGTATTTCAAATTCGCCCCTGTCTTGAATATTGCTCTCATTTGTGGAGAGGGCCCTTCAAGCATTATCTTGCTACCTTGGATGCAATTCAGAGGCGGACTATCAGACTGATTTTTTTTTTTTTTTTTTTTTTTTTTTATAATGATACTGATACAAGAAGAAGTTGAACCAAGAAGGTACAACCTCTGTAGTCCGTGGTGGACCCTTGTAACGTGAAGATAAGGGGAGATTTAGTGATTGGGTAGAAGTCGAAGGTATCTGTGGATGCTGGTCTTGAAAGATTGAAGGTCATAAGTTGCTGGAAAGACGGTCGGGGAAGAGAGTTCCAGTCTCTAGATGTCATAGGGATAAATGAGTTGGCGAATGCGTTTGTTCGATTAGTATCCAGTTTAAGCGCGTAGGGGTGTTGAGTTTTAGAAAAACGTGTATTTCGCGCAAATGAAGCCCTTGGTGGGACTGATAGTCAATCCTGCATTAACTGACACTTTCGACTCCTAACCCCATCGTAGATTTGTCTCCGGCCTTTCTCTTTTTTATAGATATAACCGTGGCTTTTATTCTGGTGAGATAAAATCAATAATCCCGCTAATGGCTTCAATTTGAGCGAAATACACGATTTTCTATGATTCAACACCCCTATAATACAAGGGTCCACCGGGGACTACAGAGGTTTTTGGTGCAACTTCTTCTTGTATCAATATCATTATAAAAAAAATCAGTTTAACACTCTAGGTATCAAAAAAATTGGCACTGACATCTAATAGCTGGACTTATAAAGGGTCCCATATCTCAAATAGCTTATATTAGGGCCTTATCAAGTCTAAATCCGGCCCTGATATCAATACAAGCTTTCTACGACTTTTCTTTCTTGAGTTATTGAAATCGAAATATAAAACACAGATTACGCACAGACACAAAGATAGAAAAAAAAAATATTTGAAGTTAGCTATTAGGGTTCCGTTTTATTTTTGTATAGAACCTTGAAAATAGTAAATAGAAACAATAGTTATTTTCCAATAAAAGTTGTTTCTTTTTTAACTATTTATTTTTTCTAACTTTGGTGTCATAGAACATTGGTTCTGATTTATGCAGAAAAACAATAACATAATTAAACAATGATAGTTCAAGTAGGCTTTGGTAATGAATAGCATCTTTCAAAAACAATTCCCCACCAAAGTACTAAAATAGTATGTCTGAATCACCTTGTATACAGTGGCGTACCTAGAACTTTTGCAGCCCGGGGCGGTCTCCAATTTGCCGCCCTTTCCAAGTCAACCAAATGGTTTTTATAAATTAATAAACATAAATAAATAATTGTAATTGAGACAAACTATACGTGGGGAACTTTTTTACCATTGGATACCATATTTAAATTAGCCAGTAATAAAGGAGGCCAAATAAGTTGATATACCTATAAATGGAACTTTTATACAAATACAAGATACTTTTTTAAAGGCCACAAGAAACTTACGGAGGCCGCAGGTTCCCCACCTATGAGACAAAATATATACCTAATTTACAAAAAAAAAAAATGACCATTAAATATTTTTTATTTTGTATTTATAAATAAATAATTTCATTTCTTTTGGATAAACAAACAAATTGTACACATATCTGTAAGTAATAGTAAATTATACATCAAGGGAGAGAAATGCATTACTTTTCTCAAGGTGCAATTTGTAGTCAGAAGGCTAAGTCCGAGGGATAAATAGCATTCTCATCTGAGGTGTATATACTATTTTTTCACGACTTCATATTTAAAACGAATATTCAAATAAAATATTTACACATTAATTTTCCACAATCAAATTAAATTAATATAAGTATATAGTTTTTTCTTTTTTGTTGCTATAACAACAAATTGAATTTATTTCTATATAATTATTCCCCAAATAAGAAATAATGTATATTAGCTCCCGTAGGAAATAAGTAATGTGACATTTCTATCCCTACTTTGATGTCATAGAAACTAACTTCTACACCCGGTCTTGTAAAACATATTGATATACCTATTTACTCTTCTAAATTTCATAGTAAAAAAATCGTGTATAATGCTCTCAAAATTTATATTATTTGTAATTTCTTGTTCTATGGACAAAATTGCAAGATTTTGTAGTCTTAAATCACTCTTGTGGAATGAAGGTTTAATTTTTTATCAACTTCAATTTGGAGAAGCTACTTTCGATATTAATTATTATTAAAAGAATTCTTCGCAAAATTACAATATTGGGTACAGAATTTTCCAATCTATACTGTTGAATAAATTTTAGTAGATCAAGAGGGCCTTCAAGCCCGTTTTTCCAACGTTTTGCCTCTTGACGACGAGGAAAAATATTCGGAATCACATAGTAATTCATAATTCGTAGAAATCGAATAGTAAACTAATGAAGGGAATAATTTGTTTTTCACAACTATAACTAATTATAAAAAATTCCGCCCAAAAATATGTGCCCCCCCCCCCCCTAGGTACGCCAATGGCTGTATATAATGTATTTTCATCCTGTTTATAATATAATTTGGGTTTTTCCACTTTTTACTTATATTATCATTATCACTGACCTATTTTTTTAGTTATATTATTTCTATAAATGTATTTACCTGCCACACCCCTTATTGTTTTTTTAACATTATTCTTTTTTTGTGTGTGAAACCACACTCTCTCGGTTTTTGTTTTTTTACAATCCTCCCCGCCGCCCTGCCCTCTTTCCTTTGGTTAATTTCATTAGCGCATTATGATTATTAGTTTGTCTCAGGTTACTGCTGGCCCTTCATGCCTATCCACTTTATCTCTCTTGTCAATATTATATGATTATCTTGCCAGGAAAAAATTAGACCAAGAAGAACAACTCTCTCTACGCTACCATTTAGGTAGGGTTTCAATTAACGATAATTGAAATTTGGATGCAGTTTTTTTTTAATTAAATATAGAATTTTTTGTAGAATTTGACTGGTTGTTCTGTTTTTTACCCGGGTTAGCCACCCGCCCTTATTAGTCAAATTACATTCCAAGTTGCAGATTAAAGAAAAACCATATCAAAATAGATTAAAATATTCACCTAAAAACGACTGCGGATTCGCGAATAACATCGTAAAATAGCACAATGTTTATTTTGAATTCTTAGACTACAAATTTAAAGGACCGTTGGCAACCAGATGTTAATAGTAAATTTATAATTAAAATAAATATAAATATATTTAATGTTGAAGCAAATCAAGCTTTGTAACAATTATCCCGCATATTGAAAAAAAAATAATAAACTTTTTTGTTTATTTGAAAAAATATTGAATATATTCTTAGTTTTTTAATTATAAATTTATTATAAAATATTATATCAACGGTTTTTTAAATTTTCAACTTAAAAATTATCTTTCAAAATTAATCTAACCATTTCCTTAATTAATATTATTATTATTACAGTGAAATGTTTATTTATCAAATAATTAAAACCTAATACATATATCTAGTATCCTTAGGATAAAATATAGCTATATCCCTAATATATTATTTTTATTAATTCATATTTTTATCTATTTTACCTATGAATAATAGTTTAGAAGATATTTGAGAGGAAAATTGTCCAATACAATGATGAATGCGTGAAATAATTATATAGTTTAATTATTATTTTAAAAAAATAAGAAATATTGAGGACATATTAGTTTTTCGGTCAAAATTAATACCTTAATTGTTTATCTCGTATCCTTTATTAGATCATCTTCAGGGCTTGTTCTGTAGAAAAAATTATAATTGCAAAAGATGCATCCCTGCAATAATTGTTTTAATTTATGGATCGGATTCTTATGCTCCATTCACAAATTTAAACAGAACAAAATTCAATTCCATTTCGAAAAAATTTCAGTTATTCTGTTTTTTACCCGGGTTAGCCTACCCTACCTTATATATTAGTCAAATTACATTCCAAGCTGCAGATTAAAGTAAAAACCATGTCAAAATAGATGAGAATATTTACCTTAAAAACGACTATGGATTCGTGAATAACATCATAAAATAGCAAAATGTAAATTTTGAATTCTTAGGGCCAGTTGTATGTCAGTTGGTAAACTCTTTTTAAACGTTGGCAAAGGGTAAAACCTTAAAATTCACCTTGTGTCGGGTGGGATGGCCAATCAGATGACAGGCACTTTCATCTGATTGGCCATCCCACCCGGCAGAAGGTGAATTCTAAGGTTTTACCCTTTGCCAACGTTTAAAAAGAGTTTACCAACCGACATACAACTAGCCCTTAGACTGCAAATTTAAACAACCGTTGGTAGGTAACCAGATGTTAATAGTAAAAAAATGTTTTTAGACATGAATATAATACTAGATGCAAGAATGTTCTAAGGATAAATGCCAGTTATTTGTCTGTGAAATTAAAAAGTCCAGTTAATAACGTTATAAAAATGTATAATAAAGTACCTTTGGAAATTAAAAGTTTGCCAACGCTTTCTTTTGAAGAGAAAACTAAAATGCTACTTGCTAACTTTAAATCTCTATAAATTGGACGAGTTGTAGGCATAATTTATATTGTAAGAGTTCGTGGCTGTGATGAAACTATACTAGATGAAGGAGGAGGTATCAGCCAAAGATGGAATCACTGGGTTCAATAAAACACCTTTAATGAGACGTTTCGGCCTAAATTTTATTTGGCCATCTTCAGTCAATTAGGAGTTATACACAAAATGCGGTACACATATGTGATCGAACCAAGCCTTGTCAAAAATAAAAATTTCTTTTAGCTTCATGCGAATTTTTAACGTGCCTGGACCCAAAAGTTTCAGAATGTTTTATTGAACCCAGTGATTCCATCTTTGGCTGATACCTCCTCCTTCATCTAGTATATGGCATAATTTATAATTTGTGAGCTAAGATATATTTTTGTATTTGTATGTTGTTCTTTTGTTTTGTTTTTCTTTTTAATGTTTTTTTATTTACTGTTTGGTGATTAATGGATGTAACTGATACATGATCACAATTTTATTTCTATAGATATTTTGTATCTATATATTTTTGGAGATTAAAAGATTGCCACATCTTTGCGTGTTGAGAAAAAAAGTGAAATGTTAATTTTTAACTTTAAATCTTTATACACTGGAATAATTGTTGGCGTGATTTATGATTTGTAAGCTTAAGATAAATGTGTATGTTTGTGTGCTTTTGACTATGTTTGTTCATTGATGTATTTCTAATACATGAGAATCACAATTTTGTGATTCTAAAAACGTTTTCTATACTGTATTTGTATTGACAGTCTATTCAAAAAATAAACATTATTATTATATGTAATTTTTGTTTTTCAGAGGATGAGGAACAAAATAAGTGTTTGTTTACGACTTATCAATTGCAACGTTTCGCCACTTTTATTGCAGCTTCTTCAGAAGAACATTCTTGCATCTAGTATTATATTCATGTCTAAAAACATTTTTTACTATTAACATCTGGTTACCTACCAACGGTTGTTTAAATTTGCAGTCTAAGGGCTAGTTGTATGTCGGTTGGTAAACTCTTTTTAAACGTTGGCAAAGGGTAAAACCTTAGAATTCACCTTCTGCCGGGTGGGATGGCCAATCAGATGAAAGTGCCTGTCATCTGATTGGCCATCCCACCGACACAAGGTGATTCTAAGGTTTTACCCTTTGCCAACGTTTAAAGTTTACCAACCGACTTTACAACTGGCCTAAGAATTCAAAATTTACATTGTGCTATTTTATGATGTTATTCACGAATCCATAGTCGTTTTTAAGGTAAATATTCTCATCTATTTTGACATGGTTTTACTTTAATCTGCAACTTGGAATGTAATTTGACTAATATATAAGGTAGGGTGGGCTAACCCGGGTACAAAACAGAATATCAGAAGAAGCTGCAATAAAAGTGGCGAAACGTTGCAATTGATAAGTCGTAAACAAACATTTATTTTGTTCCTCATCCTCTGAAAAACAAAAATTACATTAATAAATTATGGAACTGAATCCCAATGATGGGATTATTATTATATTTATAATTAAAATAAATATGAATATATTTAATGATGAAGCAATAAATCAAGCTTTGTAACAATTGTCCGACATATTGAAAAAACAATAATAAACTTTTGTTTATTTGAATAAATAATAATTAATTGAATATATTCTTAGTTTTTTAATTATACATTTATCATAATATTAGGATTAGAACGGATTTGCAACTTAAAAATTATATTTCAAAATTCAACTAACCGTTTCCTTAAATAATATATTATTAATATTACAGTGAAATGTTTATTTATCAAATAATTAAAACCTAATACATGTATCTAGTATGCTTAGGATAAAATTTAGCTACCTATCCCTAATATATTATTTTTATTCATTGATATTTTTATGTATTTTATCTCTTAATATTAGTTTAGAAGATATTTGAGAGGAAAATTGTCCAATACATTGATGAATGTGTGAAATAATTATATAGTTTAAAAAAAGCCACTGAAGAAGTTGCGAACCAGCAACGAAACGTTTGGCCTATTTAAATAAAAAAACTTTGTATTTAATTTAAAGTCAAGTCCAACTCCCTACCTTCCTTTAATTATCTTTTTAAAATTCAACTAACCGTTTCCTTAATTAATATTATTATTATTAAACATATTATCTCTAGTATGCTTAGGATAAAATATAGCTATATCCCTAATATTATATTATTTTTATTCATTCATATTTTTATTTATTTTATCTCTTAATGATAGTTTAGAAGATATTTGAGAGGAAAATTATCCAATACATTGATGAATGTGTGAAATAATTATATAATTTAATTATTATTAAAAAAAATAAGAAATATTGAGGACGTATTAGTTTTTCGATCAAAATTAACACCTTAATTGTTTATCTCGTATCCTTTATTAGATCATCTTCAGGGCTTGTTATGTAGAAAAAAATTATTACTGGAAAGATGAATCCATGCAATAATTGTTTGAATTTATGGATCGGATTCTTATGCTCAATTCACAAATTCAAACAAAATTTTGAAAAATTTTCAGTTTCTTTCGTGCTTATTAATAAAATCGTTGAGATAGGGCAGTTTTCAAGCTATTTGGTTTTATTAATCGACAAGTATTATATCTTTACTATATTAAAAAAAAACTGTTTAGCATCTTAATTCAATTTCTTTAGTAAGACCGCGTCACGTCCTTGTTTTAGTTACCATAATGATTATTTGTTTAATTCTAATTAATACAAAAACAACTTAATAGATCTTTTGAGTCTTTTTTTTAATCTGTTAAATATTTATGAAAATTCATAAAAGCACGAAAGCTATTCAATTATTCATTCAAAAAACTTAAAAAATAATAATAACTGCGTTATAATATTAGATAATTTTTGTTTTTAAAAGAAATGCATCATAATTATTATAAATACAATGGCTTAACTAAAATATTATTCTAAGTACTCTGTTATTTCAGTAGATTTACTAATGGAAGTGTATAATGGTCTAAAGGGCTAGCTAGTCAGCCCACCCACGCACACAATTAGTAGCTCATTCAACAAAATAACATAATAAACAGATTTTTTCACTATTAGCGTAAAATATATTGCATGAATATAAATAATGAAAACGCTATGACCGCGAGGAATATCACGATTCTCTGCAGTTGAGTGGCCATTAACGCTCAATTCATTCGTTATTGAATCACAAGTTTGACTTATTTTCAATTAGTTTCAATAATATATTCAAAGAGGATAAGTAGGGAAATTAGATAAAAGGTATTAAATAAAATAGAAATTATTATAATCGCTATCTATGTGAATTCAATCTTCAATTCTAATATCAAATTGTCGTTAATTGCTTAAATTGGTATGAAAATTAAGTCAAGTCAATCCAGAATTATTTTTTTTGGCAAATACATAGTATACTTATTAGAAAAATACCTGATTAAAGTTAGGGAAATAAAGAAAGACAGGTGGCTTAGAATCAGTCCCGTAGAGATAAAAGATGTTGTTTTTTTTAAAGTCCAACAGAAAATTGATTATAATTTAAAAAATAACACAAAAGATAGATACAATTTAAATCAAAACTTTTTTTTATGGATGGCCAATTCATGGCATTAACATTTGAAAATAATTTCAGACATAGCTTTTTACGAAGTATATTATTTTGCGCCACTTTTGTTAATAAACAAATTTACCACACATATAGAGGGTGTTTCATAATTGACTGTCAATATTGAAGGGGGTTAATCTGTGCATGATTTTAAGATAAAAAGTTCTTATGAACATTCATCCCTTTTTGCTTTATTTCTGATTTACAGAGTGGTAAAGATTTTTTTTTGTAAAATATTTTTTTATTTTTTAATAACTCTGAAACTACATTAGAAATTTTTATAAAACTTGGTGGACGTAAACTAGGTGTAGATACTGAATGAAAAAAATAATAAGCCTCTGCTTTTGTCAAAAAGAAACATTTTATTTTATTAATAGTGATTCATTGATCTTGACTTTTTTCGTATCTTGAACTGTTTTTCAGTAAAAAAAAAAAATATATAGTATAACAATTACCTATACCTACCTACCTATTACCTATACCCTATATTACCTGTACCTACGTGAAAATAAAATATTTTTTCACTTAAATTACTTTTTGTACTTTTTATTGAAATAATTCTTTAACAACTAGATAAGTCAAGAGATCTTTTTTATTACAAAATAAACCATTAATAAAAGAATTTTCGTTTTTGAACGTGGCAAATTTTGCTTTTTTTCAACTGTTTGATATTTCCTTTTTTTTTTTTAATATAATTTATTATTTTACTTTTTAGTCTTAATTATTTTTATAGAGAAAAGTTTGCTGAATTTAACATAATGAAATGTGATTTATTTTTATTATTTTTATATAATTTCATTTTTTTTTTTATAAATTTTATTAAACCAATTATTTTACATTAATTAATGTATACATTGTATTTTTGCTTCGATTTCGGAGATTACTTCTCCACCATCGAGTGTCCTTATTCATCTTTAGTCCTTATTTTTAATAAGAGGAAAAATCTAATTAGATAAAAAAACCTCTTTTCCGATAATTATTTTAATTCCATTATTCCCCAATCAAGTCGATTGGTTCTGCAATCCTCTCCCCGTCTCCTCATATAATTTCATTTAAATTTAGTTGGTAAATAATTATTTTTATAGAGAAATGTTTGCGGAATTTAAAACAGAACAAAAGTCCCATTGATACATTCATAGATAATTACATACATACATATATGTATATATAATACAGGTGAAGCTAAAATAAGCAAAAACGAACCTTGCGTTATATGAACTTTTTGTCTCAAAATCATACACAGATTAACCTTTTTTCAAAACTGACATTCTATTATGAAACACCCTATATATAAACCACAAGAGGCTCTAAAGGCTCCATTACATCAAGGGGGGAACCAATCGGAAATAATAAGAAATTAAGTAAAATTACATATTATACAATAAATAAAAAAGTCATACATTTTACAAAACATATTTATTTTCTGTTTTAGAACAAAAATTAGTTCGTAAAAATGCACTTTCAATAGTCTTAAACTTAAAATTACACCTCCTTTGCTTTCTGCGACGCAAATCTATCTATACTTATTATAATCGGCTTGTGCGACGAGGCCGACGCGAAACTTGTAAAGCTAGGAATCACAAAGTAGCTTTTCATATTAAAAGTATAAACATTTTCATTTACCGCAACGAACTTTCTACCACTTTCCGTTCTTGAATTATTATCTTTTGAGCATAGAATCCAAATAAACAGACAAAAAATAATACAGGGTGGGGCATAAAGATCTAGCACATTTTGAAGAGGTATAAAAAAAATTAAAAAATTTAACTAGAAAAAAAAACTGAATATATTTTTGAAAAGAACATAAAATATATATTTTTTTTAATGTGTTTTAAACATTATTTCAGACGAAAAAAAAGTGGTGGGGTATACATATTCTGTGGACCCCCAGGAGGCTAGA
This sequence comes from Forficula auricularia, assembly GCA_024734495.1. Lineage (NCBI taxonomy): Eukaryota > Metazoa > Arthropoda > Insecta > Dermaptera > Forficulidae > Forficula > Forficula auricularia. Next base: position 350,360 of record JALMQS010000435.1, read on the forward strand.
AATGCAAAAACTAACCACTCAAAATGGGAGGAGGGTCAAAAATGAAAATTCTAACTCTTTCGATCAAACTATGTATACAAAATTTGGTTAGTTTTTGAATTTCTAGCCTTTGTGGGTCCAAAAAATATGTATACAAAATTTGGTTGAGTTTGGTCAAAAGGGTTAGAATTTTCATGTTTGACCCCCTGACCCCATTTTGGGTGGCTAATTTTTGCATTTCTAACCTTTTTGGGGCCCACAGAATATGTATACAAAATTTGGATGAGTTTAGCCAAAAGAGGTAGAATTTTCATTTTTACCCCGCCCCACAACCCTCTTTTTTATCTGACAATGTTTAAAACACATTAAAAAAAAATTATTTTTTGTATAAGATTGGAGTAATTTTTGGAGACGGACTGATAAGTGAATTAAGTGGATATCGATGAGGCAGTCCAAAAAAAGAAGAAGATAATTTACACTATCTTTTTATTCATAAAACCGACGTTTCGGAGGCTATTCCCTCCTTCTTCAGGGTTTTGAAAAGTCAGTGAAGAAGGAGGGAATAGCCTCCGAAACGTCGGTTTTATGAACAAAAAGATAGTGTAATCTTCTTCTTTTTTGGACCGCCTCATCGATATCCACTTAATTATTTTTTGTTCTTTTCAAAAATATATTCAGTTTTTTTCTAGTTAAATTTTTTAATTTTTTATTTATACCTCTTCAAAATGTGGTTGATCTTTATGGCCCACCCTGTATAATATTGAAATTGAAAGTTCATTTATGAAAATGTTATTCCAATTACTTCAATTATTCTTAAGAAATAATAATTATATCGACAAAGAAAGAATTTAGAAAAGAGTTCATTTACTGAAAATATTATTCCAATTAATTCTTAAGTAATAATAATTATATTGATAAAGAATTGTGATGAATGGAAAATCTTTGATTGAATTGATAATGAGAAATGAAAGGTACTTAAAATTGTTTAATCAAGCATGACGGTTCCCTAGTATAAATGTAAACAGTAATTAGAGACCTTTTACTTATAAAATATCTCCTTTAACTTGAGATTTTCGACCTGGTTTATCAATTGTATATGATTTGTAGTTTGTTGTCAAGTGAATAAGTTTAAAGTTGTGAACATCCAATAGCAATAAAGAGTGTGTAGACAATGAAGGCCACTCTGTCCACAGCTGTAGCGATCAGCTTCCAGAATTGTTGAATTTCATCATCGGATAATTTCCCACCGTCGGCTCCAACTGTAGATGAAGAACCACTCAATCTAGATTCATCTTCTAAATGATTATAAGCTCCTCCCTGGAAATAAATCAATTATATATTAATATTAGAAGAAATTTTCTCTTCAAAGAGAGACGGACTGGCAAAAATTTTAATTGATAAGTGATGGAAATGCAGCCCAAGGATAGTGATTCCCTCAATGACCCCTTTAAAACACTGAAGAAAAATCGAAATTTCTTTTTGGGTTGACAATTCGATCTGTCACGGTCTCATCTTTGGATAAGTTGATGGGTTTTTTGTTAATTGAAATAATTATTCACAGGTGTGGTTGTCTCGATAATAATGTATAATTACATTTTTTATTCAAATCTCAATCCCACTAATAAATCATTACAAATATTATTATACTGTTCAGAATTTGCCAATTTAATTAATTAAAAGAAAAAATCCGACAATTCGAAGGATCGTACCTCCTTCATCAGGATTTAAAGAGGGTCAACGAAAGAACCTCGGTGTATATTAATATTATTTTTAATTGCAATTATATTCCAAAAACTTTGTGGCCAGTGATACGTCTTGATGATGGCCATAGCAGGTGTAAACATTGGTAATAATTATTATCATTCCGTCTGTAGTGGGCAGCACTTGCCACCCATACACTAACGCCACCAGATGTCTCCACCGGCACACAAGCCTGGGCGGACAGAGGGGCAGTCTGCAACGCGACACGAACGAGCGAACACCCAAACAACTCCAACCCTTTGCTGTATTATTTCTAGTCAATAAACAAGTATTTATATAATATATCAGAGTGTTATTCCTACCGCAACCCTCCTCTATATTGGTGACCCACGACAAAAGAAAAAAATCCACATCATGGAAGTGAACCGAATAGGAGCGAAATTACCAGCACTTTGGACCGAACGACCTGACCTTTGGTTCAAACATGTGGAGGCCCAGTTCAATCTCGCCAAAGTGACCACAGAAGAAACGAAGTTCCATCACGTAGTCGCCAGCCTGGACCAACAACAGGCAATCAAGGTATGTGAAATCATATCGAATCCGCCGACCACCAACCAGTACCAGGAACTAAAAAACGAGCTCCTAAAGAAATTAACACCTTCTAATGAAGAAAGACGACGCCGCCTATTGGCGGGAGAGGAGATCGGCGACAGGAAGCCTTCGGAGTTCCGCGAGCACATGCTCGCCTTGGCCCCCGACACGTGGCCGGAGGATCTTTTAAAGAGTCTCTGGTCTAGCCAATTGCCTAGGGCCATACGGACAGCGTTATTAACGCGCCCAGACTTAAACTGGAAGGATTCAGCAGAAATAGCAGACTCCATCGCTGAGGCCGTTCCGGAAGTCTCAACCCACGCCATCGAACAACCCACGCCAACCAGCAGCGCCCTCGAGCGGCAGATCGAGGAGTTGTCCCAGCAAGTTGCCGCCATTAATTCAAACAACTTAAACAAAAGCGCGCCAGCCCAGCAGCGGACCTGGAAAACCGACGACCGTCGCAGCAGAGGTATCAACCCTGAGGTGTGCTGGTTCCACCGCGAGTTTGGCAAAAACGCTCGCAATTGCAGACAGCCCTGTGCATTCAAGGCACAGGGAAACTCCAAGGGCGGTCAGTAGCAGCGGCGACTGACTGCAAATCATCAGGAAGCCGCCTCTACGTTACCGAGAAAAACAGCAAGGTGCGATTTCTCGTCGACACCGGTTCCGACCTATGCGTTTATCCACGGAAAGCGCTGCCAGGACGAAGAAAACGCGTGGACTACGACCTGATCGCGGCCAACGGCACAACCATCCACACTTATGGATGGATCTCGCTGGCCCTCGACATAGGCTTAGAGCGCATCCTCAAGTGGCGCTTCGTAATCGCCGACGTGGAGAGCGCCATCATCGGGATTGATTTTCTCGGATTCTACGGCCTCTTAGTAGACCCCCGCCACGGCCGTATTATCGACAACAAGGCCGCACTCTCAGCCAAATGCGAACCAACTGACGCGCAGACGCCGAGCGTGAAGATGATTCTCGAAGACCCCACCGGACACGACGTATTCCGCGAATTCCCCGACGTCGTGCGCCCAGCCGGCTCCCCCGCCAGGTGAGCCACGGGACAAAGCACTACATCCGAACAACGCCCGGGCAACCAGTAAACGCCCGCCCCCGCCGTCTGGCCCCCGACCGCCTCAAGATAGCCAAAAAAGAGTTTGAAGAGATGATTCGAGCCGGCACTGCACGGCCCTCTGATAGCCCCTGGTCATCGCCCCTACATATGGTGCCGAAGAAAGAGGGCTGGAGGCCCTGTGGAGATTACCGCTCCCTTAATTCGCGGACGATTCCCGACCGTTATCCAGTGCGGCACATCCTCGATTACGCCCACTACCTCGCGGGATGCACCGTCTTCTCAACAATCGACTTAGTCCGGGCCTATCATCAGATTCCAGTCAGGCGCGAGGACATTCCGAAAACGGCTCTGACAACTCCCTTCGGCCTTTACGAATTTCCATTTATGAGTTTCGGCCTCAGAAACGCCGCCCAGACGTTCCAACGCTTCATAGACGAGGCACTCCGCGGGCTGGAATTCTGCTTTGCTTACCTCGACGACATCCTAATATTTTCAACTTCACCAGAAGAACACAGAAAACACCTGCGCCAACTCTTCCAGCGACTGACGGAATATGGCATCGTTGTCAACCCTACGAAGTGCGTCCTCGAAGCGCCCGAGGTAACCTTTCTAGGCTATCGCATCTCCGCAGAAGGCTCGCGCCCACTAGAAGATCGGATAGCCACCTTGCAGGCTTGGACGCCCCCTAAAACGATCAGGGAATTAAGACGCTTCCTGGGCATGATAAATTTTTACAGACGTTTTCTGCCCGGCGCCGCCGACACCCAGGCCCCCTTACACGCCCTCCTCTCAGGCCCCAAGATGAAACCCAGCACACCGGTCACTTGGACAGATGAGCTGCTACGATCCTTCAACGAGTGTAAGGCGAACCTCGGAAGGGCAACGCTACTGTCTCACCCGGAACAGTCTGCCAACCTATCGGTGTCAACAGACGCTTCAGCGACAGCCATAGGAGCTGTACTTCACCAGCGCGCCAGGGGGGCCTGGCAACCTTTGGCATTCTTTTCCAGGAAAATGAGCCCAACACAACAAAAATACAGCGCCTACGACCGCGAACTCCTGGCCATCTACGAATCAATCAAGCATTTTCGACACATGGTGGAAGGTAAACATTTTACTATCTTCACCGACCAGAAGCCGTTGACCTTCGCCTTCAGGCTGAAGACTGATCAGTGCTCCCCGCGCCAGTTCAACCACCTGGACTACATCGGTCAGTTTTCGACTGATATTCGCCACATTTCCGGGCGGGACAACATCGTCGCAGACACTCTTTCCCGCATCGAGGCCATCACGCAGCCAATCGACTTCGCAGAACTGGCCCGCTCTCAGCTCCAAGACGAGGAGCTTCGCCAGCTGCAGAACCAAGCCACAGCCCTCCGCCTAGAAAAGAAGGCCATGCCAGGGCTGGACGTCGAAGTCATCTGCGATACGTCTGCCGGCCGCCCACGGCCGTTCGTAACCGAACCCTTCCGCCGAGGGGTCTTCGACACGCTACATAGCCTTAGCCACCCAGGAATCAAAGCGTCAACGAAGCTCGTCTCCTATCGATTCGTCTGGCCTGGAATAAAGAAGGATTGCCGAACATGGACCCGCGCATGCCTCCAGTGCCAGACGGCCAAGGTAAACAGGCACACTGTCACGCCAGTAGGACAGTTTCCAGTGACAGCCGCCAGATTTCAGCACGTCCACATAGACATCGTCGGTCCCCTGCCATCTTCCGCAGGCTTCAGCTACCTCGTGACCGCAGTCGACCGCTTTACGAGATGGCCCGAAGCCTTTCCTGTACAAGACATCACCGCGGAAACCGTGGCCAAAGCCCTCCTCAATGGATGGATTGCACGATTTGGCTGCCCAGAAACCATTACCACCGACCAAGGCCGCCAGTTCGAGTCAGACCTTTTCCGAAAACTCGGAGATTTCTGCGGATTTCGACGAGCCAGAACAACCGCCTACCATCCAGCGTCCAACGGGCTCGTTGAGCGTTTCCATCGCACACTTAAGGCCTCTCTCATGTGCCACGGCAATAAGTGGACCGACTCGCTGCCACTCGTACTTTTGGGAATTAGGGCAGCATTCAAAGAAGACCTACAAGCTTCAAGCGCAGAGCTCGTCTACGGCGAGCCCCTGAGGGTCCCGGGTGAATTTTTTGTTTCAGACCCCTCGGGACAACCAGAACATCAACTCCTAATCCGGGAACTACGAGAGGGGATGAACAGACTCCGTCCAGTCCCAGGGACGAAACACCGTGAAGACCGCACCTTCATCCACAAAGCTCTCAGAGACTCAACGCACGTCTTCATCAGACAAGACGTCCTCCGAGGCGCACTCGAGCCACCTTACACCGGCCCCTATAGAGTCGTATCGCGGGATGATAAAACTTTCGACGTCGACAGACGAGGTCAAACGATAAAAGTCTCCGCAGACAGGGTGAAGCCAGCTTTCATCTCCCAGGAAAGCACCCCTCCCCCGAACAACGCACCTTCACCGGTAACCAGCCCTCCGTCAACACCACTGCCCGCAGCCACGACATCGACCGAGACGTTCACACGTGTAGGAAGAAGAGTACGAGCCAGAGAATTTCCGGACTACCAAGTCTATTAGGAGTCGGCAAACCGTCATCGCCCTCCTCATCCGGGACCATCGCTCTGGGGAGGGGGTGGTGTAGTGGGCAGCACTTGCCACCCATACACTAACGCCACCAGATGTCTCCACCGGCACACAAGCCTGGGCGGACAGAGGGGCAGTCTGCAACGCGACACGAACGAGCGAACACCCAAACAACTCCAACCCTTTGCTGTATTATTTCTAGTCAATAAACAAGTATTTATATAATATATCAGAGTGTTATTCCTACCGCAACCCTCCTCTATACCGTCCATAATTTAATTTATAATTTGAAAGTTTATATTGGGGAAAATAAGGACAAGTTTTTTATGTGTGACTTTTTTATTTATCCACCAACGTTTCGTCGACTTTGCCGACTTCTTCAGGAGCTTCAAATAGTCATGTCACACATTCGTTTAAATTTTCTTTTTACCTTCGTTACCATTGAAGGCCATCAGAATACAATTTTCAAAAGATATTTGGCACATTAACAAAAAACACAATTTTTCCCTTTTTAATAACAACCTTATCAATACAGAAGAGTAATGTTCTTGATACAATGCAAGAGACATGAAGTGGTTCCGGCACACATAACTCATAATTTGAAAAACATTTTTCTCTGCAACTGGGCAGTCATCCTTTCAGGAGGCAGGCAGATGGAATCCTAACAAATTTTCAACGTTCGGTAATTAAATTAGAAATTAAAATAACGATCTGGACAATAAAGAGCTTGGATGATACAGAGTATCAGAGTCCATACCAAAAACTATTTGAAGTTGCACCATCGGAAACAGTTCGAAATTGGCTACATTTTGTGAGTGTTAGATATAATGGTGAATTTAATAAGATAAAGAACGGAAATATTAAAAAGGTTAAAAAGTTAATTACATCAAGCATGCAGTTCGAGCCTAGCTCTCATCAGGAGAATTTTTTGTTCAACTTTACTGAAAAACAACTACCAGATGAAGTAAAAAATGTATTATATCTTGGTCCAAAGTTCGAGTGCCTCTGAATCCAAGTGAAACGCCAATACGCGAGTGGTAAGGAGCATT